>VZRR01009215.1:156913-372824 GCA_013398015.1 Oreocharis arfaki
ACAGCTCTGGTTCCACTTGCACATTGCACATGGAAACCCCCCCCATCTCCAATGGCTTCCTTGTGCCACTGGCAGGAGGCCAAGGCACTGACACTGTCACCCACCTGGCCTTGCTGGAGACACCTGGCCTTGCTCCTGTAAAGAGAAATAAGGGGAAGAAAACCTGTTGATTGATATAGGTGACCATCACAGGTACCAGCTCTGCCAGGAAGTGAAACACCTGGACCCAGCTGCTGTCCAGGAGCAAACCCTCGTGGTGGGAGGCAGATCCCAGCGCATCCCGAGTGGCCCAAAGAGGGGCCGTGAAATCCATCTCAAATGGCACTTGGCTTCTTGTCCCTGGCTAAAGTGCACCTCGTTCTAACTCGTCTGTGGCATCAGCCACCAGCCCTAACCTCTCCAGAAAGCATTGCTGGTTTCATTTCCTCCCATCCAGCAGCAATTACGGAGCACCTGAGCTGCCAGAAGAGAGGGGCACTCCCTTCACGCACCTCTGCTTCCCTTCTTTGGGAGACAAAACAGGCAGGCTGGTGTCTGCTGCCCCACAGCTTTCCCCAGAGTTGCCAGGCTCTCAGGAATGTCATGTTTTCTGCTGCCACAGGCACAGGGAAGCCCATGCTCTGCAGACCCTACCACTGCTCGATGACACTTCAGCATCACAATGGTTAAATGCTGCTTGGGAAGGTTCCCTCCTCCCAACTTCCCCAAAATTGTAGTAAAATCTTAAGTAGAGGCATGAGAGGGACAAGATAAAGGCAAAGCCCTTCTGCAAGAGGATTTGTCTTTCAAATCTAGATTAGCAATTGGTGTTTGGGGAAGATGAGGCCTTAATCTGATTGAATAAGGGGAGTTTGTGATATCAATCTCCTCGGATCCCATTGTCTTTGTGCTGCTTTGTAAATTAATATTCATTTTCATCTCTGTTTACGCTGAATCTGTTGTGCTCCTGTCTCTCACTGCTGGCTGAGCTGCAGCCCTGTGCATTGGATACTGCACACCAGAACTGACATTATTTCGTGGTTTCCCTTTATATATGTGCTCAAGGGGCATGAAGAGAGCTGCAGGGTGTGCAGGCTGCAGGGCAGAGCCAGGGCCAGGCACTGGCACTGACCGGGGTGCTGGCAATGGCCTGTCCTCAGCTACTGGCTCTTGGCTAGCACTGATGACTGCTCCTGCCCAGGGCTGCCACAGCCACCCATCGCTCAGTGTTTTGGGGGAATTCTGGCTCTCCTCCTCCTCTGGGGGCTCAGCTCTGCAGCCCTGCTCTGTTTTGGGTCAGTCTGCAGCCCCAGCATCCCCTCAAACCGTCCCCGTGCTCCGGCAGCACCACGGTGCCTCTCTTCGCACAGTTCACTGCCAGTGCCACCTTCCCCAAAATTCAATTTTTTTCCCTTCCCTTAGAACATTGCATCTTGTTCAATCCTTCCCCTGTCACACCGGCTCCGGCACTGCTTCAATTGGATTCCAAAAATAACCTCTTTATTCACACGGCTCATGCTATTATATCGTAGTACAGCTCGGGCAGGCGAGGGGTCATTCCATTATCCGGGAACGAGATAACTGAGTATTAGGGCAGCCAGGCTCTTTGACTCCCTGCCCTGTGGTAATGGGCCTTTTTTAAGGGCATTAACCAATGTTTCTGCTTAGGTATTTGACAAGAGTAAAGGTAACATTGCCATTTAATCCTCCCTTGGCTTTTTTTCCCTGCCTATAGACAGCACTTGCACGTTTACTTCTCTTCGAGTGTTCAAACTTCAGCTCCAAAACCACAGAGCTCGTTTTCTCTAAACCCTTCCCCTGGACTTCTGGTTACAGGCCTGATTAAACATCCCAGGCACTAGGAGATAGGGAAGCATTCCTGCTCTGAATGCTGCTCTCCTCTCTTCACTGAGGAATATGGACCTGTCCAGCAAGGACTGGGCAGGTGTCACTAATGAAGAAATACCAGCGCACGAGGGACGTTCTCCCTGGCCCCAGGCATGTGTGCATCTCACCCTGACATGGCTGCAGCCTTTGAAACACACTACAGAAATTAAGGACAAGCCACCTCTCTCTTTGTCCATGTGCAGCACCTGGAAGTGTTGCCTTCAGCTCCTGCCTACAGCTGGAAAATGCCAGAGGTTTCGGAGAACCAGATCAAGTACAGGGTTTATAGTGTCACATCCTTCTCTTCCTCACCCAAGGGTCACATCCTTCTCTTCCTCACCCAGGGCAGAGCAGTAGACAGTGAGGGGAGAGGGAGAAGGAGGAGCAGGGGAGAGGAGCTGAGAGGAGACAGCAGCTGGATGGGACAGACAATATTGGGTCTTTCTTTTCTGAGTCTCTCGACTCATACACAGATTTTTCCAGGCAAGGAAGGATTCAGGATCTCCTCCAGCAGGAGCACGAAGCCACTGTCAGAGCAGCAGCGAGAGACCAACTGCACAGCCGAGCTGTCCACCCCTTCCATCCGTGTGCCGGGTCTAGGCAGAGCAGCTCCAGCTTGGCAATGAAGCAAGCGTAGCTGAGTGCTTCTCGAAGAACTCGGTGCCAGCTGAGTTGGCATTTCCTGGTGCTCAATCCGAGTGCCAGGTCTCACCGCCCCTGCCCAGGCTCTGCCGCTCTCCTTGCCCAGCGCGGTGCCAAACCAGCCCGGCACCGGGAGCTCTGCACAGACACCTGCCTGTGTGTCCAGGTGAAGTGACACTAAAGTTCCCCGTGCCAGCATCGCACCTCTTTAAGGGTGAAAATGTATATTCCAAAGATTGTGGCTTAATTGATTGATTAATAACTGAAAGTCTAATTGAATCCTCCCAGCTTGTACATAAGATGTCTTAATGTTAGAGCCTAGGGAGCAAACGCACAGCATGGAAGTATGAACTGCAGCACAACCAGCACCACTTTCAATTTAAAAGTCAATCTCATTATACAAGAAGCTGTTTCCTCTATCCCTCTGGAAAGGCAACAGCAATCTCCCACCTTCTCCCTACCAGAGCCACATGGTTTGTTAGTGTCTGTGGGAGATGCAAATACAAGGGTTTTTTTATTTGTTCCCACCGCTGCATATCTGAGCAGCTCAGTAAATATTCATGAGCTGCCATTGTAGGAGCTCTGAAAACTACAGAAAATATGCCCTCTGAGGTGACATGTAATTTGGCACTTCCCCCATGGAGAGGCAAAGGATGCAGCCAGAGCAGCAATATCCTAATAATTAAACACCTTGCTACAATCTAATCTTTTTTGGTGCTCATTAAACGCAAGACACCTCGAACCTCCCCCATGCTCAGGGCCCCCTCTCACACAGAAGTTACCAAGAAGAGGACAAAGTGTGTGGATCTCCAAGAGCTGGCAGTATCTGGGGTCAGGAATGCCTGGAATTCCTTCCCAAATCCACATTTAGTTGTTATGCTGCCTCTAACCAAGGAAAATAAAATCACTCCATCCTTCCCAACATGACCCCAGGTAGTCGCTGGCTCCCTGGGGAGCTGGGCAGGCCTGTGTGACACGACCTGCAGATGTCAGAGCAGATGTGCAGGGAGCAGAGCACATCTGGATGCCAATCCCTGGAGCAAGGCAGGAGGGTCTTTGTGAGGAGATGAGCTCCCACCAGGAGCTTGCCTGGTCCCCTATGGACACTGAAGCAATGGTGGCTGAAGGTGGGCCCTGGTGCAGCTGACAGACACACACTGATGGTGGCACATGGTGACAAGGTGCCCCAGAGGGTCCTTGATCAAAGCCCCAAGCTGTGTTAAAAACATCCCCTGTATAGATCTGCCAGCCAGGAGATGTTCTGCTGCTTGTCCTGCGCATTTTAACTACCCTGGCATTGGCATTTCAGCGCTGTTCACACCGTAATCTCCCAGATATCTGCTTCCTATTTGGATTCCTACCTGTCAGAGCTCCTCTCTCCCACTGGCACTATGGGTAGTGAGTGACCTTCAGCCAGGAAATGGTTATAGCCTTAAGACAACACAATTAAACATGTTTTATTGCTTAACACGCTGTGTCAGGAGCCTTAGTGGTGTTTTTGTTCCAGTCTTCTATCGTTTTCAGAAACGCCTGGAACTGTGACAGCTCAAAGCGCCCGTGCTCTCCTGCTCCCAGGTAATCAATAGAAGGCCTCAAGGTATCTCACACTTCTGTCAAATACGGGATTTTTAGCATGAAAGCATTTCCAGGAGTTTTTGGTCATTGCAAGACTCCCCCCGCCCCCCTGCTCTGACAGATATCACGGCAAGGACACGGGGTGGCAGCAGAACGAGGCAGCCTCAGCCAGCCGGGTGATTCCCAAGGAGAAAGACCTTGCAGGCTGTGTCCTCCTTTAGGGGCATCTCCTGGGGAAGTGCTGGGGTGGGATGGGATGGGATGGGATGGGATGGGATGGGATGGGATGGGATGGGCAGAGCTGCGGCCTGGCAGGTGCATGTGCAGATGAGGGCGAGGCTGACGGGACACTCCCAAAAATGTTTCAGGCTGATTATTTTCATTAGTGGAGATGCTCTGGTTTCCTTGCCTGGTTTTACCTGCCTTCTGGTGGTTTTTTAAAGAGTCCTTGTGAAGTCAATTCCAGCAGTAACTTCCCTGTTTTTCAAACGCTCATGTACACAGGAGCAGCGTTCCAGCATGAAATGCTTCTTTGGGTACAAAAACTGCCTTTTCACTTTAGAAAATTATTCCAGGTGAAAATTAAACATTTATGTGTTTTGCAGTCTCAAAAAGCTTGGGTTTTTCTCAGAAGATGATTTTCCCTGTTTGTACCACCACAGGCTGGGGTGCCAGTGCCCAAAATCAAAGCAAAATCATTAACAGGCTGAGATATGAAATGCCAGCTCTGCTTAAAGAGTCTGGTGGGTGAGGATGTCCCTCACTCCAGCAGGACCCTCTTTGTGATGCTGCCCCATTGGCTTCATGCCAGCGCCCACCATAGAACCATGGAATCCCAGACTGATTTGGGTTGGAAGGACCTTAAAGCTCATCCCATCCCACCCCCTGCCATGGGCAGGGACACCTTCCACTATCCCAGGTTTCTCCAAGCTCTGTCCAACCTGGCCTTGGACACTTCCAGGGACAGGGCAGCCACAGCCAGGGTCTCCCCACCCATCCCAGTGAGCCCCACAGCACTGCAGGAGCCAGAGCTGTTTATTCCTCATTAATCTGAATCCTTCTTTTAGACCAGAGCTGTTCCTGGCCTCGTTGCAGCAATGCAGCTCTGACTGCAATCAGAATCGATTCCACATCAAGAACTCCCCCTGGGGCTCCTGAGGCTCTCCTGCAGCCGGGGACAGGGATGCACTCAGTGCCTGGGGGCAGATCGGGGAGCTGGCACGGAGCTGCTGGAGCCACCGTGCTCCCCTCTGGAGGCGGTGGGTGACCATGGGTGACATGGCAGGGTGCCATTGTCCTGAGGAGCCCCAGAGAGCACCCCAAGGTGGCACTCAGCAGCCAGAGGCTGGCACTGCTGGGCTCTGCCTGCAGGAGGAAGAGAAAGCCTTCCTCTTTCAGACACACACTGAAGCAGTGACACCCCTGCCCAGCTATCCATCATTACTGCCACCACTATCCCACCACGGGTCCAGTGGGCTTTGGCCCCTTCTCTTGTCCCTCCGGATTCTGATGGACATCGGCTCTTCAGGATGACCTTGAATCGTGTGGCCACAGTGAGCTTCTCCATGCTCAAACCGCTCTTCTCCTGGCACCAGACCGGTCACTGCCTGTGCCCAGCTGCAGCAAGAGGCCCACGAGGCCACGGCCAGGCACGGGCTCAGTGGTGGCACCGGCCAGCAGAGAGGGAGGAGGCCACGAGGAGGCAAAGGCGTCGTCCTTGATTGGAGAATCCTGACACAAATGGCAAGAGAAAAACAAATAGGGAGGGAAATGAACAAATTATACTGATAATTGGTTTAAAAAATGCATCAAAGAAAAATGATATCCAATAATACTTCTGGTTCCTAATGAATGTGTGTGTAATAAAATCAGGCTGTTTGGGCCGTGGTTAGCCCTGCACTTCACATCCCCAGATTAAAAATGGAACATCTGTGATGATTTAATTTACATGTTAATAACAAACAGGCCTCCAGAAACCAACGAATAAATGCCTTTTATTGCCGGCGTATCTTTTCCACTGCAGCTTGAATGAAAACTCTGGTAATTAATTGTTTTAAGCGATTCTATTAAAAAGTGTCTGGAAGTGCTGTGTGCCGAATGTTTATGTGGGCAGGCAGATGAGGAGAATACAGACGAGGAAGCAGCCTGCTAATTATGTGCCTTTTTAAAATTCACTGCCTTAAAGACACGGGACACTTTTATACATGGAAGTCGACCCAGGCGCGTTGGTTTTTTCCCCATTGTTCCTTTCCAGTTGAAAAGTTTGCAATTTAAAATAAATAGCAAATCCTGATGTCGCTGGTTCCTGCACGAAATGAGACGGAGGCGAGAGCGCTCGCTCTGCCCGGGCTCGCGGGCGCTGGGAGCAGCCGAGTCTGGCTGGGGGTGGCCGTGCGTCCCTGCCAGCCTTGCCATGTGGTCACAGGGGACGTGGGACAAGGGGACAAGGCCCGTGCGTGCCCAGCTCTGTGGCAGCAGCTGGAGCACTGCGAGTGAGTCCCGTGGTGGCTGCAGCCTCTCCCTCGGGATGTTTGTTTTGAAAAGGAAACTCCCTCAGATGCTCCTGGGCTCACAAACACAAGGCGGGCACTTCAGCTGTCAAAATGCAGAGGTAACAGTGAAACTCCCATTTCTCAAGCCTTGCAAAAATTCAGGCTGCAGGCTTGGATAGTCAGCACCAGCGAATCCTCTTGCCCTTGGACAGCAAAATCCAGACTGTGTTTGCAGTGACTGCCTCTCTGCCCTGGAAAACCCAGAGCTCCAGAGGCAGAGAGAGGCTCAGGCTGCTGCAGTGCTGGGCTCGCCACCAGAGGGTCACCACAGTGCCAGGTGCCCCTCCAGGGTCTGTAAGGAATAGAAAATACCCTCTCCAGAAGGAGAGAGAGGTGGCCTTGCCTAAGAACAACCCCTCGTGCTGTCGATCACCACGAACGTGACAGGAAGCTGCAGATTCAGCACCTCTGCAGCTCCTGCCCAGCTGCCGATGGCCAAAAGCTGGCTGCTGCCCAGGCACAGAGGGGCAGGAGATAAGGGAGTCCCCAGGCCTTGGGAGCCTGTGCCAGCCACAGGCAAGGTGAAGCAAAGGCACCACAAGTGACAGCAAACTGTGCCATGGGCCCACCACCGTCACCAACCATGCCACGGTGTCACCGGGACGGACGGACGGGGCCCTGCCACCTCACAGGGGTTACTTATAGCAGGTGGCAGGAGGACAAACCTTCCAAACTAAAAATTACTCCTAAACCACAGCATAAATTTCAGCTGACAGCAGGCAGCCAGCACAGCAATGGAGGAGGAAGCAAGGCTGCTTCCTTGTTGGGTTTGCTATTAAAAGACAAGGAAGACAGAAAAAAATACCTGTAAGGTGTGGGGTTATGCACAGCTTGGAGTAATCACAGCCATGATTCTCCTGGGGTGACAGGGAGCTCCCCAGAACCACCAACAAGAGGCTACAGTGCTCTCATGAGAAGGGGAGAGTTTTTTTCTCTCCCTCCCTCTCTGCCTTTCATGTCGTGATTGTTCAGAGCCCCGAGCTGCCCCTCTTGGCCAGGGGTGTGTGGCATTCAGCAGGCAGCAAAGAAAAGCCCCCTCTCCCCTTTGTTTTGCACATGAAAAGCTCTTTCCCTCCCTGTCAGCTGAATGCCATGAGAGGGACCTTCAGTGCATGCAGAGTTGGGGCAAGGCTGCCCATGGCTGGCTCCCCCCGCTCCCCCCGGTTCCCCAGGCGGGACAGCATTGAAAATAAACACGGAGGAAATCGCCATTCCATTCGAAAAGCACTTGGGACCGTTTAGGAGGCTCCTCTGTGGGATAGAGAAAACCTTTCCTTTTTCCTCCCTCCTCCTCCTCCTTCCCCTTCGGTGCGGGGCTGTTCTCTGCTCAGCTCCACCGTGGCTGATCCCCAGGGGATGAAGCACCTTTCCCGAAAATTTCTTCCCCCTGCCAAAAAACAATGCTTGTTAGGCAGAGGAGCAGGAAGAGGAGAGGAAAGCATCTCCCTGGGGATGGATATTTGCAGAGGAGGCAGCAGGAGGGAGATGCCCGCAGGGGACACTGTGAGAGGAGCCCTGGTGCTGGGGCAGCTCCCGGAGGCAGCTGCCAGCGATGCCTCGGCTGCGGGATGAAATCATGGGCTGAAATCACATCCCAGGCACTTCCCTGGGACCAGGACTTCGGAGGAACTTCCTGGCGGCAGCAGGGAACACCTCGGAGAAGGGAGAGGGGATGCCCGGAATGGAGAGGGATGGTGGGTGCCCAGGGTGGTGGCTGAGTACTCGCGTGGGCGCTGGGGATGGGCACAGCCCCCGGCTCCACGGGCTGCCCGACGGACCCCCAGCCCAGGACCACCAGTGCCTGCCCAGCTCATCGCTGCCTGCCCACCACGCTGAGACCCCTCACTGCCGTGGCCCTGTGCCACTCCCGGTGCTCTCCAGACAGTGGCCCAGAGGAGCCAAATCCCCTCCTTCTCACCCAGCGAGCAGCAGGAGTGGCCTCGTCCCCCTCGTGAACAAAAGGAAAGAGCCACTTGTCAGCTCTTCAGTCAGTCAATATTTCACTGAACTTTGTTTTCCCTATTTAGTACAATTAAAATCCCAAGGAGAAGTCTTGTATAAATCAAAGTTCTTTTAAAGTGTACCACGCAGACACGCGTATCAGAGCCTCTGCACAGCGTGTGCCAGTAAAAAATATGCAACCCCCTTTGGCAACACAAGCAGAAATAAGCAATTTGGGATCTTAAAAGATAAAAGATAATAAAAGTAATTAAGATAATTAACCACCCTGAAGAGAGAAGAATTTACTGCTGTAAATTTTGTACTTAGTTTTAGTTGGCAATATCGCAGCTGCCACTCCACTTAATATACAGCACATCCCAGTGCTGCCTCCGCGGCGGCGGCAGCCGGGAGGGACCCGGTGCCACGCTGCCATCAGTGGTCATTCCCAGCAGGTTTGGGGAGTCTGGTCCCAGGTCTGAACTGCTGGGACTGCAGGGCACCCACCTCGACTGCAACGTGAGCAGCTCTGGGTAATGGCAAGGCAGCTGAGCACCTGGGATGGGATGGGATGGGGTGGGACGGGATGGGGTGGGATGGGATGGGACGGGATGGGATGGGATGGGATGCAGTTTCTCAGCTCTCAGCCAGAGCCTGCTCATTCCCATCTCCTGCTGGAGCGAGTTCACTGTTTGCAAAGGACCGGGAACAGCCAAGTGCTCTTTCTCTCATCAACCACTTGCCAGGTTCCTAAACCAGCGTGTTGTCTCCTGCTGGCTGTCATGCTTCAGATAAACCACCTGTGAGCATCCCAAAGGAACCAAAACGCTCCTTGGAATTCTCCCTTGCCTCCAAAGCTCGGGCTGCTGCTGTGCTTTGGTGAGCACACATCATGCTGCTGGTATTGCCGTGTTGTTTCCCCTTCTCCCCACCCGTCTGTATCCATCTGTTGCGACCCAGCTCTACTAACAAGCTTTGTGGGATAGGGAGTGGTTTGAGCTCCATGTGAAACAGAGGGAGCACAGCCACAGCTGGGAGCACTGACCAGCACTACAAACCCTCTTCTTCCTCCCCTGCCATTCCCAAGCTGGTGCCCAGTGCAGCTCTGCCCTGAAGGATGCTTTCAGGGGCCTGGGGAGTGTCCTGCCCCCATGCAGGGACATGAGGGCCAGTGTCATCTTCACTCTGTCTGCCCTTTGTCCCTTTGAGAGGCAGTCCTCTCATGACACAACCATCCATAGCCCCATTCTCCTCGGGGACAGCAGCCCTTTGCACTGCTCCTCTGCAGGGCCAGCCTTTTCTGTGTCCAATCCCCCACCCTAGAGCAGCCCTTGTGGGTGGATGCTGCTGCCTCTGTATCTGTGTTTATTCTTCTGAGAGGCCCTGACCCTGGTACATGCAGGCTCTGATCCCCAGTGCTTTGCACGGCACAAACCCAGCCACGTCCTGGCCTTGCCATGGCATTCCCACCATTCCCTTCCTGATAAAAATCCAGTGTGAGGGGCATCGTGGCATTGCAGCACTGGGCAGTGTTTCCGGGGTTTGTTGTGTAGGGCTGCTCGCTCCCCTTTCCCTCCTTCTGGGTCCTCTCCTTCCTCTCCTTGCTCCCAACCATCCCTCCAGCCCAATTTCTCATCCCCACGTATCCAACATGCAGGCACAGATGGCTGAGCCAAGCCTACGACTCCCGGGTGCTGGTGACAGGATCTTGCCTGGTCCCAAGGCCGCTGCCTACGCTGGCATCATCTCTGGAGCCGCCTGGACTTCTCCAGGAGACATTGGGTTAATGCGGTGGAAAACGAACCCAGGGACGCATCCAGGTCAGAGCCGACCCGATTCATTTCAGGCAGAGAAGCAGAGCTCAGCGCCAGCACCGTGAGATGCAGGGCCGGTGGCAAGGAGCAGGGGAAGGGCAGCGGTGGCAGGATGTCCCCGTGCCCGCCGTGCTGTGACACGCCGGGGGTGGCTCTGCGGGCGCACAGCTGGTGGCAGAGCCCAGCAGGCGCCTTCGGCCGTTGGGATGCTCCTGCACCCGCCACGCTCCAGCGCTTCCGGAGAAACCACATCCTGAAAGCAGCATCCCCACAGGCAGGAAGGAGCCCGGCTGTGGCAGCTGTGCAGGAAAGACAGAGTGGGGGTGAATTAGCACGAGAGCAGAGAAATCGCCGGGGTGCAGAGGAGGGAAGGTTGCAGTTGGGCGCATTCCCTGGTGACGCGAGGGGACTGGCCATCACTCCTGTTGGGTGATGGGCAGTGGTGTCACTCAGCATCAGCCCGATGAAGCCTCTTGACACGGATCCAGCCTCCCTCTGCCCCTCCAAAACCAGGCAGTTTGTGCAGTGACCCCAAAAATCACCAACTGCTCAGCCTTTTCCACAGAATCCGTCACACACCATGTCCCCAGGCAGTGACAGGCTCACAGCCACTCCAGGGTCCCCTGGTCCCCAGCAGAGCCCCCCAAAGCCTGTGGTTACCCCTCACTACCCTGAGCTCCATGTGGGCTTTCACCTTCTTGGTCTCATCCCTAAGGATCCAAGCAAGGGTTTCACATTCCTCCTCCTTTGCCCGTCCTGTTCTAGAGGAGTTGGGAGCAACGAGAGTATATTGAAACCAGTCTGTCCAGAGAGCATGGACATGGAAAGGGGGTCTGACACCAGGGCTGTGGGGAGAGGAAGGGAAGATCCAGCTTCAGCTCAGCTCTCTAATGAAATGCAGTTTTTGTGACGGGGCTGTCCATGCCTGGCTGGGTCTGGCTGCATGTCTGCTGCAATAACTCTGTAATCTCCCAGCAGATTTCAACCAAATCTGACAGAAGTGTGGGGACAATGACATTCCTCCATGTTCCAATGCAAAGGGCTCCTGCATGGGGAAGGCTGCCCTGTCCCTGTCCAGGGCTGGGGCCAGCTTAGCTCACTGTCACCATGCCAAGGAGGACAGTGAAGGCTCTCCCAAACCACCCTGACTGGGGGAAACCTTTAGCAGATCTCACAAACATCAGTGAGAGACGAACTCATAGAACACTGGGTTTGGTTGCTGAAGCCATCAGGCTGCAGGAGGTGCCCCAGCATTTGTGGATCCAGGGCAGTCACTGTGAGAGAATAGTGAGGCTGCAAACCCGTGGGTTCTCAGTCACTGGGGCTTCCCTGCTCCAGCCCTTGTGCTTTCAGGGCTCATCCAGCCATCCCAGATGTGTTTCATCCCACTTCCCCTTTTAATTTGGCAGAGAGTGAGAATCCTCCAAGTATTCCTGAAAATGCAAATGATCCCGTATTTTGCTAATTGTCTCCTCATCTACCCTGCTCTTGAGAAGCGCCGAGTGCCAAGGTCTGTCATCTCTTTCCGAAACACTTCAGTCTGGGGCTGGTGGAGGGTGAGTGTCTGTATTGTGCACACAGGCAGCTCTGCAGCTTGGGAGCCTCCTTGTTTCTTTTCGAACACAACCCTTGAGTATTCCCTTCATCATTTTTCAAATCCTTTTGTAACTGGCTATTGTTCAGTACAAGAAGCTCTTAGGAGCTGAGACTGAGTTTTATTTAATTACTGAAACGCAGAGTGAGCTGTGACGAGCGCTGCTCATGCCGGGTCCCTGCCCTCCTGGCACTGCCAGACCTCTCTCTGCTCAGAGAGGACATCCCAGGGAGCAGGAAAGCCCTTCCTCAAGGGCACCTCCAGGACCTCTGGAACCCAGTCCCTGCTTCAAAATGTCCTGGCTCTCCTTGGACAGCGTTTACACTCCCGTGAGCCGCGTTTTGCTTTCACTGTGGTTTGAGCTTTTGCATCACTTGGGCGGTTTTTAAAAACAGCCGTAAGAGCTAAAAAGTGGAATCCAGTTATGGGCTCCTGGGTGCTGACTGAGCTCAGAGAGAAGGTCAAAGGAAACCCCACGGTTTTGGATGGGGAGGAATGAGGTTTTGGGCTCTTAGACAGACCAGATTCCCTTGTTGACTGGTCACTGTGCTGCTGCAGAGCAGGGACATTGCTCTGGAGCTCAACAGAGCAAGATGAAGCGAAGCAAGCACATGTTTCCCTTTACCCCAGGCAAATCTTTGTCCATCAATTCCAGAATCAGAGCTGCTGGTGAGGAAACCTGGGAGGGAGAAATTAAGTAAAAAAAAAAAGCAGCAGAAAAATAAGTTTATTTTATTCCAGAGTGACAAATCTATTTTGAAATGAAATCCAGAAGTGTTGCCAATGAGCCTTTGTTTGCTCTGGTACAAAAGTCCCCTGGACGGGTTCTGAGAAGGAGGAGGAGGAGGAGGAGGAGGAGAAGGAGGAGGAGGAAGACGAGGAGGAGGAGAAGGAGGAGGAGGAGGAGTGCAGCACTGCTGAGGCCCTTCTCAGCTGCATTCCAAGGGGCTTTCTGAAAAGAATGAAGTGTTGAGCGCTTGCCAAATAAAGGAGGGGGGCAAAGGTTGCTATTTATCCCAGAAAAGTGGCCAACATTATGTCTATTGATGGGAAGGAACCTGAAGAATTGTGGGAAGGAAGAAAGTTACTTCAGCTGCCAATCAAGGGCCCAAATTTCCATGAGCTGCCAGTCATAATTAGAAGGAATGTGGCAGTTCAGGAAGGTCGCGGCAGCAAGGATCTCCCTGAATAAACACCGGGTCCCCATTGAACACCCTGCAAAGGCTTCGGTGATAAAAACACCAGCAGCTACATCGGCGGCTGTTGTTGTTACTCTCTCAGAGACACTACAATTTTTCTGTGGTGCCAGGGAGCATCCCCGGACCTGAGCAGGTTACTGACATTTGTAGTAAGGTTCAGGGGGGCTCCCCAGGCTGCCCTGCTGCGGGGGGCTGTGCAGGGCACAGGCACCCACCGACATTCCCTCCGGGACAGGGCTGGGGCATCGCTCCCTGGCTCTGCCTCCTCTTCCCCAGGTCCAGCTCCTCCCAGGAGGATTTTGGGATCCAGGTTATTTGAGCTTTGCTTGGTGACATGACTTTTCTAGCTGACAGCACAAAAACGGGAATAAAGGCTCAGCATCCCGGGAAAAGCGAGGCTAACACCCTTCAGAGAACCAGCTCTCCAGAGGGTCCAAGGCCACCGTGGGGTGGGAGCTGGGCAAGGCAGGGCTGGATGGGGCGTGGGTTCATCACCCCGGGGTGATGCAGTTCCCAAGGAGGAGCCCTGGAGGGACAGGAAGGTTCCCCCATGTGCCGGCAGCTCGCCCCTGAGCCAGCCCGTCTCCCGCGGCATCCTGCAATCCCGAGGGAAAGGAACCACCTGTACGGCAGCTCTGTCACGGAAATGGACGGCAGTGCCCCGGCAGCAGCTTTTCAGAAAGGAGACTTCTCCCAGCTTGCCAGTAATCCGGAATGTGATGGGAGAAGCACCAGAACGAAGCAGCAAAGTTTCCACCCCCAAAAGGGTTTCAAACCAGCCCCAGGAGTGTGGCACCAGCTGCCAGCGCTGCAGCTCCTCACCCAGGACAGCAGCCCCGTGAGGGCAGCCGGGCCCTGGCACACGGCACACCAGAGCTCCGGGAGCTGCTCGCTCCCAACCACAGCCTGCTCCGGAGAAAATTGTTTCTGGGCAGGGAACCAGCAAAGGGCCCCCGGGGCTGGAGTGGGCTGTGAGGGAGGCACAGCCAGGACCCCCTGCCAGGAGTAATTTCAGCCTCACCAGACAAATTCTCTTACACATTCAGGCTGTTTTCACTAACAACCACACAGTTTTTGCCCCGAGGATGCTGCTCAGCACCCAGGGACAGCAAAAGAAATCTCTCCTGCATCCAGCCAAGCTGTTAGTGGAATAGTGGAAGGTGGGATAGTGGAAGGTGTCCCTCCCCGTGGCAGGGGGCTGGAACTGGATGGCCTTTAGGGTCCCTTCCAACCCAAACCCAGGCTGCACTTCCGTGATTCTACTCTCCACTGTAACAGACTCTGCGGTAAAGCCACACACTGTGAGCTGCTGATGTTTAAATATCATTTCAGTGCACAGGCAGGCAGGCAGGCACCCAGCAGCGTGCACACACCTGAACGGCCCCAAATACCGCTGGGCTGGACGAGAAGGCAGGGTGGAAGCACGCTGTGAGCAGGGCGCTGTGCGGGCACACCAACCCTTGTCTGACAGTGATTCCCAGCGCCTGCAGACACAGCGGACAGGCAGCTCCTCTATAGGGAGTGACATTCCCAGTGGAGAGGAGAGCTCTGCTCTGTGCTTCTCCCGTGGGCTCTTCCAGCCTCCACATCCCCTGAGGTGAAACTCGGCGCTGGACATGAGTTCTCCCATGTGCTGAGGTGGCTGCAGGGAGCAGGGGCTGCAGAGCTCTGTGTCCAGTGCTCCAGGCGCAGGCACTGGGGGTGTGCACGGCGTCCCTGGGTGTTCCCGGGGCTGCTGGAAGCTCTTGGCACGTGGTGCTGATGCGATGTGACTCCCAGCCCTGCGCTGCCTGCTGCAACATGCTCCCCTTCAGACCTGCACAGACACACGATATTTCACTCAATGTCTTCTGAGCTTTTTTGTTCTACGTGTGTTTAAAAATTAGATGTTTAACTGCCTCCGTGGAGATGGGGCTTTTGAGGCAAAAATGAAACCTCTCACACGTCTTTAGCAGAACTGGTGATAAAATGCAACTGTGAGCTTGACTGAAAAAATATCCTGCACAGTCATTTCCTCTGCAGCCGTGATCATTCAAACAGCCAGGCACTGGCCTGGCAATATTTAAAACAAATTGAAGCAAACAAAAAGCATTTTATGCCCACTCCTACCTTCAGCTGTGCAGTTCATGTGTAGAGGCAGCTGGCAGAAATCTTACTGCAGAAAAGGACTTCAGGGCCATTAATTGCACTGCCATTAATTAGGGCCCATGATGTCGAGCAAAAGCCCTAGAATTTGACTTAGTGGCCCTCGGTGAGCTGTCAGTGTGGGAAGAGGCTCTGGCTACCACAGCCAGAGCAGGGAGGGAGCTCTGGTGCAGTGAGGGGCTCCAGCCTGGCATGAGGCTGGGTCAGACCCTCCTTGCCTGCCCTTGGGTGCCTCCCCTGTGCCCAACCAACTCTCCGTGCGGGGCACGTACATCATGCCCTTGGTGTTTAATTAGGAGGGACATCGACTCCATGCTCGGCACACCCCTCGGTGGGGCTGGGAGAGCAGGTCCATGACATGCCCATGATGGAGCAGGGCCCATGATGTACCCACAATGGAGCAGGACCCATGATGTGACCATGATGGAGCACGTCCATGATGTGCCCATGATGGAGCACAGCCCATGACATGCCCAGGATGGAGCAGGGCCCATGACATGCCCACAGTGGAGCACAGCCTATGACGTGCCCATGATGGAGCAGAATCCATGCTGTGCCCATGATGGAGCAGGTCCATGACGTGCCCATGATGGAGCATAGCCCATGATGTACCCACAATGGAGCAGGACCCATGATGTGCCCATGATGGAGCAGGGCCCATGACATGCCCACAGTGGAGCACAGCCCATGACATGCCCATGATGGAGCACAGCCAGTGTCTGTTGTGTGATGCACAGAGCCATCGGCACCTCCTCTCCCTCCAGCCCAGTGCTCCCCTTCCTCCTTCCTTTGAAATTTACTTGTGGGGCCTAGCTCTGGGGATTGATGCCCAATGAGGGCATCTGAGCAAGGCAAGCCCCGGTGCAGGAGCTGTTTCCCACGAGGGGCTGGGGTGTCCCTTGTGTCACGCCCCTGGGGCTCACCCAGGGACTGACCCCTGCCCCCAGGTGCCCTGACACGAGGCATAAGCTGTGCCCAGCATGCCCAGGTCCTTGGCAGTGCTCAACTCCATCATCAGGGCTTTTCAGGCATCATCTCCCAGTGAAGAGCCCATCTCAGCAGCCCCGGCCAGCCTGGACAGGTCAGTGTGGGGCCATGGCTGTGAATGTGTGACACAAATTCAAGGAGCCCATCTCGCTGTGCGATGGTCTGAGCGGTGCCCTGGCACAAGCCTGGCCCCCAAGAAGCAGAGACGGCACTGTGGGGTCGCCGCTGTGCCCCTCCCTGAGTGGGGGAACCCCCTCGAGCAAGGGCATTTTCAGGGGATGTTGTAATGGAGCGAGAGTCCTCCCTGCTCCCCAGGGGGGTTTGCTTTGAGCCTCCCACCGCCGGGCTGTAACACTCCTCCCCACCCTCCCCTTCTCCTCAGATGGGAGCATTCAGGGAATGCTGGATGTGCTGCAGGATGCCAGCACTGCCGGCCTCACCAAGAGCGTGGGTCGGGGATGGAGCAGCCCCACACCCCGGCTGTCCCCACTCACCCAGGTGTCCCCTCCCCACATCCCCACACCAGCACAGCGTGTGCTCACACCACAAGGGCATCAGATCCGCACGGCTCTGCGCAGCACCAGGGCCCGCGCTCCTCCGAGGGGCAGGAATGGTGCTCGGATAATCGATACCAGCAGCGTCAGGGTTTACAAATCTTGTATCATTCATGCAAATGGGAAATGATGAAAAATAACCCTTCCCTGCCCTTCGTGCAGGCAGCTGGAGAAGCTTGCCCTTTCCTTAGTGTTAGTTAAGGCTAACATTAAAATACTCTCTATATTCTCGGTGCCTGTTCAATATATTTTATATAAGTTTAATAAAAAAAATTGCTAAGATCATTGGAAGGGTAAATAACTGCCATGCTGACATTGCTTCTATTTAAATCAGCTACACACTGCGTGCGTACATCGTTTGCATAAAACAATATTCAAGTAGGGTGATTTTAATGTTCTGTGCTATTTCTGACTCTCTCTGGATTGCTGTTTGCATATATTTGCATACCCTAGGAGAATTAAGCTAGGAGTATGTAAATGAGCTTGCAGGCTCTGTGGTGGAGGAGTTTCTTCAGTTCTACAAAGCAGCTCCCCCAGCCTCCCCTGCCGCTGTGGTGGGGCCGGGACCGGGATCGAACCGGCAGCGCCGGGGGCTCCGAGCAGCCTGGCTGGGGGGCACAGGGCAGTGACGACCCCAAGGTTCCTCCTGCTCCCTCCTCTCAGTGCTCCTGGGTGTCCCCACAAGCCCCCAGCGCTGCACCTCGCTTCCCCCCTGGGATCCAGCTCCCCTTTCCAGGAGGGCTCTGGGCAAATGGACCAGCACCCTTGGAGAGCATGGAGTGCTCCTCGGTGTTATCCCGGCGGGAATGGGCAAAGGAACAGTGATGGGATTCTGCAGGGGCTGAGCAAACTGTTCCCATCAGGATAAATCCACATCCCTTCTACTGGGCTGGGCTTTTCCACACCCCGACACACACAGCACAGCGGTACAAACCGAGGGGCATCCCTGCAGGGAAAACAGCAAGGTCCAAAAACCCCAAACAAAGGCTCTCCCAGTGCTCCCTGCCCTTCCAAGGGGAGTGAGGATGGTGGGAACAATTTCCACTGCCGTGTGATGAATCTCCAAGAGGCCACATGGGGGCTTAATTAAGCAGCCTGGTGAAGTCTCAGATTCTCCTGCTGATAATTGCTGAGCAGCCTTTGCACCGCCTGCCTCTCCCCACCGGCACGCCTGGGAGCACAGAGCCAGCGCTCGGCCACAGCAGGGCCCCCAGTGCAGTTGGATGCCCGGCTCCTCCGGGGGCACTTGGAGAGCACCATGGTGTGAGGCACCCACTGTGGCAGAAAAGGATGGCCGTGCCGTGGTGACAGCCCCGCATGGAGAGAGACACCTCCTCCCTCACTCTGAGGCACCTGGTGGGGGCAGCTCTGTGCACCCCCTGTTCAGTCTCTGTCCCCTGGGCACTCCGGGATCCCTCCCGAAGGATTGAAGCATCTGACCCCAGTGTTAATCCAAAGGATATTCAGTTATCTGCAGCAGTTTGCTGCCATCACGGAGCGCTGTGCCCCGTGCAGAAGACTGGGCCTTCCCCCAGAAACACCCGACTGTTGTGGCAAACCCGCAGATTCGCCAGTGCCTAAAATGCTGAGTTGCTGATCTCTGCACAAAGAAGGGCGTCAGCACCCCAGGGAGCAGCTAGGCACTGCACAGGGCTGCTGCACACTCCCAATGGAGCTGTGGAAAGGAGAGGCAGAGAGATGGGACAGACTCCCAGGATTCCCAGGACTCCCTGGGAGCACCCTGGGGACAAGGCACGTTTTGGGCAAAGCATGGGTGTGCACAAGGCACCCTGGGTCCAGGGCACCTGCAGATGTGTGCGGGACAGGACACACACAGATGGATCCTGATCTGTTCCTGCACATGCACGCAGGTGAGCAGTGCTGGGATGCCTCGTGTTACGCACCACGTATCGTCCTTTCATCTCTCATAGGGGCCAAATCCAGAGCAGCAGCTGCTCACCAGGATGTGCAGGGGAACTGGAATGGCCCCTCCATAAAAGAAAGACTCCTCCACAGCCTGAGCACAGTGATGACCACCCTGCTCAGCCCCCCACACCAGGATGTCACAGAAGTTCTGTCATGCCTGTTCCCAGAGCCCGGTGGCTCCACATCCTCTTGTTCGAGGCATCTTTTTAATAATTAAAGAGGTATTGGCTTGTTGAGCTGGAGAGATCATTGCTGCGGAGGGACTGGTAATAACTCCCCACCACAGAAGGACTTTTTCATTCTCCTGCTGATCATGACTTGGCTTTACTGTAAATTAAACACATCCTCACCGACACCTGAAGGTTAAGGGGGATTTTCCTGCACTAAATCAAAGCGGACACCAGTTTCTTCTGCAGGAAGAATCTGAACTGGCTTAAAAGGTCAAGCAGTTCGGCACAGGATTTGGGTGGTTGTTTAAGGTCATCAGGCAGCCTGCTCGTGTCAATACATCAATTATTAACAAGTCATTGGAGTTAAAGTGAATTAGTCTTTTCTCTTCCCATCCTGTTAAAAGGATTAGCAAAGAATAAATAAAAATAGCAGTGGAGGTGAGCAAAGCAGGGGCTCAAAGGCACTCATGCAGCTCAAAGGCAAGTGCGAGGCACCATGCCCACGCTCGCCCCCGTAGGATCCCAGTCCTGTGTGTCTGCCTGGGCTGGCTCTGATGGGGCTCCCAAGCCTCTCCTTGCCTGCTCACACCTCAGCAAGATCACAGGGGCCAGGCTGGTCACCAGCCAGGGAATTCTTGTGGAATACTCCAGCCTTTGCAGCCAGGATGGCCTCAAGCCAGGGAGGGATGCTCATGGCAGGACCGGGCGTCCTGCCGAGCCCTGGCCAGCCCTGGAGTCCAGAGGCACTTATAACACCCAGGGACCCTCCACTCTCACCTCGGTTTCCAGCTGCTGTGGCGAGCACAACCCCAAGAAGGCTGGGGCAGGACTGGGGTGGTGGATAACTGCACCCATTCCCATGGGAGATGGGATTCATCCCCAGTTTGTGGGCTCAGACTCAGCTGCAACAGCAAACAGGAATTAAAATGACAAGAAGAGTGAGACACCGATTACACCTGCTGTGCAAGATACTGGTTCCACGTTCAGTGAAACAAGAACATGCATTTTCTTTCCTGTGCCAGTGCAGCAGCACTGGCGTTACACTGGAACTTCCTCTCGGGAGATAAGGGTCTGGCAGAATCCATTCCCAGTGAGCAGGAGGAATTGGAAGATCTGTCCCTGGGAGGGAGCTCAGCCAGCTCCAACACCCAGTGCAGGGTTTAGATCTTTGTGCTGGGATTCTCTTTTGTGGTGGGTGGAAAATCATTTACCATATTTACATTTTTTCATGACATTTTTAATTTTTCATATCCAACTTGGACAAAAATTTTGAAACCGTTTAAAACTGCCAAAGATTTTACCTCTTCCTTCCTGCTCAGTAGCAAAACAGGAGGGCAAGGGGCTGAAGCCAAGGGGAAAAGAAAAAGAGGATAAAAGAAGAATTATTCTTTCACAGAATTTGTGACATGCTTAAAAGCAGAAAAGAAATACAGGGAAACTTTTTAATGTTTTAACAGTCTTTTTATCACATCAAAATTTTAAGATATATTTTTGTCTTGCATTAGTTTTAATAAACGTGTCTTAGCGGTTCCTTTTATTGCTGTTCCTGGACTAATTAAATGTACACATACATTTTTAAATGTTCACTTTGCTTCAGCACTCACTGGTTCAGTTTTATTTAAGAGCTTATTTAACACCTTGCACAAAGCCCTTTGAAATTCCTTCCAGGAAATGTCACACCTTGCAGAGGGAATGAAGCCCTCCGAGAACACAGACCCACATTTGTGCTAACAGGCAAGTGCATAAACACACAGGGAAGGGGCTGGGGGGGCTGGGGGTCCCCGTGTCTCCTAGTTCTCAGGTGCAGGCAGGGGGATGCTCACTGCTCCCCCAAATCTGCCCAAGTGCTGGACAAAGCTGCCCAAGAGCCAGGACAGGGGGTGCAGGTTGTGCCAGACCGGGTCAGGGTCACCCCGAGGAGCAGGGCCAGGAGGTGCAGGTGGTGTTGGACCAGCTGAGGATCCCTTGGCCCCAGAACCTTGGGATGGTGCGAGCCCAGTCAGCCTGGCATCCTGGGAACATGGCAGCAGAAAGGATCTGTCCATCTGCAGCCCTGCTTCAGCTTGAGGGACCAGCAGGGACCAGGCAGGTGCATTAAATGGATGTGCATTAAAGCAGCAGAGTTAAATGCGAGGTCCCCTCCATGGCTTTGCCGAGAATTCAGGCATCTCTCATCCCCACCGGCCCGTGGAATGCGCCAGCCTGCAGCTGCTCACCTGCTCTCCTGCAGCACATGCCAAGTCCCCATTTGTCCGTGGCCCAAAACCACCCTCTCCTCCAGAAATCTTCGCTCTCCCCCAAATCCGTGGTGTTATTTGTTTAAAACAAGACACTGGCACTTGTCAGGAGACTTTTTGCAGCGTATTGTTTTAAAGAAGACATTCAATTACCTCGGCTGCAATGCTTCACTGTGCTCTGATGATCTACTAAGGGAAAAATAACTAATATGTAGCATGTTGTGTCATAGACAATTATAGAGAACATCGCTTTTAAGGAAACAAGACTTGTGCCCAATTGTGCGAGATTTATTAAGTTTGCTGTTTTACAGCAACACGGCAAACTCAGGGAGGGGAACGCATTTGCATCTCCTCCCCAAACCCCTTGCTGCAGGAGGAGAGGACTGATTTTCCTTCCCTCATTAAAAGATGAGGAGCTGGTGAGGCTGAGAAGGACTGAGATAAACATCTCGACAGACACACTATTATTTCCTCCTTTAGTTTTACACAGCGTGAGATTCTTATGTGGAAACAAAGTGATTTGGCTATAGATTTATAGAGGGAGCAAATGATTTGGTCCTACATGATGGAGCATATCATGCATATTCCGTGCCTTCGCTCGTGGGCATTCTCAGCTCGGCGCAGCAGACTGATGGCGGGAGGCAGGAGGGAGAGGAGCTGGGAATGTGACATTATGCACAAGAGGGAACGCTGCGAGGATTTCACATCTCCTCTGGTGAACAATGTGACTGAGAAATGCACTTACTGGAAAGGATAACTTAATTCATCCACCAGGCAGCAAGCATCCAGGAATCCGCGCAGCGGAGAGGGGCCTGGAGAGCCCCAGGGACAGAGATAACAGGGACAGGAGCACAGAGGAGCCTTGGCAGTCATGGATCCTCCTGCCCCTGCCACCTTCGCTCTGACACCCATGGACTGCGCTCCCTCACACACCATGGCAGTTTGGGCAGTTCTTAGCGATGGTTTTTATTTGAGGGCTAATCTGTCCACACACAAAGAAAGACCCTGCTCCAAGGATCTTGCAGTTTAAGACCTTGATCCTGCAGATTTACCAAAGTGCTTCGTTTTAAGCGCGTGATTAATGCTGTTGACTCTGGTGCTTAAAATTCAGCATCATAGAACTGTTTGGGGCTGGAGCTGACAGCCAGAGTCCTCTGGAGATGTTAATGTGCCTTAGCAGAAAACATAACAGTGCCTCCATGGGAGGTGCCTGCAGAGTCACCCAGAAATAGCACAAGGAACAGCTATTTTTTCCCAGGAAGAGGAGCCTGGGAGCAGGGATCCATGCTCTCAGTTGGCAGGAGCTGCCTTTGATAGGCTTTGGGGCGGTGGGCATTTCTGCAAGCATTTGGATGCGATTCATGAAGAAGCTTATGGGGTGTGATTGATGGGTTTGCGGTCTTCACTGAGAAAGCAAGAGAGGGCTAAAAACAATGAATAAGTCTTTATGGAATTCAAAATTCCCACCCAACGCATTTATCTTTTCCGTTGGCTATAAATGGGCCGGGAGTGGGATAGCATCATTCCTGCGTTGCTGGAAAGTGCAGGGCAGCCTTCACACCACCCACCGCAGCGATAAACAATGTTCTCATGAGCCCGCTGCTATTTATAGCAGCGATCCTATTTCACACATATTTGCCTCAGTTACTGAGCAAGGGCACTTTCCTGGCCCTGATGGATCTGAGCACATCCAGCTGCCGATCCCAGGGGAAGGCTGCCATTCCGGGGATGCAGCGCTCTGTCTCTGGGATGAGCAGCACAGGGTGTCATTAATGGCACAGGTACAACACGCACACACACACATCTGAGCTTCCCACCTGGGCAGGAGAGGGAGGAGAGGAGAAGGGAGGGGGAAGGATTTTAAAGGATGAATGATCTGTTTCCTGCTCAGAACTCAGGCACATCCAATAACCTCAAGCAAAGCAAATCTCAGCCTGAATTAAAGGCTCTAGTGGGCTGGATTCTCCTAAACATCCAGCACCAGTTGCAAACCCTCCAGTTTCAGGCTCATCTGCTATTGCTGTACCATCGCCTGAGCTGGTGTCCTCACTTGCTCTGAAGTGCTGTAGGCAGAACCCAGCTCATGTTTGGGGGAAGATGTGCCAACAGAGAAGAGCAAGCAGCGATCCAGCACTAGCGATGGGAGCTGATGGCCCAGCAGCAGTGGCTGAGCTCCTGCCTCTCCCTGGGGCAGCAGCACCTCCTGCACCCGGCTCTGTCACCTGCCCGGGTGTGAGGTACCTGGCAGTGTGTGCCAGCCCCTCACTCCAGCTCCTAGCTGCCTATTGAGCCACCACCTCTTCCACGTCACAGTGGGGGGAAAAGGAGCCAAGAGCCAGACCCAAGAACAGGGCTGAGCTGCTCACCATCACCATAACACCACGGTAGGGTGACACAAGCAAGTACACACAGGGCTTTGTGGGGCTCTGGGTTTTTCCTCTGTATTTGCTTAAGAAATCCTCCTACCTGGATAGGAACAAAATGCACCTTCTGGCCTGGTGATTTATAGCTGTGCTTTGCTTGTCTTGTTTCCCTCAGTGTGATATGCAAATCCCAGCAGCAGGGAATGCAGTGAGCTCTTCCTGCTGTAAATTCACCCTGCCCAGACCCAGAGCACCCTCGCAGAGACAGCCCAGAGGAGCCCTTTAATTACCACTGCCAGACAAGGGACAGCTCCTCAGCAGCTCCTGGGGACCTGGCAGCTCAGAGGCAGCATCGCCTCGTGTTTCCCAGGGTGGGTTGCGTCACATGAGATGTTTGAGCATTCCCTGGTTAATGTGACTTTGAGCTCCTCCTCCCAGCCCCAAGAGATGCTCAGCTCCAGAGAAGCTCAGCCCTGAGTCTGACTGAGAGAACACAAAAGCCCCAGGGCCCTGTCGGGGGTGGGGGTGGGAGCCAGGGTCTTAACATTCCTGCTGTATTCCTGCATGGGAATGGCAAAGGGGACTCCAGAAGTGTCAGATCCATCTGACACTAGGAAAATTCTTATAAATAAAATAGTTCCCATAAAATCTGTATGAGATCGCCACAGTCCATCTTATACAGACAGTAATAAAGGAAAGGCACAGTAGCAGCAGCCAGAGCCACCATCTTACAACAAGAAATCTGATTTTAAGAAGTGTGAAAAGAAAAGCTATTTACTCACTATTAACATTTTAAGCAGGTGTTGGCAATGAGGGCCAGCACATTACTGACACTTTGGGTGATCCAGAGAGGTCCAAGCAGCTCAGCTGGTGCAGGAGCATTTCTGCACTGCCAGCAGGGCTGGGACTCCTGGGACAAGAAGATGGCAAACTGCGCTGGGCAGATCAATGCCACCACCCACATCACAACACTTCCTCCAGCAAAGCTTGAGGTTTTTTTAAACCAACCCTTCCAATCAACCCGAGAACTACCTGATGTTGCTGTGGGTGAAAGGCAAAATCCAACCATGTTCGTTTTCTGTCACATTTTGCAAACCAGCAGCCCCAGCCCAAGCTGCGCCTCCAGTTCCATTCTCGCTCATCGCATCTGGAAGGGACAGTGGATTGTGATTCCCAATGCTCACAGATACTCGTGCAGCTCCTGTAAGTCATGCCTCACCTGTTCAAACCTTTGTCATTGAAGCATTTAGAGCATGAAACCCAATTAAAGATCAACCTCTTGCTGTTACAATGGAAGAGCTACAAGAATTAGCACTTAAGCTGCATTAGCGGGAGGCATTTCTAATGACACTGCACCCACATTTATCTTTGGTGATTACTCAGGGCACACCAAGGGGAGCTCTCATTTCTGGGCACATTATCTACCAGGCAGCAAGTTTCTCCTGCATCCTGTGCTGCACAGAGCACTGTGCTGGCTGCTCTCCCCAGTGCAGGATCAGGTGTTCAGTCATCCCTCAGGAGACACGGCAGGTGAGGTACCTGCAGGAGATCTGCTGAGGGACCTCTCCAGGGAAGCAACAACTGAGAAGACACAGAAAACTGAGCCCAGAACAGGCCTGGACAAGGCTAGGGTGATGGACACACCAGAAAACGTGGGTGAGAATAAAGTCTGTCAGGGATGGGGCACGCCTGGGGCACTGATGGTTCTCCCTGAGTGCCCCATGCAGGGAGAGGGGAGCAGACACTGAGTAGCAGATCTCGCAGAGACAGGAGCTGCAAGTGTCAGCTGAGCCTGTGTGCTTATAATGAAAAGAATTCTCAGCACCACTGGTTCATGTTGGAGCAGTCTGTAAGCAGTCTGTAAGCTGCTCTGCCCTCCAGCAAGGGGGGTTAATGTTATTCTCTCCAGTCTGCAGAGAAGGACGCAAAACCACGGAGAGGTTATGGGCCAGATAACCAAAAATGGCTTTTAGTTCTGGGCACTTTCATTTTACACTGTCTGACCTCTGAAGTACTATCAGTCTGATTTTCAAAGGCATTGAGCAGATCCTGCTTTAACTGACCTTAAACACAGAGACACACAAAATTAAAGGGAACTCTACAGGCTGTTGGCCAGAGCGAGCCCACGAGCCACCGGTCAGAGAGAGGAAGAGGGAGCTGGAGGTCACCGGAGCTGAGTCACGCATACAGCTCTGGCCTTTCTGAGTTTCTTTTACCAAATCAAAGGCCAGCATGGTGCAGGAACAGGCAGGTGTGAGCTGCCTGTTAACTGATTTGCACTGAAAATGGCAAGAAGTTTTCCACTGCCAGAGTTCCGAGGTGCAGAGCAGCACCCCCCACTCCCACCCACCTCCTGGGGGTCTTTCAACCTGTGTCAGCCAATGGCTGATAATAGCCCTAACGTGTGCAATGGGATGACTTTTCCTCCTACTGCCCACCCCAAAAAGATGCCCCCCTCTTGCTTCCTGTTGCCATGGTGCCCAGTCTGCATCCTGCCTCCTGAGCAGCTCCTGAGCAGCACAGCCTCCCTCTGAGGAGCCCATATTGAGCATTTGTATTCAAGAGTCAAATAATATTTCATGGATATTCCAAAAGTTAGGTAAATTCTTTCTCTCAACCTTCATTACCTGAAAAGCTTTGCAACCCCGAGACTGTAATTATGTATATGAATAATGGGATTAGCATATCCATCGACTAACTCCTGCTCCATCCCTGTACATACAGGAGGCCTTTGTGGGAAGCCCTGTGTGCTCAGATTCCGTATCAGCAGCAGCCTCCAAGGCTGCTGTGGGATCCACCATGGTCGATCCGGCTCCTGCTCCTCACAGAAATCCAAAGTTTCATTGGGATATGGTGGGAAGATGGTGAAGGTGGGGCGACCACCTCACAGCATCCACACAGCCTCCTGCCACCCCAAACATCCCTGGGAGGGTGCAGGAGGCACGGGGCCAGTGAGGGATGGCGAGACAGTGCGCTCTTGGGGTGTCACAGAGCGTCCCAGGGTGCCATGACTGTATCAATGACACCGTGTGGCTGACACTGTCGTCGTTTGGCAACAGGCATGGATGGCCAATGGCCGAAGGAATGGCAATGGGAATGTGGCAGCGGCTCTGTCGGCACCAGGTGCTGGCTGGGAAGGGCTGAGCAGCTGGTGAGTGAGGCACACGCCCTGGTACCCACACCCACACCCATATCCATGTGAACCGGTGCTGGCGCTTTGAAGAACCTGTCTGCATTCCAGGAATGTGTTCAGGGAAACATACATGGAGAAATGCCTCACAATGGGAACAACCTTCCCTGCACCCGGCTGTGGAGCTGTTCCTTGACTGTAATTGGGGACCTGGTAATTAGATGATGGCAAAATGTACCAGCAGCTCAGTTTTCATTCTGTGGTCCAAATTACAAACCATCATATTTTGAAAGTGATGCTGACATTCCTCAGCCAGGAGCCTTTGCCAAAAACAACTTGAGCAAGGCTTGTCTTGGCACCGAATCAAACTCGGGGCCCCAGCAGCGAAACTGAAAACATTTACACAGCTGGACCCAAATCACCCGATTTTCTAAAGAGTTTGTCAGAGCCTGAAGCTCTCGGTATATTTCTGCCTGTTTTAAAGGGGCCTGTGTTCTCACAATCCCCCAGCTCTCCACACAGAGAAAATAAAATACTTGAGGAAAAGTGGGTGGTCTTTCCATTGCAGTCCGAAAAAATAATCCAGAAAAGTCTCACGAGGAAAATGCGAACGAGCCCGGTGTTCACCCGGCCCATCCACAGATGTGCCAGACATATTTCATTTGCATATATAGATATGGAAACCTCATCATTTTGCTGTACGTATGTAATGGCTAATAAATGCATTAGCAAACCACTAATGAAAACAAATTGGAGCCAGTGTCAGGAATTACGCCAGCGTGAGGAATTACCTTGCTGCATTTTTTCCTATCTAAATGTCCTGACGATATTATTTTATTACATCAGTCATACCCGCTGCTTATGCGTTATCCATCCCTCACTCCCGCCAGGGCCAATTCCTCTTGGGCTCTTTGGCATCATCCACCCCAGCAGTGCGGGCACAGGCAGGGGCACAGGCAGGGGAGGGCAGGGACAGGCAGGGGAGAGCAGTCTGCATGGCCACCATGTATGGAGCACCCCAGCACTTTGACGTTGCCAGAATGCCACTGTGCCCACCGACCGGTGCCACACCCTCGGTGACACTGTCTCTGTTGCAGGGAGCAAGGACCATGCAGCAAGTTTCCATTTTGTGCCTGTTTCTGTGGTTTTTTTCCCTGGAAAGCAGGTCCTGTTTTTTCACATACGGGGCAAAGAGCCTGAAAAACTGGGAGAAATGGCCACACTTGGTTCCAGCCCTTGGGAGAGCTGTGGGCACCTGCCTCGGTGCTGCAGGCTCAGGCTCCCCCTCCCTACCTCAGGAACAAGTCTGGCACTGAGTATTTGCCCCTGTTCCTTTCCTTTCCTGCATGCTGCCTGATTATTATTTTTTTCCTGGTCATAAAAGCAATGAGAGCAAATCCTCTGATGCTTTAGGGATGTCCCAGAGCTGGCCTGGGATGGTTGAGGCATCTGTCCCACACCGGAAAGTGGCCCTTGACTACACACTGCCCTCACAAAAGAGAGCAGGACACCACAATTAGTGAACTTACCTCGTTTGCTTACTCTAAAGGAATCCTATTGATTACTTAGAGCCCTGCAGCAGCCAGCAGTGGCCTCGGTCACCTCTGAACAAACACAGCACACAAACTCTGCTCCCTGCCCCGAGAAATTCAGTTTCTTCCTCCACCGAGATAATTAACAGCCTGTTTGACAGGAATCCCTCTTCAAAGCCCCTCTTTGCTCAGCTGTGATTGCTACCAGAAGACATGGTGGAGCCATTTTTCAGAGCTCAACTTAAATTTTTGTGGCTACGTGGGGACCTCAAAACCTTGCAAAATTAATTTTTTTTAATGCAAAACCTTTTAAGTAAAAATACTTGTAATTGCAACCTAAAGCGATGTGGGATCTGTGAATGGCTCTCTGATTATTTCTTCTGCGAGGCGAGTCTCCTCTCTCTGTTCTACTGAACAAGCATACACATATTATTGGGATTAATGCTGCATAATACATAATTAATGAAACTGCATAAATATGCAGATTTGGAATTGCAGATTGACTGCCACGGCTCTGTCCCCGAGCGCTGGGGTAACGGATTGGATGTTCGTTATTACCATATTTAAAACAGTTTCCCTGCGAACGTGTGCAAACCAATAACTCGGAAGGGCAGACGGTAGCAGCGACCAGCTCCAAAATCCAAGGGAAGGGCTGTGAACCTGGCAGGTACAGCCCAAGCCCCCCTGCCATGGGGAGCAGGGACACAGGCACTGCCCTGCAGCCCTCTGCCAGCAGGCAGCTCCAGAGAGATGCTTTAAAAAAACATAAACCAGGTGTATCTGGCACTGGGAAACCGGGATGTGGCACTGGTGTCGCACAGCAGCCGGGAGAGGCTGGTGAGGAAGGAGGGGGCAAAGCTCGTGGGGGATCTGTGTCCCACAGCAGGCACAGGCACTGGAGGTAAGGAAAGCTTTGGAAATCAAGACGTTTCTGGGCATTTTCCCAGGTCTTTGGGACAGGGCATCAGCAGGAGCTAGTCAACAACAGTTCCCAGTCAGTTCCCAAATGTCCTTTGTAGCACACTGACAACCTCACCATCAACGACCCACCAAAAGATACCAAAAAAAAAAAATAGAACATGGGAAAATGCCATCCAGGTCTTTTGGCTGTGCCCCCCCAAGTCTAGGTTCTCTCCCTGCCCTTCGCTAAGGTATATATAGACATTTCCTTGGCTGGCTCCTGGGTCATGAAGACACCAGCTGCTGGGCTTTAGTGATGATGGGAGGGGCAGAGCAGAGCCGCAGAAGAGCTGGTGAGGGTTATCCCCTGAGAGTAACTGAGAACAGGAGCTTGGGATTTGCTGGTGGATCAAGCTGGCCTCGAGCTCTCAGGGGTATATTCCAGGTGTCCCTGGCCCAGCAGCAGGTCGCTTGTTCTGCTTCATGCTGCCCGTTTGCTCTGTTGAGGATGTCAGGATTTATCTCACGCTGCTGTTGAGAGGATTCAGATCTCACCCGGGGAGTTTGATCTGCAGATCTCCAAGCTCTGCCTGGGGAGGACTGCAAGCATTGTTCCCATTCCTCACATTTACAGGTTCAAATTCTTACTTGTAGAAAAGGAAAATCTTCCCCAAGAGGTGTTTGGGAAATGTTTTTGCTTTAAAGCACAAGTTTCTTACGGATGTCTTCAGATGTTTATTGAAGTGGAATAAATGAAAGTGTGAGTATGTGCTGTCTTAGGAGGGATGGGAATTGCAGCTCTGTGCAGCAGAACTGCTCAGCCAGGTGCCCAACCTGCCTGGGGTGACATCTGTGTGGGAGATGACGTCCCTGGAGAGCCCAGGCTCGTGAAGAAGCACAGCATTTGCTCTGCAGCCAGACGAAGACCCAGCACTCAGCTCAGCGTGCAGAGCAGCCACACAGGCCAGGGCACCTCTGCCTGTCCTTCTCCTCCCCACCTCTGGGAGCACAGAGCGTTTATCTGACACATCAGCCAGGTATCCTGACCTCCCAACACCTGCTACATTTTCAGACTGCCCTAAAAGTGAGAGGAGCATCGGAGAGGCTCTGTGTCCAGCCTCATCCCTCTCTCCGTTCTCGCTCTGCGCTCCCTGACTCCACTGGCCACATGATCAGCTCCACTTCTCCAGCCACTGACCCCCCATGTCTCCCAGGTGCCCCGGCAGGGAAGGAAGTGGGAAGAGGGAAGGAGAAAGTGTGTGTATGAGGGTAAACCTGAGTTTACCTAACACAAACCTAAGTTTGTGTAAACCTAAGTCAGGTTTAGTTCTTTCAGTCGAGCAGCCTGGTCTCAGCAATGAACTGAACCCTGCCATGTTTCATGATGAAATATTAATTGCTTAGCCAGATATTTTCCCTGCCACTTTTGTTCTCAGGGAATGCCTGCACCCTTCTCCTTTGCAAAGTAACTCCCACTGCAACGGCCTCAAACAATCCCTTTCTTCTGGAAAATATCACACAGCAAAAGCAGAGCAGCAGCTTGACCTGAGCTTTGGGAACGTGTGTGAGAAGTGCAGTCGGAGCTGGAGAGCAGGGCCAGCCTCCCAAAGGCCAATCCATCACAACCCTCCATCAAGATGAGACATGCAAGTGAGAGATGAGACCCTCAGAAGGAGAGGAGGGGACAGGTGACCTTAATTGCTCCACAGTTATTGATAGGGCAACTTGTCTTCATGATGCAAATTACCCTATAAATAAAAGTAAAACAACTACAGGAAGCAATTTGCCGCTTTGTTAGAGTTAAAGTAGACCGAAAATTAAATCAAGACATGGGATCGCTAATTCCACAGGGCTCTCCTGGAGCCTCTGCAGGCAGGGCCAGAAGCCCAGGCCATGGGGGTAACCGAGTCATGGCTGCCTTGCACAGGCTCAGGAGGGAGGATGGGACAATGGGTCCAGCCCTGGAAGCAAGCCACCGGCGGAAGGGAGGGCATCACCTTCCTGTGCCATTGCCCCGGCACCAGTGACTGGTGGGGGATCCCTGCTGTGTGGTGAACCCCTACGGAAGCTTGAGCTCTCCCAGCTCTGGGAGGAGACAGGGGTTGTCCTCTCGCCACGCCAGGGCAGCCACCCACACTCACCATGACTCCGGTGCCCAAGAGCCGTGTGTTCTCTTTGCTGTTTGGTCCATGAGGTGTCCATGAGGTGCAGAGGTGACCTGGCATGTGGCCCCCAGACACAACGCACAGGCTGCTCCTCGCTGGCTTCCCCTGGTACCACTGTGCAGAGGTGGGCTCAGCACAGCCACTCATCACTGTCAGTGGGAGAAACGTACCTGAGTCACTACACTACGCTAAAAGCATCATCTCTGACACCTTAAGTGTGTATAACTCTTGCCTTCCATTTCTAAAACACCTTTTAATTTACAGACCATCATATCCAACACTTATTCATCCACTGAAGGAGCCAGAGCTTTGCCCAAAGGCTTCTTAGCGGACGTTCTCCAGCTCCCTGATGACTACAGCCCAATGTCCCCACTGCAATGGGAGTTGGTGTAGCACTGCTGCATCCTCACCCCACTGAACCCTCGCCCCCACTGCTCACGGAGCTTCCCACCTCCTGAAGCAGTAGTAATGCCCTGTCCCACCCCTTGCTCCCAGGGCCAGGGCAGCATATGACAAGGGCAGGGCAGAGAGAGCAAACAGGAGGAACCAGGGTTTTTGTCAGTTGGCTGTGCCAGGGAAATTAAAATGCGTTATTTTGTCACTAATTTGCAGCTTTTCTCAAAATATGGGCAGCCACAGAGATTTTCTCCAGCCCCAAAGGAACACTTTTAAGTGCTTCGTTTTAAGAAGATACTTCTTTCCCCAGTCTTTCTTTTTTCATTTTATTTTTTGTGTTTGTTTTCAAACCTGTCGGAAAGCATTGATATTTCTAAGCTTTGTTGCTGCTGTTGTTGTTGTTGTTTCCCTCCTGATGCTTTTCTTTCCCATTCCTGAGCATCCTCGCTGGTTCTGCGCGAGGCCCCTGGAGGCTGCACAGCAGCAGGATGCGATGCCGGAGCCTCTGCCTTGCTGGGTGAGCTGCTCCGCTCCTCGAAGCTTTGAAGCTGCCACTTCGCATTCCCGCAGAAGGATCATGCTGTTGTTTCTTCAGGAAATTATGAAACACTTTGTGAAGCGACATCAATGGGAACAATAAGGGCAGTGACCCCAGCAGCCCCTGGCGCCTGGCTGGTGCCATGGCGGGTGCTGGCCGTGATGGTGGCCACGAGTGAGGGCCAGCTGCCCCCACAGACACCCCATAGGTGAGGGCCAGCTGCCCCCACAGACACCCCATAGGTGAGGGCCAGCTGCCCCCACAGACACCCTGCAGGTGAGGGCCAGCTGCCCCCACAGACACGCCATGGATGAGGGCCAGATGCCCCCACAGACACCCCATAGGTGAGGGCCCGCTGTCCCCACAGACACCCTGCAGGTGAAGTCCAGTAGCCCCCACAAACACTGCACAGGTGAGGGCCAGCAGCCCCCACAGACAACCCGCAGATGAGGGCCAGCAGCCCCCACAGACACCCCATGGATGAGGGCCAGCCGCCCCCACAAACTCCCCATAGGTGAGGGCCAGCTGCCCCCACAAACACTGCACAGGTAAGGGCCAACCGCCCCCACAGACACCCCATGGGTGAGGGCCCTCAGCTGGCTGGTGAGGCCCAGCTGCCCCCACAAACTCCCCATGGGTGAGGGCCAGCCGTCCCCACAGACACCCCATGGGTGAGGGCCAGCTGCCCCCACAAACACCCCATGGGTGAGGGCCAGCTGCCCCCACAAACACCCCATGGGTGAGGGCCAGCTGCCCTAGCAGACACCCTGGGGCTCCACTGGCACTCACCAGTCCAGGCCCGCTCTCTCCCCCAGCCGTGGGCAAACAACTTGTATAGCTCACACCTCGCTCCCCACGGGCCACGCTGCCTGTCTCGGACGTGTGAGGCGATGGAAAATACACAACTTTCCCGGGTAGTTTTTTCCAGTCAGTCATTACTCTCCCTCCTGCAGTCTGAGCCTTATTTCCATGTTAAATGTCTTGCTCCTGCCTGTAGCCTTTGGCTCAGTTCTTCTGCCTTTGCTGCAAGACTCGAGGTCCCCCTATCCCTGGTACTTTCTCTTGAGAAGGTACTTCAGGATTTAATGAAGGCATTCACTCTTCTTCTTGATCTCATTTAAGCTCTTTAATCTCTTTTTCTGTAACTCATTCTCTTCATCTCATAAACAAATTTGTGGCTTTCTTCGACACCTCCAGGATCCCTTTACAAACCCTGACACTGGAGTCATGGGCAATATTCTGGTGTCCCTCTCACCAATGCCAGGCAATTTGCCAGTTGCACTGTTCCTACTTACTACTCCTTTCTGTGTATCCCCTGAATGAATTAGCTCTTTATCACAAGGTCAGGGCACTGTGCCTGTGGCCTCTCTCTGCTCAGATGCTTTGCAAAGTCATTAGGGAATGTGAAACCATCTCCTGCTCTTGCAACAAATCCATCATTCTTGTCCTGTATGAGAGGGATGATTTTGTATTTACTTACATTAAAATACATTTTATTTCAATGGATGCATCTACCTTCCATAAACACTCTCGACTGGTGTCTATTATACCCCGGTTCTCAGCTCTTCATCAGGTGGTCACACTTAACTTCTGAGCAGGACTGATGTCCAGACTCACATCATCCAGGGAGACTCTCAATCTCTTGCACACTCTTGTAGCCCAGCCACTGCCCTCACACGGTTTTAGCCCCTATCCTGAGGTTTATTGAACACAAGCTTACAGACTAGTCATCTCAGCTACGTGTTCAGCATTCCTGAGTGTTCCACAGCTCACCAACAGTCATCACAAATCCATCTCATCCACGTCTTGGCCTCCTGCTCCTTCCAGTTCCCTCCTCTTCAACTCAAAAATTCATAAACATGTGAGTTCACTGGGGACAACCACGTCTGGCTCTTCAGTTCCCCTTTCTCATGGATAAAGCAAAATCATTCATCAGTGATTTCAGCTCAGGCACCCAAGAGAAAAGCCACACGTTCTCCTCAGCAATGGACAAACAGGCTTCTTGCCTCTTGCCAAAAGAGGATCCAAAGGATCCAAAACCCGCATGTGGGAGCACCAATAGACAGCCGAGATAAACAGGCAGCTGCCAGGTCCCTGGATCTGCAGTTGGGGGATACTTAGGATCTCCTCCTGAGTGTCTTTTCCTTCAGAGCTTTTCTTTCAAACAGAAAAGTTCAATGAACTTCATAAATTGTTACTTTCTCTGTAATTAAATATTTGTGTGTGTCTGCTGCAGGGGTTTAGATCTCTTTTTTTTTTAAACAAACCAACAATGGGGTTTTTTTCCACAGAAGGAACAACATGGAGTCAGTAACGTGATAAGGGCAACAGCTCATGTGGACCTGTGGTGTAGCAGTGTGGTCATGGAGTGAAGACAGTGCATGTGCCTGGTACCTTTTCCACTGGTGTGAAGAAAAGCAGAGGCAGCAGATAGCAGATCCCCCATCAATACCTCCCCAGACTCAGCTTCATTTTCACTGTCAGGATTTGATTTTTATTCATTTCTCTCAGCCCAGTGCCTGTGGCCTCACGGTGGGATCAATCCCCCTGCACCAGGCACCATTCCAGGCGCAGCACGAGGTACCACGAGCTGTAACCACTCCCTGGGCAGGAGCAGGGGTAAGGAGCGTGTCAACCCCATGCTTTGTGTTGTGCCCAGCACTGCCAGGGAGCAGGAGGGGTGAGACCAACTGAATTTAAAGGTGCTGGAGACAAAGCTGCCCATGGCTCATCTCACCCACATCCCCACTGCAGTTCCACAGCGGCTGTTCATCCTCTCCTGGCTGATCAGAGGGAGGAAGGCGTGGAGCCGCTGCTGCAGGGCTCAGATGCGCAGGATTCCCAAGCCAACAGGAGATGCAGAAGCAATGCAGTCAGTCCTGCAGGGCTTCCAGGCACTTCCAGGTTGTGCCCATGTATATAAAAGGGAAAAGGAATATGATGGAAAAGGGGCAGGTGAGGTCAGCTCTGTCCTTTGGAGACCACCATGACGAGCTGAGCCAGGAACAGGCTTCCCTCAGAGAGCTGCCATCACACCAAAACCAAGAGAAAGGAGATAAAACCCCAGGGGATGAGGCGGGGAGCAGTGGGGGGAATGGGCAGGACAATTACATTAACTGAAACAATGTGTTATATTTTAAACATTAAAAACTTATGACTCTACATGGCAAGTACCTGATGCAGCGAAGGAGGAGAAGGAAACTGAAGCCATGGTTAAACAATGCACAAGGCATTGGGGTCTGGTTTGTATTAAATCCATTTGGAGTCTGAGTTTCTCCTTTGACAGCTGGCCACACTGCTCAAAGGGAATAAGAAAGTTTTTGTTTTTTAAAAAAGATGTGTAATGGGTTTCTTATGTACTAGAAAAGAAACGTTCTCTGAGCTGGATCACCTATTTTCTTGTCAAAAGACTTTGGACAAAACGTAATCATGAATAAAATGCCTCATGATTTTTCAAAGGGCTCTTTTATTTGAAGTCAGCTTTCCTGAAATGGGAGGCAGGACTGGGTAATGCAGCACAGGGCGAGAGGCAGCTCTCACACCAGGCCTTTGCTCCGGCCTCCCTGGCCACACTGTGCTGGACTCCACAGACTTGCTGTAGCTCCATGCTAGGGAACACCTTGCCCAGCTCCAGGAGACCTGCAGCCAGGCTGGCTGGCACTGACACTGTCCCCTCTCTGAGCCACCTCCAGCACAACACCACGGGGATCTCATTCAAGCCCTGCCACTGGGATTCACCCCCATGGCTGCATGAACATCAGTCCCCATGGTCTCTGGAAAGGCACGACCACCCTGAGCAGGGGGGCAGCCCCAGCAGCACAGCCTGGAGCTGGTGTGTCCCTGAGGGCACTGGTGGCAATGCTGTGATCCATGAGCAGAGACATCACCCAGCACAGCGCTGGGGCTCCAGGAAGCTTCAGCCTCTGAGGACTGAATCTGGGCTGCAAACATCTCCAGAAGAAGTTTTCTCACAAAGATTTATCTATTCCTGGCTTCTCAGGGGATTTCCTGCTCTGGTGCTGGTCGAATCTAGGGAGCACAACTTGTCATTAACCACTCTGCCATTGCTTGAGCCATCATCCTCCCAGCCCTGTCTCAGCTCCCTCTGGGCAGTGTGGTGCTCAGGCAGGGCAGAGACTGGGGATGCACTCGCTCTCCCCACCTCCCTGGGACTGGGACTCTCACAGGTATTTCATAAATCCATGCAAACCCAAGAACTGTTTCTGGCTCTTGGTCGGCCTGGGGATTTTCTTGGCTCTTGCCAGTTGTTTATGGACGGAAGATTTTCATCCCTTCGTCGTGGACACCCAGCGGCAGAGAGGACACTGGAATTTTAATTGTTCAAGAGCTCTAATAGGTGTAATAGCCTTGTGTGTTACATATGCATTAATTAAGTAACACTGCATTTAGCTCCAAATCATGCGGAAGGCGCGTGCTGTGTTTGCACAGACATAAATATCTCCTCAGTTAGAGCGCAGGCGAGCAGCTCTGCTCCCTTTGCACTGCACTGCTTCCACCCTGGGGAAAATGGGAGCCTTGGAAAGCTTATCCCTGGGTAGTCCCAGTTCACTGGGTAGGCGCCCAGCACATCCACGTCTCCTCCTCTCAGGCTTTCTGAAATGATTTGGTTTGTGTGGTGCCAGCACCAGGAGAGCCTCTGCAGTGATTCGCACCTTACCCACCACCCCAACCAAATGGGCTGGTATCCTGTATTGGGGGTCCCCCTGTACCCAAATTTTTCAGCCCTGCTCTTTCACTGCAAACACCCTCCTTGCAGCAATCTGTAAGCATTAAGAACAGCGTGGAGACAAACTGCAAGGGGAAAGAGGAAACAAAAGGATCCGGCATTGTCAGTGTAATGTATTCTCATCGTGATCCACAGGGAACTTCCATGCCTTAGACGGGAATGTACCACTGGGTCATCAGTGGAGAGCTGCTCGTGTCAAACCCCAGTATTGCTGCTCTCACTTTGCTGCTTCAGTGCAACCTGGTTCTGAAGCAAAATGTGAAGTTGGAATCCCATGTGTTGGACGAGCTCGGATGCACAAGCTGGACAAATATTTGGAAGAGTATTCGCTTTCACTAGGCAACATTATGCAATGTGGATTAATTATACAGAGTATGGTCCTGACTGGGCTTTGGATGATTAAAGCTGTTCTGGAATTCCAGAGGATTACTTAAATGTGCAGCATTAGTGGAGGTAAAACATCTTCAATATCCCTTTCCTGCAGCCTCCATTTCCTTGAGAGAAATATGCAGATTAGAGCTCAGAATTAATCTGCAGAGGCTCCGAGCTGGGCTCCTGCCCCCAAAGAGTATTGGGAGGTGTGGGGCAAGGAGAGGGAGGGCTCTGGCAAAGAGGAGTACTGAGGGAGAGACGTTTTATGTGTTTGTAAAACAATCACAAGAAATGAGCTACTTATTCCACATGTTTTAGTCTGGGAGAAAAGAGCCTGGATGCAGGCACAGTAAGTGCAATCTATATGTGTAATTAAGAAATGATTTCCTGAGATCTTCCTTAAAACACGTCTGAATACAGATCAAATTTGCATAAATAACTTATGCCTTTCACTTTTTCCTTGTGGAAAACACGTAACATTGCCTCTTGCTTTCTGGTTTCCAGAGCCTGCCTGGCTCAGAGGAGGATTTGCCATATTACACGATTCTTCCCAATTGTAATCAGCCTTAAATCTGAATAAAAGCAGCAAATGGCTGACTGGCACCCAGGCTTCCCTCCCTCCCTGCCCCCATGGCAGCGGCAGCGGCGGCTTCGAGCAGGAAAAGACACGACTGCAGCGCTGGGTTTGCATTAGTATTCATGGAGCATCCGACTCCAGAGAGGATTAATAGACTCTGATGCCTAATATCCTGGAGAACAATTAATTTGCCCACAGTTTTGTCATGGTTGAAAGTCAAATGCTGGAACAGATCGATGCACTGAGCTGCAAGTTGAACACTGCAACCTTCTGCTGGAGCTGAATTTTAATTTTCCCATCATCATTTCCCTCCGTTCCCAGCACACCAGTTTTCTAATAGATCTAAAAGCCTCTTACCTTCTTCCATCACATGTTGGGCTTCATAACAAAAGTCCACGTTGATTGTTCAAATATTAGAGCCTTGTATTGCTCTCCATTACGGGATTAGAGATGTTCGAGGCCCCTTGTGTTTTGACCTTTTCCTGTCTCGTTTCTCTTTAAATGGTATGAAAAATGCCAACCTTCTGTAATTAAAGCCAAAATGGAATGGAGGCATAAAGCTTTTTTCCTTGCAATTATTCAGTATTTAGGTTCCTGTTTTGATAGAAGTGTTTGTGCAGAAATCCAGGCTGGGGTTTATCAAAGGTGGGTCAACAGACCCATTGGGAAGGGCTGGCAGCTCCATGCCCAGCCCCGGGAGCCTGCAGCAGCTGGAGTTGTTGCCCTGGGCTTGCACTGGCCCGAGAGCTGATTCCCTGTTCCACCAGATCATCTGGTGAGTTTGTGCAAGCCACTGAATCAGTGCACACAGGGGAGAAAATATATCAATAAACAGGCTCAGATGGTTGTCGTGGGGAAGTAGTGCAAGCATTGGAAAAAATTACTTTTATATATATATAAAAATTTTATATATAGATTTAAGAATAAAAACCCCTCGATGGGAGCTGAGGTTCAATTCTGCTGACACACAGAGACCAGATGTCCCCACAGGCACAGCGCCATGCCCAATGCTCGGGTAGGGAGTGCTTGGGGTGGCCCTGCAGCCCTCCTGGCCCTTCCTTTCCTCCCAGGGGGTCACCTCTCCCTGGCAGTGGCTCAGAAAGCTCTGGACACATGGGAGGGGGGATAGAGACCCTGTAGCAGGACTGGGAGCCGGGACGGGCTGGCTGGAGGCACTTCCCTGCTGCCCTCCCTCTGTTCCTCCCAGTGGAAATAACAACGTGTTGGCAGAGGCAGGTTTAAGGAATAACATGAAACAAGTCTGTGACGGTGGGAAGGGATCAAATCCCACCAAGTGCAGACTGTGCCCATCACTCCCCTCAGCCTCGACAAGAGCTCAGCCTCCAGCCCCTGGGGCTGGGTTTCCCAGTCCCTGCAAAGGGGGACAACTCCTTTCAGCCGAAATGCTGCAGCATGGCAGGCAGGAGAGAGTCCTGTCCCACTGCCCGTGTGAAAACACCTTCGTGCTGCACCAGGCTTGTGACACACCCTGGCATTGCTCCTCTCATGCACCATCAGGGAGGCTCCCAGCACAGTCCCTGGCTTTTCCCAGGGAAAAAAAGGGACATAATGGGTTAAGGGCAGGTCTATGTGACTCTTCCCAAGCTATTGTGCTGTTCCCTCAGCATTTCTGGTGTCCAGGCTTTTGTGGTTTAATTATGGTCTGCTCCAAATGGTTTCAACCAACAGATCAATATATCAGGAACATTAGAATTGTTAATTTGAATGGCTGATTTGAATTTAAGTGCAACTTCAATTTAATCATTTTAGAAATGAAACGACATGTGAGGGCCTTCGTTTTCCTTCTCCTCTCCCAGCGCAGCAGCTCCAGCGCCCCATGGGGATCACAAAACTCCCTGATATGCACATTTTCCTTCAGTCAAGAGCTAAGCCCTGTGAGCTGCTGGATCACGACAAAAGTGGGGTTTTAGCAGCCTTTCCTACAAGCATGGTAATCCCAAATCCAACAGTGATTAACTTGGACTCAAAGCTCCACAGCAGAAATTAATTCTAAATGAGGGTCCTGGAGCCTTGTCTCTCCAAACCCTTTCCAAGGCTGATTGCCAATGTATGAGCAGGCAGAAAATGGCCCAGATGTCTCAACTTTCCCAATTCATCCAGGAATTTTGCCAGCTGCAGGGGCTGCCCTGCTGCCTGCCTGGAGGACACAGCACCACTGAGCAGCTGCCAGAGCTCCTGGAGCCACTGGCCACGGGAGTAGCAGGAAGCACAGGGATTCCCCAGCGCCACCAGCATCACAGCTTCTGGCCAGGACTGGTCTCACATCTCTAGAGTCACCCTGGACATCAACAAGATAAACCAGCAGCACATAAGGAAATGTATAGGACAGAGTACCTGGGTGCAATTTTTGCAATTAAAGCTGCATGAGCTTTGGGGTGACCTTATTGCAGCCTTCCAGTACCTGGAAGGGCCGACAAGAAAGGAGAGAGACTATTTACAAAGGCCTGGAGTGACAGGGCAAGGGAGGATGGCTTCATACTGAAAGAGGGAAAATTTAAGTTAGATATTAGCGAGAAATTCTTCCCTGTGAGGGTGGTGAGGCCCTGGCACAGGGTGCCCAGAGAAGCTGTGGCTGCCCCATCCCTGGGAGTGTTCAAGACCAGGTTGGATGGGGCTTGGAGCAACCTGGGAAAGTGGAAGGTGTCCCTGCCCATGGCAGGGGGTAGAACTGGATGATCTTTATAGTGCCTTCCAGCTCAAACTATCCTGGGATTCTATGACTCTGTGGTTCTATAAACTTATTAGTCAAGAACAATGAAAATGAAAGCATTCACCAATCTCCTGTAACAGCAACAGGCTGGCTCTGAAGCTCTGCTCACGTGCACATGATTTTTCTGACTACCACACATATATCCAGCTCTCATTTCATTTATCAGCCATGAAGTGCTCAGATGTGAAGGTAATGCAGCTTCTAAGCACAAATTTCTGAGTCTTCCCACAGCCATTTCAGAGGGACCAAATTTCAGAAAAAAGCTCAGATGAGGGGAGATCTCGAGGGGCCTCTGCCTGCCCTGGGCCACTCAGATGCACTGGCAGCTTTCCTCCCAGCAAAGAAAATCTGCAATTGCCTTGTGCAGGAAAGGCAGGGAGCTTTGCTGGGCAGGGAGCTGTGCTGGCTATGTAAAAAAAAAAATTGGAAAAGAAGGATTTTGAGGAAGCAGAAAGAAAGGGCAAAGGTCTATCTGTTCTCTTATTGCCATCCAGTACCAGTCCACTGGCTCCAGCAGCGCTGGGTCCCATTCTGGCAGCCAGACCTGGGTCTGCCTTTGGAGAGGTAAAAGCAGGACTGAGAGCCCAAAGCTTGGCCCTCAAACTGAGCTGCTGCTTCTTTCTGTGACAGATTAAACCAAACCTTCTTCATGTTAACTTTGTTGGCCAATGCATCAGCCTGACTGACAAGCACCGACTGCATCCTGAGAACAATCTGAAGGCAACCCGGGGAACCCACCCAGATGGTGCTCAAAAGCCTTGCGGAGCAGAATGGGCTCTGCTCGACGCAGGAATTTCGCAGCAGGAACAAAGGGAACTTTGCAAACAGAGCTTTGAAACGGAAGTCATTTTATCCAGCATGCCTGCAGGAAACGAGAATCCATCTTCCAGCACAATCAAACACAGAGCTGTGCATGGGCATAATTATTAGGGGAATGATGGCAACAGCAGAGGAGCTCATCAGTCAGAAAGCTGCATAATTCCTAAACTGTCTCTTATGCTGAACCACCTGGATTTAAAGTAACATTTGCAGAGAAGATGGATGAATCCACCTACCCAACATGCCTGAAGTCACACCAGCAGAAGGGTCACTGCAGACATCAGATGTGCCTGCTCTGCCCCACGCTGGGGCACACACAGCTGTCCGACCCCTCTGGGGTTGGCCAGTGCCAGGCCTTCCCTCCTGCCCCTCTCACTTGTGGGGACAGTGAAAGCCAGAGAAATTGTGTGTTTGCTTTTGGGGCATTTTTTTAGACTCTGTGCTCTTCATTCCAAATCAGAGCGATAGCTGTGAGTAGGTAGAGGCTGTGGCCAGGAAGAGGCTATGGGCAGGCAGAGGCCAGCTGTCACTGAAAGGATTTGCTTGTGTGATTCTCCCTCCACCTTCCTAAAGAAGCCACACAATGTTCACAGCTCAGCAGCTCTCTCCAAGGCTGTCCTGCCTGGGAAAAACAGGATTGTTTAAATAACAGAACAAGGCTCTTGGCTCTGCTGGATGCCATTTAAATGGAGACAAGGAAAGGCTCAATCTGGTGGGACTCCCACCACCCTTGTGCCAAGGCCAGGCCTCAGTGCCAGACCCTGCCAGCCTGGGGAGGGCATCCCAACACCCACCTGAGCTCCAGCACCCGGGGGCGGGTGGGCGAGCTCTGCCGAGCGTGGCTGCCAGAGTGCAGACTGGCAGTTGGCAGGAAGAAGAACTCAGAATATGCCAAAAAGGCCGATTCCCTCTCACCAAACCTGCCAGAAGAAAGAGCCCAATCCAGGCAGGGACCTGTCCCGTGCAGATGTTCAGCCGCCAGCTCGCAGCTGCAGGGGACCTGCACGGATGTGGCTTGACAAGCACTCTCAGCTTCACAGGGCTTCCTCAAAGCTGCTGCAAGAATCTCCTCTAATATTTAAGTCTCTCCTTTTTAAAGCATTTCAGTTTCATGGAGAAAGGAGAGCTCCGTCCTGGGGAGCTCATTCCGAGGGAAGAGTGGGATTAAGAACTTCAAAGTAGAGTTCTCCCCTGTGACAAGTTCTTAGAGGAGACCCTGTCCAAGAGTTATCACAACTCTCCAGCAAAGGAAAAGATTTGCCATGAGAATCCTTCTGGGCTCACGGACTTGTGCAGAGGCGGAGATTTCTGCCAGCAGCGGCTGCTCTCCAATGGGAAGTGCACCCTCCTCCCGGAGGTGTGAAATCTCCAAGGAGGGCAGGCTTCTTTCCACGTGGCAGCCAAGGAACATGCCAGCAGAAGCATGTGTTATTTTAGGAAGGCAGGAAAGGAATGAAAAGGCTTTCAGAGGACTGAAAAGCCAACGTGGGATGGATGGAAGGATGACAACTGGCTCCAACGGAAAGGGAAGAACTGATGGGCTGCAGAGGAGAGAGGGAATGTAGCCTCTGAGTGTGGGAAAATAATCCTGTCCCACTGTGCTGATTCCCCAGGGTTCATGCTGAGAGTTGGGACACCACAGTTCAGAGCTGGCCCCGGCCCCAGCAGCATCCCAGAGGATGCCACACCTTGTGGCAGGCAGCCTGGTGATGCAGTGCCAGTGCAAGCTGGGCGAGCGGGCAGGGCTGTGCTCTTTGCCTGTGCAGCCGTTCTGGGCTGTCCAGGGCAGGTGAGGAGCAGCAGGCCAGGTATGGGCCTGGGTCAGAACAGCTACAGAAACACCAACAGGAAAAAGCCCTTTTGTCCCGTCTGGCTCAACATCTGCTCCAAGTCTTGCTGCAGGGTCCTTGGTGCAGGAGAATTCGGAGAGCTTCATATTTTGTTATCACTGCACAGCACCCTCCTTGGTCTTTCCCCTTTTTTCATCTGCCCCCAAAACCACTCTGCTCTTTGGGAATCTCTAAAGCACCTGTGGATACAACGGGCTGCTCAAAAACAGTTCCCTGTCCTGCAAACAAAGATGATCCACAGCAACGAGGCTCCCTGGCAGAAGAGTGAGTGAGAGGGTGACCATAAGCTCAGTGTAGCACTGGGGGTGGTCAGCTCCACCAGCAGCCACTGCTCCAGCCCTGCAGGTGACAAGGGCAGGTGCCACTGTGGGGGCAAGGACAGGGCTGCCTGAGCCAGATCGATGCAACCTTTGCTGGTACCACCATGGGAGAGAAGAGCCCAGTGTGAAGAGTTTGGGTGAGCAGCCCCTGAGAAAAATGCTTTTAGTTTGTCAGTTCAGTGATAAAACAAATGAAACAATGTCAACTTCTGATGGCTGTGGAGGCTGGAGGTAAAGATTCAGTGCTGCTGCATGTTCAACATCCCAGTGGCAAGAGGGTTGTAGGGGGGGGCAGTGGAGAGGTGAGGATCCTGCACCAGGCTCCAGGGGCCTTTTGGCAGGTGGGGGTAAAACTTTCGGTCAAAAGTTTCACTCAGTGATCTTGGAGGTCTTTTCCAGCCTTAATGATTCTGTGATTTCTGTGATTACTGGCTCTCTGGCGAGGTTTTCCACGTCCCAGGTGGGACAGGTAATGAGAGCACTTGACTGCTGAACTCTTTTTGACATCTCTGCTTTTGCTCTCCTGCAGGAAAAGGAAAGCAAATCCATTCTGATTTCTGTGGAATTCACTCCTCACCTCTGGGTAGTGTTTTAGAAATCAAAAGTAAATCCATTATTTTGCTTCTTGTCTAAGGACTCGAAGCCTTTCACAGATGTTAAGGCCACTTATAAGTGAACGGATTTGTATTTCAAGCTTCTGGCTGTATTTTTCATGCGTTTTAAGTACTGACAATGGGAGAGGTAAATGCACAAACTCAGCGAGGATGCTCATACTCACCAGGATTAGACAAGCAAAAAGAAGCAGATGTATCTGTCCCTGTGCCCTGGCCATCCTGAGGGCAACTCGTCTCCAGAATACTCTCTTAAAAACCTTGCAGGGTATCTGGAGCTTGCAGCTTCCTTTTTTCCCTGGAAGAACCTTCACAAATTTCACCTGCTTCTCATTTGTCGAGGCTGGATAGAGGAGAGAAGAGCTGCTCTTTTTCCACCCAGTGTGACATTCAGCCACACTCTGGGCTTAGTCTTCATCTGTGGTGTAATTCCATTTCCCCTCTGGGTGATGTGCTCTCGGGAGCCTGCCTTGTGCATAAAAGATCCATGATGGGGAGCCACATCATTCCATTTTTTTTTTCCCATGAGCAGGTGCAAAATATAATGTCCCTGATTTTCTAGATCTGATTAAACTGTCATAGATGTGGAGCAACCTCAATAACTCCCAGCACCAGGGAGAGACGGCTTATTACAGCACTGCACCCTCCTAGGCCAGCGATAAGCATCTCTCAGCATTTCAATTACAAACCCCTATCCTCAGGATTTGTTTATTTAAATTGGAGGAATTTGATGCTCCTGGAAGCCTGTAATCCACAGGCTGGAGTCCAGCAGGCACAGCCGCATCCCTGATCTCCAAGAGGGGCCGCTGCTCCAGAACAATGATGCCCAAACCTCACAGGGAGACACCGGCAGTGGGAGCACCAGCAGCCCCCAGCAGGTCCCAGCCCTGAGTGCCTCCAGCACTGGGGTTTGTCCCAAGCTCTCCCACACACCCACTTTTGTGTTCCCTCATCCAGCCCCAGCTCCCCTCCTCAACCTTGCTCTTTCCTTCCTCCAACATCAGAACTGCCTGGGCACAGATTCCCAGCAACAGCTTCTGGCACTCCCTCACCTTTGCTGAAGTTCCTCAGTGATTCACCTGTCTCAAAAATAACATTTACTTTTCTGTTCCCCAGGTATTGGAACACCAGGATAAAAACAGGAGGATGGGAACCTCCTGCAGTCCTGCAAGAACTTGGACTGTGCAGTGGTATATGAGGAGCTGGTCTCCAGGGGAGGGAGAGGCTGAAGCACAGGGACAGAGAATTCACTCTGATGGAAACAGGAACCAGCTCTGTGTTTAGGAGGGGTGAAACCCCCATGTCAAAGGGGGTGACAGCAGGACCCCAGAGCCAACAAGCCACTGGGGCAGGGGCAGCGAGGGTCACAGAGCACACCGAGCTCAGCGAGTCTTCTCTGCCTTCCCTTCGCCGCTTTTTGGCAAAGCTGTTTCCAATATTGCAATTGAATGCTTAACTGTTACACTGATGGAATAAATTAGACTGAACCTTTTATCCCGAAATCTTCTCCATAAGAAAGAGACATCTGAGGGCTCTGGCACGCTGACAGGTATTCCCTTCCCTGGGGGCTGGCAGGGGGGTCACAGATGTCCCCGGCTGACGCCAGCCGGAGCAGGGTATCCGCGTTCCAGCGCTCCGGCATGTCCCTGGCCTGTGGGATGGGCTGGCCTGGCACGGGCACGGCCCAGCTGCAGGAGGGATCGCCCTTGGCAAGGGATCAGTAGCATTTCTCTGGCAAGTGCCAGCGCGATGGAAGCGGCCTGTGAGGCGCTGCGCCCGCCTTGCTCCATGACAGGAATTAGCCGGATAATTGCTCTGGCTCCCAGGGTGTCCTGGCCACCCAGAGGTGCAGCATCGGGCAGGAGCTCTGCTCCAGCACTCCCAGGACATTTTGTCATGTCCTTGCTGCAGAGCAGGGATGAGCCAGGCTGGACCCCAGACCAGCCTGTACCAAGACCAGCCTGGCTAGTCCAGAACAATGTGCTGCACTGGTGTCAAAATCCTCTGGCAAGCTGCCATGCCATGGCCTTGCTTCATATTCAAAGGTAGCTGTGCTGATGCTGGAGCTAAAAAACCCCAACTATTCAAATTAGCAATCAGCACCAATGATTGCCCTTCCATCCCATCCCTGTGCTGAAATAGGAGCTCCAGTCCCTGCACACAACCAGTGAACACATGCTCAGCATCTGATTCCGAAGAAGGCTCCGGCACCGTGAAAAGAACAGGGAGAAGGTACGGCAGAGTGGGAGCTGCCATCTGGGCTTGCATCTGCGCATTTGCCAAGGCGCAGATGGAGGATCCTTTTCTCTGACTCGTATTTGGCCCTGGAAACTCGGGGATGATGGAATGAAGAAGCAGCTCTGCCTGGAGCCTGGTCACTATTTGGGACTCAACATAAATGCCAAACCTGTGAGGCTCCTGTGACCAGCACTGGGGGAGGTGCCAGGTCAGGGTCAGACTGCGGGGACAGTGGCGGGTGACACGGCCCCTCCGCCAGCGCTGGAGGCAGGGCTGAAATTGCCGGATGGAGAGACACCCCACCGTGAGTGACCTGCCACTGGCACCCAGCACTTCACCACGCAGCTGAAGATGCATTTTGCTGTGGTGTATCAGCACCGCGTAGTGCCTTCCTCACCTTCAAGAGACTCAGGGTTCTCTTGAGTCCATGGAGTGACACCTGGCTTGCAAGTGACACAGAAAACAAGAACATGTCTGACTGGGAAGGACAAGGATATTATAGCAATAAGGAAACTTGATGCCAATGGCAGGAAGAGCTTGGACTCTGACGAAGAAGTAAGGAGGGGTCATTGCTGCAAGCAGTGAGGCCTTTTCTCCAGGTCGAGGGCTGTAGCCAAGCTATGGGCTGAATGTACATGTGCTCTAACAGGGGAGGTCTGGGCAGGAGCCAAACCTGTCTTAAAACACATATAGGAAATAACAACAGCATGAAAACACTTGCAAGTTCTCCTTTCCTTCTCCAAGGATGACATTCTTGGCTCTCGTTCTTTAAGTCACACATTACCTAAATTCCTCCTGTTCCTCTTACCCCATTCATCCCCAATCAGGTTGGGATATGGGGTCCTTTCCTACAGTTATTCCTTGGCACCAAAGAGAAACAGTTCTGAAGTGGAAAAGGATGAAGGATGGTGGAGGGGCAGCCCAGGAAGGGTGGGCAAGGGCTGCCGCAGGCACCAGCTGCCGACAAGGCTCAGCACCCCAAGGCTCAGCACCCCCCCTACCGAGGGGCTATGGGGCTGTTCAGCGATACCAAGCAACCACTGGAGTTATCTCAGGGTCTCCTTTGCCCCACCAGCAAGAGGCAGAGCAGGAAAAGCTCTGGGAGGAGAGTGGGAGAATATTTTCTGGTGAATCATGCAGTACCAAGGCACTATCCAGTGCTCAGTAATTCCACAAATACATAGGATCACTCCCTGGCACAGGAAGGTGCATGTTTGACTCTCTCTGAGTTCCACTCCTGCTCTTCCAGCACATGTTTTGGTGGGTGTGGTGACTCCCCAGCAAGAGAAGGACTTGCTGGCCTCCCTCCCCCTGCTGAACTGCCAGGGCTCCTGTCTGCTCCTTCAGAGCTCATTCCTCAGGGGAAGGAACCCACCACACCCAACCCAGAGTCCTCAGCACCACAAACCCAGTTCCACACGTAAAGCCTTGGGGAGGCAGAAGCCTGAACAGCAAGATCAGTAGCAGACGGGGAATAGTGACACAAACTGGGGGGAGTTTGAGCCCTTTTGGTGCTGGGCTGGATGAAGGACTCAGTCCCTGGGCCAGGAGCAACGTGTTTGCTGGGCCATGTGCTTGGGGGAGCCGGGAACACCTCACTCAGCCAAGCAAAGCTGCAGCACCTTGACACATCTCCTGTACCCACCGCCTGCCGTGAGTCTGATTAAGTGCAGGAGCAGGGACGGTGGAGCACAACAGAGCACTTGGGGGCTGGCTGTCCACAAAAGCCTCCTCAGAGCCGGATTGTTCAGATGAAGGAATGATCTCATGAGCAGATGGGAGAAAGGCTTTGCTTGTTCCACAGAAATCTGGGCTAGAGCAGACATGAGGAAACGCAGCACAGAAAACCATTGTGCTGGAGTGTGAGAATGGAGCCAGCAGCCGAGGGGGGAAGGTGTCAGGGGGTCCCCACTCCCAGCAGCAGCCACAGGAGCATCCAGGCAGCTGACACAAGCCTCCAACTCGGCTGTGAATCTGGCATGAGCATGCAGAGGGGGAACGGGGGAACTCCGCTGGGCGCTGCGTCCACTCGGTGATGAGCGCTGGCAAAGGAGAGTGCCAGAGGTGCCACCTCCTGAGCCACAGGACACACTCCCGAGGGGCTCAGGGACACCACTGAGCCCAGACAGGGAAAGGGACATTTGCAGACAGCAAAACTCGGGGGTTTTTCTTCTTTTAAATAAGGTTAATTATTTATTCATGCACAAAACACAGGTTATTGTTTGCTAAACAAATCTGTGCGCCAGTCTGTGTGCAGCTCTCTGTACGTGCCAAACGCCCAGTTTCTGAACAAATTGTGCCTGTGTTGGTTCAGAACTCTCCTCTGTGCTGGGCTGGGCTTCTTGTGGGGCCTCGAGGGGGTCAGATTTATCCCGAAGAAGCTGTGGGAGAGGAGAACTCACTGGGGAGGGAAGAGATGTGCACCAGGGCTGGGTAGGAGCAAGGAGCTGCCAGTGTGTCACAGGCACCATCATCCAGGAGCAATGCCCAGGACCCAGCCCAGGCAGCAGCGATGGAGCAGGGAGCACCCAGGGAGGGCTCAGCTTCTCCAGCTCCATCCAATCCCATCCATGGAACCATCTCAGAAACACACTCAGGAACACCAGCATCTCTGCAGCAGCCCAGGCACAGAACTAACGCCTCTCAAGGCTTTGTTATCACAACACCACACGGTTAAATGTCCAAAGCAATCTTTTTTTAAGGAAAACAAGTCTTTAGAAACAGAGGTGACCCCAGAAGCGATAACTGAAGAGGTGCACCTGAAAGTCTGTTATCAGCTATTTGTGCCTGGCTCTGCCTCAGATTTCTCATTTCGATGTGACGGCAGCTGAAAATTGGATAGATACTGGCTTCACCTCAAACAAGACTTTCTCTTTTTGTCTTCAAGGGCAACTTAAGTGCTTTACCCTCTGAGGTCGGAGAGAATCGCAGGATGCTGGGAAAGGAGCGTTCTGGAGCGGGAACCACAGCGCTGCTCTGCAGCACAGTTTGATAATTAAACCCCACGGTGAAGGCAGTGAGAGGGAGGCTGGGAAAGCGTGAGTTTGTTCTTAACGCCAGGTGTTGGTGAGGTTTCCCTTTCAAACAAAAAGCAGGTTTAATTTCCAGCACCAGTGACTCCTCCCAAGCCGTGTTCTGCCACCAGCATTGCCACCAGCCCAGGTCCCACATCCCAGAGGGACCCAGCTCAGGGAGATGCTGGTGGGGCTGGCACCACTCAGGGTTGTCCTTGGAAGACACATGCCAGGAGAGGGAAGGGAAGAAGAGGCAAAGGGCAGAAGATCACCGGGGTCTCAGCCTGAGAGCAAATTCCTCCATCCATGACAGCACAAATCATGAGGAATAAACCAGAGCCCATTCCATCCCCAGTGCAGGGAGCAAGGACAGAAAAGGGACAACTGGGATGCTGCGACGAACAGGAAACTCCTACAGGAAAGAGGCTCTGAAGAAGGCTCCAAAGGAGAGGCAGAGACCAAAAGAAGTTCAGTGTGATAGAAAAAGATGGAGGCAGAGCTCCTGAGACCAGGGAGAACTGGAGAAGCTGTGATTCTGCTCGGACTGTTGCATCCCCTGGAAGAGGGTGCCACAACCTGAGCAGTCTGAGAGCTCTCCCACCACCCAAACACCTGCATCTTACCTTTATCCTGAGCAGGTGACATCACACAGACTTGCCAGCGCCCACTGACAACTAATCCACTGAAATCTTCTCTCCCCCATCTCGCCTCAAGCTCTGCAGCACAAGCTCAGATTCTGAATCAATACATTTCTTGAGTCAATGTTTTTGTCTGTTTTTCCCTATAAACACCCATCCAATGCAACGTGTGAAGCGCAGATGTGCTGAGTGGGAAAGCTGAGTCTTTCAGGCTCATCCCGTGCCAGCATCACCAGTGAAACCTTCCCGGGAGCACAGCTGGGGAGCAATGCCATTACAGATGTGCGCTGCTGCGGGCTCCCAGCGCTTCCTGGGCACAGGAGCCCCACCAAAACCAAGTAAATCCCTGAAGCCCCGGGCTTGCTCCATCCAGGCACACACTGTGGCTCTTCTGCCTCGATCCAGGACTGCAGCTGGGACCTGTGTGTGGATCCTGCAGCTGGAGGGAGAGAATCCCACCTGGAGAATCCTGGTGCTGCCGGAGAGATTGGGAGTGAGATGTGTGTATGGAGCCTGAAGCTGCCCTGGGATGGGCACCCACATGTCCTGCCCCCAGGACAGCCCCAGCACACTTGGCAGCAGCCTCAGGATTGCTGGGAGACCTCAGTTCCCCGAAAGCCAAACCACGAGCAGGGACATGAACTCGTTCACCCTGTCACCCGAGCAGGGGATGCAGGAAGGAAAACGAAGCACCACAAGACCCAACCCTGCAGCACTGGCCCAAATTCTCTCTGTTCCAGGAGAGCAGTTCCCTCTCTGCCAGCAATTTCCCCCTCTCCAGAAGCCACCGATTCCCCTCCCCCTGCAGCACCTGAGGCCCTGTCAATGCTCGCAGTGCAGACGAGGTCTGAGCGGCACTTCAGGATCTGCAGGCATGTTTCCCAAATGAATGCTGAGCTGCAGAGACTCAGCCCAGCTCTGCTGTTTCCCATGAGACCCATTTCAAACCAGACCAAAGCCCCCTGGTCCCACTTCTCTTTATAATGAGTTGTCTGTTTTTTCTGATACTTCGGTGGGAATTTTTTCCCTTTAATACCAACAGCTGACACATTATGAGTAAAAGGAAGAGTTCACAGAATAAACTTCAGTGCATTAATTATTGAGGGATATAATCCAAATTTATTTAATGAATTAATAATAAGTCATAGGGGTATTTTAATAATGAAATACTTCTAGTTGTGTTTCAATAATTACGGCTGGCTTTCATAATTACACTGCTGCAGTGAAAATAAAATCAAAATCAATTAGGTGGTAGCAATTCTGTCCCAGGAGTGCCCTGTGCAACTCTATCTAGATCGGGTTTAAAGGGACACAACGAAAATCAATGTTGTTTTAAATTTCCAATGTGCAACTCGTTCTGTGTTTCGCCGTTGGAAGCAGTCGGGGCTTCCCTGTGTGCAGGCACTTCAAGAGGTCGGGAGTAGGTCTCTTCAGGAGAATCTGGGAGCAGAGCTCTCAAAAACCATTTCCTTTTAAAGAAAACTGACATCTTCTCATAGCCATTGATTCCAGGAACTGAAGCTGGAACTCTGCTGGGGCTGTCACCTCTGGTGGGTGCCAAGAGCCCAGGGCACTGAGAGAGCTGAAGATACCCCAGTGCTTGTTCCCCACACCAACTGTGTTTGTTTGGAGACAGCACTGCCAGAGCATTTTTCCAGAAAGGCAGACAAAATGTTTGTAATTCCCTCCCATTTCAAGGAACCTTTATCCCACCCTCCAGCTCAGCTGAACTCAGAAAGCAGCTGGGTTTCTTTAACCTTTTTCATCTCAAGAAAGAGTGCTTGGAACTGGGAAGAGCTCCCTATTCAGCTTGTTGAGTCAAATTGTCACTCCCAGCAGCTGGGATCCTTCCCAGCGGCTGCAGAGCCCTGCAGCTGGGCGGGCGGGAAGGCTCTGCCTTCACTGGGGAACTCCAGAGAACCTCCTGCTTCCCCCAGCACCTGGAGCCTGCCTGGCAGGCAGCTGGGACCCCGGCTCTCCCTCAGGGTAGGTGACATCAGTGAGCCCCAGCTGTGGGATGGAGATGAGCTCCAATGCCAGCATCCCCCAGCACAGCTGGAAGCCCAGGATGTGCCAGTGGGGACAACACCAATCCCCCGAGCAGCACCACCACGCTGGGGGACTTCAGCACAGACACAGCGAACCAAGGAAGTGGGAAAGGTGACCAGGAGAGGGCTGGGCACGCTGCTGCTTGCATTTTGGGGGGCTTTCTGAGTGGCCACACTCAGGTGAGCCTCTCCTGCCTAGGAGTTGACTTAGCCCCCTTTCAGGATGAGTTGAGCTCGCTGAAGAGCCTGCCTGCCTCCCTCTCCCACCAGGCTGAAGGCGCAGCATCCGACCCCTCTCCCTTGACAGCTGCAAGTCCTGTTCGCAGTTCTCACATCTTTGAACATCTGGCTGCTCACCACAGAGGGCTTAGGAAAAACATCCCATTCCCCAAAACACGTTGCAGCCGGGACTTTCCAGGCAGTGGTTTCTGGGGGTCTTACAAAGGAACAGCCCAGAAGCAGCAGAGTAACAAGGGGCTGGCCCAAAATGGGAAGGGACAAAGATTTTTCAGCATCAAAGATTAAGAGCTTTAAAATAGAAAAGGGAAAATTCGAGTACAGCATTAAGGGCGAAGTATTCACAAGCAAGAGGTCAATCAGGCAATATTTATCCAGAGAGATGTCGTCACCAGAGGCTTGAGCACCAACAAGATGTGACACTTGGAGAAGGAGGGACAAGGGGCTCCAGTGCTGGTGTGAAAAATGAGTTTGTGCCTGAGGAGATGTTCAGCAGTGCTGGGGACACTGTGGGTGCTGCTCCCTGACACCCAAGACATTCCTGCTCTGCTCCAGCAGCACTGCAGCTTCGTTGGGAATAATTATTGGCACCTTGGTATTTGTGTCCTGTGTAATGTAAGGAGTAACCAGTGTTCCCTGTGAGGCGATCCCTGCCCTGTAATTATGCATCCAGTATGCAAATTCCCATCACATGCAGAACCACCACGGCTCGGTACCTCAGTGCCACAGCAATGCTGCTGGGACAGGCCGTGCTTTGCATTATAGATGGAATGTAGCACACTGTGCTTAATGGCAGGGATCATTCTGGGGCAAATGGCCATAATTCTGTCCTCCAAACAGCAGCACGGGTCATCTTTGTTCTTCAGCAGCACTGGCAGCCTGGAGCTTCTGTCCAGCGGGAGGGTTGACTGTAATCCTGGGAGAAAATGTGTAAGAAGTCAACCCAAACCACCTTACACCCAGGGCTTTGCCATTGCTTCTGCAATTACACTCAGGGGATCCGAAACATTCAGGCTGAAGAAGTTGCATATTTTGTACGAAAAATAATGGCTATTAAGTAAAAACAGGCCCAAATTCCTGAGCTTGTGTTTGTTACCTAGAGAACAGTCTCTTGGCTTACATCTCAGTGCCATCAGTTATTCCTCCCCCATGCCCTGCTTTGAGCTGCTACTCAAACCGAGTGGACTGTCCTCTAGATTACCCAGGGCTCCTTCCGACTCTCTAATTAACTCCAAGTCCCATAAGAAGATCCAGTGCAGGAACACAGCACACACAAGCAGCCTGCAGCTCCACATTCTCATCCCCTCATCCAGCCAACAAGGCATGGCTGCGAGAGGAAACCTTGGGTATGAAGGCTCCTGCCCCAAACCAAACCCAGGGATGTGCAGCACACTGAGTCAGCCCAGGGAATGGGAAATAGATCTGCCTGTGCAGCAGCAGCAGCACTGGCCACCTGTGGGAGCTCCCACAGGGATTGGGGCACAAGGGAAGCACGGCACAGCCCCCAGCTGCCCCAAAATCACACAGGCAGCTCGGACCCAGCTGCAGAGGGACAGGCAGGGGAAGCCTGTCCTATTTTTTCTATGGGACAACATTGCTCTCCAAAACACCAGCTGCTCCTCTGGGAGTGCAGTCTGCATGGGAAGACTTCCACTTGAATGTAGCAGTCCTTCACAGTGAGAGTGGTTCGGTGCTGAAGCAAGGGCTGTGGACTCTCCATCCCTGAAAATATTCCCAACTCACCTGGAAAAAAGGCCCAGGACAACCTGCTCGAGCTGTGAAGTCAGACCTGACCTCAAAGCCAGCCCTCCCTCGAGCAGGAGGATGCATTTCACCTGGAATACAGGATGCCACCTTCAAGCAAGAGGCTCTGTGGGTGGTGGGTCTTCCGAAGGCACCAGCTCTGCTCCTCCATCGCTCGGGAAGGGGTCCATGTACAGATAATTGATGCATTTTTTACTTGCAAATACAGCACAGACTTCCCTCAGGAACATCTAATTCACATTTTAAGTAACAAAAGGGCTCAAATCCCTTTCTTGCCTATTTAGTCATGCTGCATTTGGTAGAAGTGAGATGAAATGCTCAGCTCAGGGAAGATCAGAGAGAAATGGTATGATTTCCACATTATAGGATAATTCCACGGCTGACTTACCCAAATGTGCAAGATGAGGCGCCACACTCAGACAACGTTCACCATGCTGAGCTGAACTCTGGGTCTCGGAGTCAAAGGAGAAGGGAGCAAGCGGGAGGAGCACGATTAGCAGGACAATAACAGGTGGGGTCTTGGGGCATCAGGGCACAAAGGAGATCAGTGAGAAGGTGCTGGATGCAGGACCCTGGCTGCAGCACCAGCAGAGAGAAATGCTTCAGAGGAACGAGAGGGACCTGGCCAGGTCTGGGCCCCTCCAAGGTGAGCTCACATCTGTGGAGTGCCCTCTCCTCCCCCCCCCACACCAGCTCTGCTCCCCTCCACCCTCAGCTGCTGGCAAGGGGTCTCTGCCTCTGAGCATCACTCTCGGTGCAGGTGGAGGCCGGCAGAGGGAGGCAGCCCAGCTGCAGTCCCCTGGCAGCCACCTCTGTGTATCTGAAGTTATTTGTTTTTAAGCATCTGGGCCTCTGCACTGAGGCAGATGCTTTCACTGTCCCAGTCACGACCTCCTGACCAGCCACTCAAGGGCTTCACTTGCTTTCACGAGGTCTGGACACTGCCTTTCCACCCTTTTCCTTTTCTTTGTTGATCAAACCGAGTTTTATCTCAGAGCGAAGCATCTTTCCAGAACAGAAGGCTCAAATGCTTCATCTTGACAAAGCTGAAACCAGGCTTTTGTTTTGCCAAAAATACCCCTTTCACTTTTCATTTTGTCCCGCTAGTCACCAGATTAAATCCACATTAACAAATATTGTCACTCATCCCAGAAGTACGTTTTTTTGGAAAGCAAAATGTTTGTTACAAAAGCATCATCCTGCTCTCCCAGTCCACCACGAGCACGCAGGGAGGGGAGCAGGAGCCTTTCCCAGCCCTTAGCACAGCTCTGCCTGTTCAGCCAGGCAGGGGCAGCCCTAATGAACTCTCCCCACCTCCCAGCCTCCCCACCATTTATCTCACCACTGTTACTGGTGGGTCTGTATTTATTTCAGCTCTGCTCGCATGGCTCCCAATCTCTTGGAGGGCTCCTCCAGCCCCCACCCACCAGACCTGCTGCTCCGGCCAGAGGCTGCCCACGGGGAGCCCAGTGCCCAGCCCAGCCCTTCAGGAAGCATTTTCCCACCTGGCTGTGCAGAGGCAGAGAGCACAGGGAGAGGGTTTGGTCCCATGGAGCTCCTGGCCAGGGGCTGTCCCTGTCACTGGCCATCCACCTCCAAAGCCGCTGCACAAGAGACACTCACAGCCACTCATCTTGCAGCCCAGTGCAATTTAATTATCAACTTGGAAGCTCTCCAGCAAAGCATAAAAAGCCAACCCATTGCAGTTGTTTAGGTATATCATTGCCCTGCTAATTGAGTTTGATGGGAATTTCAAGAGGACTTTACAATATCTTCCTTAAATGCTGTTATGTTTAAGTCTTCCTCATTCTCTGTGTTGCTGAAGGCAGAGGAGGGGTGAGAGAGAGACCTCCCTTCATCCTCAGACTAGGAGTCGTGGGTAGTATCCGGGGAGATGACTCCTTACTGAGCCATATCTCCCTTCCTGAGAGCCAATTCCCTTTTGAGGAACGCTGGTGTGGGCATCAGCTCCTGCCAAACTACAATAACCTCACCATTTGTGTGTGTGCACAGGGATTTCCCCGGTCCCAGACACCAAGGCCAGCCTCAGTCACGCCGTGGAGCCAGAGGATGAGACAAACAGCTCACAGCAATGTCCTTCCTCACCCCAAATCATTTCAACTCCAGAGAAAATCCACCCTGCCATGGCATTCTGCTCCAGACCCAGAGCCCCAGCTGTGACCAGAGAGCCCAGATCTCTATCTCCATGAGCCAGTGGGAATCAGGAACATAAAGGGTGTTTGGGGAGCTGGCACCGCTCCCACTGTGCCAGCACGGCCAGGATGTGCCACATGGCACCTGCAGGGTGGGCTCCCAGTACGGGGCATCCCCTGGGAAAGGGCATGAGGGGTTCTGGAATGTGAGCCTGTGACACACAGAGTCTGTGAATATTCTCCGTTCTGTTGTTGTTATTCAAACCCTAAAGGTGCAATCAGGCTAAAAAGAATAAATGGAGTCACTGAATTTGTACACAAAGCCCTCCAGTGCCTCTGCCCAGCCCCCGAGAGTCACTTGGGCTCAGCTGCAGAGGGTTTCATTGACCAAAAGTCTCAGCAGCCAGAGACGTGCCAGTGAGGCCAACAGGACCAATGAGGAGAGGGGGGAATGGTGTCACTGAGAGCCCCACGAGCAGAAACTACTGCTGAGAGGCTGCTTAAACAGGCTCTGCCCAGAAACACCTGCACCTTGCTTCAGGGCAGGTCCCTCTCTGGTCCCCAGAAGCCCGGTCTCACCTCGGGCTTTATCCCTGCGTCACCCTCCGGAGGCTCCTCTGTAAATCCAACAGCCTGCTGCAAATGCAGGCAGCAACGGAGAAAAGGGAAGCCTGAAACCATCACCAGGTCCTTCCTGGCAGGAGGTTCCCTGTGTGGCCACAGCGAGGTGAGGCTGGCACACAGCAGCTCAGCCCCGGGCTGGCAGCGAGCAGCCACTGACCTGCATCCCGCCTCTGCTGCTCAGCCGCTCACGTTGAGTCTGTTTTCCAGCTAAATGTGGCGAAGTTTCGGATCTTCCCGGCTCTCAGCATTGGTTCTGGAGTCACACTGCTCACGCAGGGCTCTGACCGCCTCACCCACACGCCAGGCGCCCGCAGCAGAGCCAGGAGTAGCCCCTGCCCGGGCAGCAGCTGGTCCCGCATCCCTGCCCGTGCCCGGCTGCTGGGCCCGGGCACGGCGCCAGGCTGACGATATCCACCGTGACGTCTGCTCTCCAGCCACACCAGCTCCCAGACACGGGGGAAGAGAGACTTTTCTCCTCACATCAGGAGCGGTGGCAGCAGCACGCGTAATCCGCGCTGGCACCAGATTCTCCGTTTCGTGTTTGAATGATGCTGCCACAAACATTTATTGTCACAAAAGAGGTTATTCAAACACGAGCAATTAGGCAACTATATTAGCATATTTTTCATTGTAATATTACAACAAAGGGTATATTCCTCCCAGTGAATGTATTTATAGGCTTTCGGAGCTAATATTTGTTTAAATGATTAATATGTTTTTCAAATACATGTGACAAGTGTGGCAGAAATATTTTTATCTCCACAAACAATGTTCTGAAAGGCAAGAGCTCAGAGTCTCCAGGAGGGCTGTTTCCCAGGTTCAATGGAGTTTTTTAAGACACACGAGTTCCATTTTTCTCATCATGAATTCCAAGAGAAGGCCTTTCTGTGAGGGATGTTTAGAAACACGCTGAGGCTGCAAGGCCTCTGCCCCAGCCAGTACCTTCCTGTACAGCACCTTTCCAAAGAGCCCCCAGGTTCTCCCTGCAGTCAGGTCACCATTTCCATCCAAAGTGTGTCCCTTACAAAGGGTGGATGGTTCAAGGCAAGGCTCAGAGCAGAAGGGTGTCGGGTTTTTAACCAACACTTCCCTTTACTGATCACCTTTGCACAAAGGGACACAGGATTTTAATCACAATTCTGGTGTGTGGGCAGCAGGAGTCAAGTTCCATGTTCCATGTTCCCTTTTCTGATCACCCCCAAGGACAAGCAAATCTGTCGAGTCTGAGTGATCTGTGAACTCTCTCACTCTGGCTTTTCTTAAAAAACAAGAGAAAAATACAGAGAGAAGTAAATTCAAAAAGGTTAATGTTGACGTGTCTGAGAGGCTCTGGTTTTAGGGAGCAGAGCTGAGGGTGATGGTGCCAAACCCCTGGACCAGACACCAGCAGGGACCCTGTCACTGCCCTTCCCAGAGGAGTGAGCTGGTCCCTACCACCCAATCCCCTCCTGATCTGGGATTTCCCCCTAATTAATTTCTGTTAAAGTCAGTCAGACCCTGCTCCCAGGGTTTGAGCGAGAAGGGGCAGGGCTGCGACTGGGCATTATGAAGTGCTGCTGTTCATTTAGTACCCAGCACGAAAGTGTGGAGAAGTTGTGAATAAGCCTCTGAATGCCAGCAGGTCCCAGAGCAGCTCCCTGATAATGCTATCAATGCCCTCACCTGCCTGCCCCATCACTCCCACCCCGCTGGGCTGAGGTACGCTGGCTTTGGGGACAGGACAGCTCTGGCAGACCCGTGTGGGACAGCAGCCTCGAGTACCTGCAGTGTCTTTCCAGACATTAAAAGCCATGGGGCTTTCCCCACTGACAATCTTCATGTCCTCAGCAGCTTTCTGGAACATTAACAGAGGAGTATGAGATGTCTGTGATCGATGAAATCTCAGCCTGGGGTTTTTCTGCCTGTTCGAGTCCTCTCCCTCCTTCCCTTTTAAACGGCAACTGAGCCGTTATTTACATTGCTCTGCGCGGGGAAGCGGAGTCTGAAGAGGGATGTATTAACACCACCTGTGGACCCAAAATAGCCGTCATCTGCAGGGGAAGTGGGCTGCGGGCTCCAGCCTGGTGTCTCTGGGAACGGCGAGCGGAAACTGCCGTGGGCTCGGAGCCGGGTCCTGCTCCGGGGCATGAACGGCTGCGACGTGCAGGGAGGGGCAGCTGGGGCAGCTCTCCGGTGGCAAACCAGGGTCCCCCAGGCTGGACACTGCAGGTGACCTGCTCTGTGCCACGCTCGAACCAAACCCTGCCATGGTCAGGCGTCTGCTCTGCTTTGAACCACTGCTTTAACCCGCTCGGACCCCAGGCCCCCACCAGGTCCTGACACCCTGGGCAGGGCAGCTCTGGCAGGTCCAGCCAGGTCTGATCTCCAGTGGTCTTGGTGTCAGCAACTCCCCAAGCTCTGGATGGCTGACACTGAACTTGGCAGCGTTGGTAGCACAGGGGACACCGCTCCGTCCTTCCCAGAATGGCTCCACAGAGCCTGGCCTGCAGCCATGGTGTCGATGTCTCTGCAGTTCAGAGACGAGCTCAAAGGACTTTCCAGCCAGGGTCCTTCTCACGGCATCCTCTGACACTTCCCTGAGCCACCACAATGGTCTTGGTGGCAGAAACCCCCAGCTTGGGCAGGTCCCTGGGGGACACAGCTCTGGCAGAGCAATTCAACCTCCTCTAGGGAAGAGGAACATCTTGGCAGCAGAAGCTGAGCCATGAGGTGATGGCTGCCCCATCCCTGGAAGTGTTCAAGGCCAGGCTGGACAGGGCTTGGAGCAACCTGGGATAGTGGAAGGCGTCCCTGCCCATGGCACGGGGTGGAACTGGATGGGCTTTAAGGTCCCTTCCAACCCAAACCAGTCTGGGATTCTGTATTGGCACTGGCGAGAGGCTCCTGTTCCTGTCTGAGCCCCCCCACAGCACCCACCCCTTCCAGTCCTCCCCAGCTCCCAGAGCTCCCCTTGCAAAGATCAGCTGCAAGCCTAGATGAAATCTGAACAGCAACTGGCACCTCGCAGCCACGCTGGAAATGTGGTTTTCCACCATTGCCGCTATCTGCAGCGAGAGTAAATTCACAGACAAATCCATGACCCCGGATTCTTTTAAAAATTCTCCAAACAGAGCCTTAGAAATGCATGGCTTTGCTCAAGATCACCCTGTTTGTGTTGGTATGAGGCCAAAATCCATGAAAAATAGCATGCATGCCAAAAAAAATCAATTTTATATAATAAATACAGATCATTTGGATGTTTCTTGCCAAAAACAATGCAAACATATACATCCTTCATGATTCTTATCAGAGCACAGCTGAATCTTTAATACACTCCACAGACAGGCTACTAAAAGGCAAGAGCAGACTGCTCAATGGTTAAATTTCCCTCATGTCCATCCCTTGCAATGGCTTTTGATGGTCAAAACTGTGGAATTCAGTTTAATGCAAAAATGAATAAACCAAAGCCCAAAGATTCTTCTAAGTAAAACCCTATTTTTAACAAAGCATAGGGGCTAGAGGAAAAAACCAAATACATTTGTCAGCACTAGAATTGCTTTATGTTGCTGCGAAAATGTTTACCGAGGAGTAGCTGCTCTGAGCTCCACATTCCCAACAATCTCATGTGTTTAAGGTCCACGAGCGTGTCAGGGCACTCAGCAGCATCCAACACCGTTTCCTGGAACACAAACGTGTTGCTGCAAATGGTTTAAATTCTCCATTACAGCCTAGGTGGAATAAATAAAATATTCCATCTGCCTAATGTGACATGCAGATCAGACCCCTGTGGGTAATCCCGGAGTTTGCAAAGGTGCATATGGGATGCTCCAGCAAATTTAATAAATGTAAAGGAGGTTGTTTTATTTTTTAAAATAACCTTTATGTTATCCTTGCTGTAAATTATGTAAGAGGATGCTATCGGAAATGTGACACACATGCTGCACACGCTCACAGGGGAAAGGCAGCGCTCAGCCTGGCAGCGCCGTGCCAGGCACTGCCGACAGCCTGCGGCTCACCTGGCTGCGGCACCGGCGGGATGGGGGCAGCGGGAGCGGGATGGAGGCAGCCGGAGCGGGATGGAGGCAGCCGGAGCAGGATGGGGGCAGCAGGAGCGGGATGGAGGCAGCCGGAGCGGGATGGAGGCAGCAGGAGCGGGATGGAGGCAGCAGGAGCGGGATGGAGGCAGCAGGAGCGGGATGGGGCAGCAGGAACGGGATGGGGGCAGNAGCGGGATGGGTGCCCCGGCACCCGGCGCTGCACGGACCGTACATTCCCGCCTGCCTGCAGCAGACACTTCACTTGCCGGACAAAGCACACTGTTGCCTCCCACGGCCGGTGTCTGTGGCAGGGACACAGCCCCCAAGGAGGGCCGAGCTGCTCGCTAAGGCCCCTTGGAAGTTGGAGCAATTCTTATTTATCCCTTTCCTTCAGTGAAACATCGCCGGGGCCGTTGTTGAAGCCGAATGCTGGCTGTGCCCTCCGGGAGCGCGCACCGCTCCCTTCCCCGCTGGAGGTGGCCGATCCCTGGTCCCAGGCTGTTGACACTCTCACTGTCGCTGGAACTTCACATGCAGATGGAGGCTGTGGCACACGGACCCCGCACTGCTGTGCGCCCACCGCAGTCCCCGCACTGCTGTCCCCCCCAACGCTGCTCCACACCCCTGTCCCCCACCCATCGGCAGCTCCTTCTGTGCAAGCAGAGCAGGAAAAGCTGCTTGAACCCCGCTCTGGGGAATTTGAGGAGATTTTTCCTCCTTTTTTAAAGCATTAGTAATAGTGGAGAGGCTGCGTTTCGCAGCAAAGTTTGCAGGAACTATCAGGGAGTGTGGAACTGCTGGTGGTGCTGCCTAATGAAGTGTGTTTGAAATATTGAAGTATATGATAAACCATTATGTAAATTAAATTCATTGATAGCTCTGCTATGAAATCGCTCTGGTAGCAGAATAGTAGATAAACATGGAGCTTAGAAGGTGTCATTTATTCATCCTTAAAATGGTTTCAAGTTTCTAGTGATTCATTATCATTCAGCAGAAAACAAAGAGAACATTCGTTTCACAACTAAACTCGAAGACAGGCTCTGGGATTTTGCGAACGCCCATGCCAGGCTGAGGTGTTTCAGGTGCTCAGATTCTTCCAAACCAGGTCCTTCTCCCGTGCAGGTCCTGCCTTTGCCAGCTGCAAGGGAAAATTCACTCCAGGGCTGAGCAAGCCCGGGAGGGACTGGAGGAGGAATGCGTGAAGAGAATAAAGACCAATAGTTTGTGATGCTTCCCAACAATGGAAATGGCATTTGCTGTGCTCCCTCTTCCATCACCCACTGCTCCACAGCCCTCCCAGCAAGGGCAGTGAGGCCTCAGGCTGGGTCAGTTGTTGTTTCCATGCAGGCACGTGGGGAAGGCTAGGTCAGCCCATTCCACTGCGGCCGTGTCAGTTTGTACTTTCACACTTCTGGCTCTACCTTAATTGCAGGTAAAGATGTTCCTGCAGGGCTCTGCTGCAGAGCAATGGCTTGGGACATGGAGCAGGACACATCCCACCAGGGATCCTGGGGAGAGCTGCTGGGACCACAAGCCGGACATCACCGCCACAACCATCCCCATGGCCCAGGCAGCCAGCACAGGCACAGCTGCCCCTGGCCATGGGAGCGGGGTGGACACGGTGTCCCCACGGTGCAGGATGGACACGGTGTCCTCGCAGCGCAGGGTGGGAGCAGAGCTGTGAGGGGTTAATGCTCCCGCAGCCGCCAGCCAAGCGTGCTGGGAAGGAGACAACCCGCTGCTCTGAAACTAATTTTACAGCTTAACTCCTATCAAATATCCTGGGCCCCCCTCAAAAACCCTCTTTGAGAGGAGTGCTCCTAACCCGTTGGAAAACCCGTGGCGTGTTTTGATTGGCAAGGTTTCTTCCAGACGGTGGGAGTTATAAATGAACATCTCAGCAGGGCCTGGAAAAGTCCGGCTCATTCTGCCAGCCTGAGACGGCGCGAGTGCCTCTCCACGGGGTCGGTCCCTCACTGGAGCCCCTCCATCCCATTACATAAGCCCCAAACAGGACATTACTGCATGTGTGTGAACAACTCGTGTTACAGGAACAGCAACTCCTATTCACCGGGAAAATTGCTGTAGCTCTCAAAAGGCCCCTTTTCTCACAGCCTTTCGGCCTGAAGAGCCCAGGGAGCTGCCATTTGCATGGGCTCAAGCCCCTGCACCCACCACTCCTCGCTGGAATCTTCATGCAGGAGCAGAGCTGCAGGGTGTGAACCACAAGGGTCCTCCTGCCTGACCACACAGCACCTGCCCGTGGCTGTCCTGCTCTGGCTGCACACCCCGGCATGAGCGCCAGGAGCAACAGGCCCCTCCACTGAGAGCGACCTCAGGGCTCTGTGCTGAGCTGTGCCACCTCTCCATGCCAGTCCCACAGCCCCGAGGGCACCCAGCCCACCCAGCCCACAGTAGGTCATTCTCAGGCACTGTCCCCGTGCTGACATCCAGCTGCCAGTCAGCTTTGCAGGGTGAACGCTGGAGGTGGGGGCTCTGCTGGGCACTGCGTGTCCCTTGCTGGATGGACACTCAGCTGCTCCTGCACCAGCCATCCCAGAATGACTTGCCCCCTCCAATCCATGCCATGCCTCCTACAGCCTCTGGAAGACAGTGGAAGTGGGGATGCAGACCCATGCAAAGCCCTGGCTTCTGCCAGCACCAGGTGCCCTGGCTCACAGAGATGGGTATCTGGCCCCCAGGGCCTTCCCCACACTCTGGGCATTGCTGCTTGGGCTGGGGTTGCTCCACAGCACCGCAAAATACCCCCATCCCCTTGGTGCCTTCCCTGTCCCATCCCCAGTGTCCCTGCCCCATCCCCAGTGTCCCTGCCCAAGGCTGGAGGGCAGCTGCCCCTGCCTGCTGTGCCCTGGCTGGTCCCTCTGTGCTGGCATTTGCTGGAGCTCTGCTGATGCAGGGTGCCAGCAATTCTGGCCTGGTGACAGATTGCAGCCGTAAGTCACCAAACGCCGCCGCTCCGTGATGTGTTATTGCAATACATCACCAGCGTGACGGGCAGCAGGACCACGGACCCAGCCCGTGCCCTTCATCGGGCATTTAATTCTCCAGTTCTCAACTTCTCTCCTTTCCCCAGAAAATAAACGCTGTGTTTACAGCTCAAGGGCTGGGAAGTTCCCAGGTCACTCCATCAGCGGGCAGGGAAGTGGCAGCAGCCACTTTCCCAGCAGGAGCACAAGCCCCTCTGCATGATGAGCAGGTCGGGATGTCCCTCTGGCTGTGACCTCTTCCCACAATTCAAAAGCCACCACTGGTTTATCGATCCTGCTTCCCCTTCCCTTGCACAGAGGACAGAGGTGTGCCTTAAAGAGGCCGTTTCTGTTGTAAGACAAGTTTTCCCCAAGTCCCACACCTACAGCCGATCCCGTCCTGCATCATCCCACACTGCTTCCCCTGTGCAGCATGTACCTGACAGCTCGGATCCGCTGCTCTGGACTCAGCCTGCCGCTGGGCAGGTGACTCTGCACACCCTGCAAAGCAGAGGCCATCAAAAACTTTGTTCCTCTGTGCAAACTGAGCTATTCTCATCTTCAGCTGCTGCAGCCGCTTCTGTCCTTGTCCCTGGGACCACTTTGGCTCCTCAGGAGCTCTCCCTGCAGCCCCCCTCAGGGTCACTGCTCCCCGCTAGCCCCGGTGTGACTGTGACCACAGCATAAACCCCTCAGAGGCAAAACAGGTCTGGGGCTCCAGGGCACACAGAGTGAATCTGCAATTGCTTTAGAGAGGAGCTGAAAACATATCTGCACCTGGATTTCACGTTGAATTCAGGTTGAATGCTCACTGTGAAGGGTCCCCAGCTCCTGGTGTCAGTGCAGAGCGAATAGGAAAGGCTGGTGCCGCGCAGTAACAATTCAATTACTTGCTGGGGATGCTGGGGAGAGCTCTGCTCATTTTAATGCTGTGGAGTAACTCATTTCATGCTGGAATTGCAAAGCACTCACTAGTCCTGCACACACATGGCCCCTGGAGAGCCTTTTCCAATTAATAATCATTAACATTCACTGCTTCAATAAGTAAAATGATTTCTGCATCATCAAAGAGGGCTGGCTCCTCTTGCAAGCCAGGCAGCGTGCTCCAGGCTGGCACTCTGACAGCCGTGTGAGTCTGTGGGGCATGTGCTGGAGCAAACACCTTCCCAAAATGCCTGTGACAGTGCAGAACCCACTGATATCCTTCTATTTCATCTTCCCATGCTCTTGTGTTTATCCTTTACTTACTCAATATCATTTCTGCAGTAAGAAATTTTGGCCAAGCAGATTAACATACTGTGAATATCTGGCTTTGGGAAGGATCTCCCTGAGCAGAGGCAGGTTTGGAAACTGCACCTTCGCTGGTAAGAGGATTTGCTGCTCAATATTTTTACCCACAATTAGCTTGCCTTCGTAACATGCAGCAGAAACTGAGGACTGGCACAAGAACAACCCTTTTATGTTTATTTTGTGGGAAAATTTTATCGTGCATCTGTTGGCATCCAGATTTTGAAAGTTCATCCAATGTTAATCATGTGGCAATTTACATTTGTGTGTGACCTGTTGTTCATCTGCTGCTGGCACTCGGATATCAAATTGCACTTCTAATTTTAGGCATTGACGTTTGCCAGGTGTATTTTTGCAAATGAATTTTTGTCCTGTTTTTCGGAGGGTCGCACACACACATCCTCACAGCCTCATGTGCTCGTCCAACCCCAGGGACACACCTTGGGTATCTGTGGCAAACCCAGCCTGGGTTTGATTACAATCTGGAGTAGATTCATGGAAATCTGGAGAAAACAGATAACCCAAGGAACAACCAGGTCCCTGTGGAGCTTATCTGCAGTGAGGTTCTCTAATACCCCTCTCCTGCTGTAGTTGGGGTGCCTTGGTTTGGTGGGACAGAGCAGGGCCACCAGCAGCCCCTCCACCAACCCCAGACCTGAAGCACCTCACCACAGCCTTCCCCAAACACAACTTGCCCCTATCTCTTCAGTACATTCCCCACTGGAATCAATTTTCTCTTTTGAAGCTGCAAAGAAATTTGGTACCAATCCCAGTGCCTCATCCTGTCCTGTCAGTCCAGAGCTGTGCCAGGGCTGGAGCTGGGGGGAACAGGGGGATCCTGTGCTCTGCGCTCACAGCATCAGAGCCACAGGAACAAGGGACACAGCAACAAAGAGCTTGTGAGGTCAGGCTCGGTGCCAGCGGGCCGGGCTGTGGGGCTCGGGGCAGGGGATGCCTCCCAGCACGCTTTGTCCGTGAGCAGCGCCCATGCCAAGCGCCACGGCGAGCAGGGAATAGGTCATTCACGCTTGAGCTGAAATCCCAGTCGCATTATATCACTTACAGCTAATTAGCAGGCTCCAGGCACAATGCAGCGAGACACTGTTTCTTGCAGAAATGGATAACGCGGGACGGCCCCGAGCTCAGCGCTCGCTGGGTTCCGTGGCAGCACAGACCCACATTCACCTCCTGCCTCCCCGCTTGGCACAGAACCTCGGCAGGGTCTGGGCATGAACCTCCCAGCGCAGGCTGAACCCAACAAGTGACAGGTTATGCTGGAAGGCTGCAGGAAATCATTCCCAGAAGAAAGGCTGCATTGATCTGCAGGGGCAGGGTCCTGGCTCTCCCCCACGCTCACAGAGTTGGGTTCCTCTGGACTCCTGGATGTCCAGGCAGCGGCAGGGGCTGAGTCAGCCTCTGCCCTCTCCGCCACTCGCCTCAAGGCCATAGCATCATTGTCTCCAAATGCCACCAAGGGGCTGCACAGCGAAGCCACACTGCTCCAGGGACAGCAGCCAGGCTCGGTGACGCAGGGCAGCCACTCTGGCTGTGCCAGGACCATACGGAAAGGGGTTGCACGCTCGTGCTGCTTGCCAGACCCCTGAACTCCCCTGCTAGCACACAGGGGCTGGGCGAGCCTCTCCAGACCTTCAGAGTGTGCAGGGTACACCAGGAGGGTCTGAAAGGCAGAGGACAGGTGGAAGCAGAGCAGGACCCTGCTGGTCTCCTCCCTGCTGACCCCAGGAAGGCTGGGCTGCAGCTGCTGAAAGTGAGCCTGGGCACAGAGTGAACCATGGAAACCACGGAAAGAGCCAAGGATTCCCCCGCTCCCCCACCAGCACCTCCTGTTGCCTGGTTTGGCACAGTTCTGTCCCCATCGTGGGGCTGCCTCTGGTGCAGGGCCAGGGAAAGGATCTTCCCATTAACAGAGGAACCAGTGCAGACAGGGCAGGACTGCACAGGAGCAGGAGCAAGCCAGGGATGGGGCACGATTCCTCCAGTGAAGGATGGGCCATTCCAGCCTAATTAGGCCCAAAAACTGGTTCCATCTAATCCTTGAGGGACCGCAAGATCATCAATTTCCTGGTTTTCCACTGCCTTTCCCAGATGAGCCATGAGGTATCTGGCCTCCAACAGAGGACCAGAAGAGCTCCAGTTACGGACGCAAGCCCTTCTGACAGCATGCAGATCTGCACTGCTGTTCCAAAACATTTTGCTCCTGAAGGTGCCCAAAGCCGAGGAAAACGAGGACATGGGAAGCAGGCAAGCATTTTGCCTTCTGCCATGGGCTGGGGAGATGTGCTGGGCCGGCTCTGTGGGAGGGGAGCTGACCTCCCACCACAGCTGGGGTGCCCGGTCCTCGATGCCCAGCGAGGTGGGACTGGGAGGGGAGGAGGTGGCAGTGGTGGCACCACCGGTGCTATTCTGTCCCTCTGACAGGACCCCCCAGCCCAGCAGCTGCAGCGTGGGCAGGCTGGGCACGGAGAGCTGGTGAAAAGTCCATCTCACTGCCACTGTAAACACTTTAAAAACATTTCCACAGGTTTCCTGCCTCCGCTTCCCTGCCGAGGAGCTAGGGAACAAACACACTCTGTCAGGCTTTGGTTCATCCAGGCACTACTGATCAAGATGGGATTTTTTTCATTTTCTGTATTGTTACTATTCACGTCAGTCTGGACTCTTTGCAAAGGAATATTTGCAAAAATTAACTTTTTTTTCTGAATTATTTGCCAGAAACAAAGGATGTGTTTCGTTTTAGCCAAACACAGCAGTTGTGTGGGTAGCTCTGTTCCAGCCACAGTTCACAGAGGCTGTTTTGGAGCAGACTTACCTGGCTGTGCCCCACATCACCACACACTGAGCAGATAGATGCCTCTCAGTCAATGTCCTCCATGCATTTAAGGGGTGTTTCTTTGGAGGGATGTAGGCCGAGCAGTTTAACTAATTACTTACAAAATCATTTTCTCACTTGACAATAACAGCCACCACCTGTTCTGGGGCTGGCCTGGGCTTCAGGCAAACATTACCTCGTTTGTTCATTTCCCACCTGGGAAAACGAGAAATGCTCTGGTTTTATACAAGTTATTTCTACAAAGCTGCTCTTAATACACCAATAAAGAGAGGATTCCTGCAGGCCAGGGACCTGGGGCACTTTGAGATGCAGAGTGTTACTGGACTTGCAGAGGCAGAAGTTGCAGGATGCAAACCCTGCATTTGAGGAGCATGGACAGGGTCTCCCTGTGCTGCTGCTGCAGGTGGCAGCCTCAGCCCTCTGCTCTCTGAGGAAATGTCCAGTGGTCCAAACCTCAAACTGGTTCAGTTTCTTCAACAACAGTGTCAAACCATTACCTGAAACATCCTGAATGCACATGAGCAGCTCTCCCCAGCTCGGACACCCTCCCCACCAATGGGTTTACATTTATCCACCCTCACACAGCAAATAATTTTCATTCCCAAAGCTGACAAAGAGGAGGATGGATCTCCCGAGGCCATGAGCACACAAGGGTGTGATCCCCAGCCTGCACCCCCTGTGCCCCAGGGCCAGGCTGCAGCAGGTCCCCTCGGGCTGGCAGGTGACAGCAGTGTCCCAGAGCCAAACCCCGGTGGGGACATGGCACTCACAGCCACCCAACCCCAGCAGGTCCCAGGTCCCCTACACAGAGCTCTCTGTACTCACACAGGGCTCTGGGAAAAGCCAAAGAAATAAGCAAAAAAGCCATTTTTGGGGCTATTTTGAGTGCTAGTGGATTATACTGTAATGCAGCCCAAGTGCCAAAATACACTATGCTTGGGGGTATGTAAACTAATTCCCCCAAAAAATCTTAGGACTTAATTCCACTGTCCTGTCCCTCGGTCTGACACAGAGCCAAGCCCTGCTCAGCACCACCACAGCCTATTAGAGATTTTGCTCTAAGCAGCTTGAGAGTGTTTATTTGGTGTGCAAAGAAGATTGGAGCTGGGAAAAGCACAAAAAGGATTATTCTGTTTATCACTCAGCTTTCCCTGGCCAATCTCTATTCATGGAAAAAGTCATTTACTCGGGTTATCCACAGGCTTTGCTCGCCAGAAAGTGTTGAAAGCCCTGAAAATTAGAGAGATGCAGAATGGATTGGAAAAACGTAAGGCACTTAGAAGCCTCTGACACCCAGAAATACACCAACACAACACAAGGCTTTTTCAATCCCAACTTTCCCCACCGCTAATAAGAAACTGTCCAAGTCCCAGCACGTGCCAGTTAAACCCCTCCAAAGGCCAGGCAATAATTAGATGGATTGTCAAATCTGGGAGGTTGGGTTTTGAGAAGAGAATTAGAAACCAAAACATCAGATTGGCATAATGAGTTCTTCATTAATTCTTTTCTTTAGCTCTTCGCGTTTTATATGGTCTCCAAGTGACATTTGATTTTATTTCCATCGTAGCAAACACGAACCAGGAATCCACCGGGCCCGTGCAATAACTACAGACAGGGAAAAAAGGATGAGGCAAGCGGGAGGGCAGGGCTCACAGCACCCTGACAGTCCTGTGGGCACCCCAGGCTGCCCCTTGTCCCTTGGTTCCCCTTGTCCCCAGCTGAGGTTGTTAACACAGCTGCTGTGGGGGGACGTGTGGGGAGCCACGGGGTCTGCTCTGCATGGATGGATCACTCCAAGGAGGAATCCAAGAGCATGTGAGTGCAGTGCTGCCAGGGGAATGCCCTTCACTCCTGCCTGACACAGGTTTGGCATGTGACACCCACAGTGGCAGCTCGCTGGGGACCAGGGACCCCCATGCGGGGCCACGCAGCCCCCAGCTCCCTCACACCCCAGCTGGAGTTGGAGCTGGAGCTGCCCAGACGGCTGCTCTGACACCACGAGGCCTCCCTGAAAAGGGAGATTGTTTCTCAAAAATAAATATTAAATAACTCTAAAATTTCAAATAATTCAGAGCTCTGCTGTTTTCCATGCATTATGAAAACAAAATTGAGGGGAAAAGGTATGTAATACGTTTCCTATTTCCTGTTTCTGCAGCTCTGCATGTGCCCCGGGGGATCAGCACAAGTGGAATTATCTCTCCTCTGGCTGGGAGCGTTCATTTCGGGCCAAAAATACCAAAAAAAGTATGAACTAATCCCTACATAGAGCTAGGAAGTGTGGGATCGCAGGCCAAACGCTGAAAAATGAGGCAATTTTCCCCGTTTCAAGAAGTGACTAAAATCCCTGTGCTGTTCTCCGCACAGGCGTGTTCTGTTCCAGCCCAAACCACTTCAAGAGCCGGATCAGATCGTCTCTCCGGGAGCAGACAGCAACGAGGAACCGGTGCTCAATGCAAACATTGTCCCTCTCCCAGGAATCCCTGCATGGAGAAGGGGCACTGCCCAGATATTGTTTCACGTTCTCTGTGATGCTTGGAGCAGCGGGAAGAGCAGCATTAAATACATTAACAACCACGGAGTACTGGAGCGAGATGTGGAGGCCGATGAACTCATCGCCGGGAGCGGGATTAGCGCGGCACGGAAGCGTCTGGAGGATGTGGGGTGGGAAGGAGCACCCCCTGCTCTGGGAGAGGGAGATTTGGTTGGGATGCCTGTGTGCAGGACACGGCAGCCTCTTGCTCCTGCAGCCTCTTTGCCACAGGTTTTGCCCAGGAGCTGTGGTCAGAGCGCGGCAGGAGCAGGCAAGGCGCAGAACCCCCTGCGACCACCAGAACTCGTGGCCGCCACACCTGCGGGGAGAGGCAGAGCAGCACCTGTGGCTCCTGGAGGAGGGAGGGCGGGGGGAAGGCAGGAGTCACCTCTTCTTCCAGAAAATACCTGCCAGCCAAAGGCAGGAGCCAGCATGAGATGCAAAAATGACAGGAATGTGATGCTCTGGTTGCTTAAACTGCAAAGCAGTCAAGAACGCAGCAGTCAATCCTCACCCTGCACCCAGCAGCTTGTGGCATTTCATGCCACCAGGGTTTCCCCAGATGGGGCTGGAGAGTCAAGTGTAAATCCCACCTTTGGTACCCTCTGAATAACTCATTTACTCTGCCTGACCCATGGCTCTGCTGGCTACGCATTCAGGGGGTCCCTCATTCTCAAACACATCCTTCAGAATTCCAAAGCTCAGAGAACACATGCAGGGAGTGAGTGTAAGTGCATGTTCTTACACGCTTGTATGTCTGGCCCAGTTTACTAAATTGCACTTTAATAAAAAAAAAATTAAAAATCACTTTTTAAAACTTCATAAGCACCACGGAGGAAAAATCTGTGTAAGAATCCACCTTTTCATATTTCCTTCCTTTGATGGTGCAACTTCAACTCCTCACCAACAAAGATCCTGCTAGGGACTTGATTCCTTAAAAAAAATACCAAACAACCAACTTCTCAAGGTGCCACACGAGTTTCTTAACATGAAAATTCCCAGAGCACTTATCAGCCTGGAGTTCTGCCCCTGATTAACCACTGGTTTTGGAGGAGGGGGAAGTGCCCACCCCTTGTTTTTAATCACTCAGAGCTGCACAGCATGGATGGAAGGTCAGAGACGCTGAGCCTTGGTGTGCACAGGGTGTGAGGAGGCAACACCGGCCCCAGCCCGGTCCAGCCCACCCCGGCCAAACCCCGCCTGCCCCGAGACACCGAAGCCGTCTCCATCTGCGCCGGTGCCGCGACCGTGGAGCTCGTGATGCTGCTGGAGGCAACACCGAAAAAAAGAGAGAGAAGAGAGGAATCACGGCAAGACAGAGCGTGCTCTGACAGCTTTGCCCTCCCCCAGCCCCTTCGCCCAGTTTCCCATTTTCTTATCCATTTTTTTCCTTTGCTTTAATCTTCCCACTGAGGTACTTGGGCCAGGCCAAGTTCCGAGGCTTTTCAGACTCCAGACTATTTTCTGTAGCCCTGTCTGAAGGAGAAGGGGGGGGAAAAAGTAGCTAAAGCTTTTCCAGTGGGAAGCGAGTATTTTCTCTTCTCCCATAACACAGACACAGCCAAAGGAATTTTTCTCAAGCTTGACAACAATTCACCTTCAGGCAAACAACAAGCATGGAAAATTTAAGCCCAGCAGGTGAATGTTTGGGAAAATTTTTAGCCTATAGAAATTCTCGCGTAACCTTAACTATAGGGGTCGCTCTGTGGCATCGCTCATCACGGGCTCCCTCCTCCACCGCGCTGGCAGCCGCGTTCCCAAGGACAGCTGAAGGATTGGCATGAGAAAATGGGATCTTGGAAAGAAAAAATATGCACCCAGCCCCTTGAAAGCACTACACACGGGCTGAGGCTGTGCTGCAAGCCGGGTACACAGCTGAGGGTCCCCAGCCGAGGGTCCTCAGCCAAGAATCACTGCTGACTGCCACCACCCGTTCTGGCTGGGCAGCTGGGACACCAGGCAGAGATCTCGGGCAGGCGGGGATCCCAGGAGGGCAGGGATGCTGGGCAGGCAGGGATCCCAGGAGGGCAGGGATCCGGGACAGGCAGGGATCCCAGGAGGGCAGGGATGTGGGACAGGCAGGGATCCCAGGAGGGCAGGGATGTGGGACAGGCAGGGATCCCAGGAGGGCAGGGATGTGGGACAGGCAGGGATCCCAGGAGGGCAGGGATGTGGGACAGGCAGGGATCCCAGGAGGGCAGGGATGTGGGACAGGCAGGGATCCCAGGAGGGCAGGGATGTGGGACAGGCAGGGATCCCAGGAGGGCAGGGATGTGGGACAGGCGAGGATCTTGGGCAGGCAGCACTGGGGTTTGGCTGCCACCACCCTGGGAGCACAGAGGAATGTGCACAAGCCACAAATGCAGCTTTGCTCCACAGCCCGGGCTTGGTGCATGTATTTAAGTTAATCAGAAACAACTGAACCACCAAGAGACTAATTTCTCCAGAGTTAACTGTCCACAGCGGGACCGCTGCTGGGAAGGCTGCAGCATCCCTCAGTTCAGTGCCGTGAGCCACTGGCTGAGCAAACTTTCCTGGAAAAAGAAAGCAAGCTGGATATCTCTTTAGCTGAGCATTGACTCCGTGCCTACAAGGCAGATCCACCGTGGCCCTTCCAGCCACACAGCACCACTGCTCAGCTGATCATGAACATCTGAGTAAAGATAAAGCTTTTTTCTTCCCCCACCCCTTTCTCAAGACATTCTGATAGAAATACTCATCATTTCTAGCGGAAAGCTAGCAGAGCTGACCATGTGCCAGGGTGGCAAGGGCAGCTCCATCTGGAGATGTTCCAGGGCACAAACCAAGAGGAAAGAACACAGACCTGGGACCCCAAACCTCACCTGACAGTCCCAGGCAGGGAGATTCATTTCCCAAGCAATGTGACTCTGGGTCCCTCTCACAACCATCCCTCCCCTGCACAGGAGTGAACAAAATGTTTGGCCAAAAAGGGAATTTTACTACTGCTCAGAATTAGCAATAACAAGTTATCTGTGTCCCACTGGCTGCAGAGTCCCTTCGGAGGTGTGGGGTGTCTGTGCAGAAAGGACCCTGTGTGTCACAGTCCCAGCTGGGGCACCTGCACAGGAGCTATGGCGGCAGAGTTGTCACCAGGTCTGCTGCAAGGGACCAGTCAGCCTGTCCAGAGCCCCCAGCTCCAGTCACGGCGCAGTTTATGGACACGGAGCATCTCTGCAGTGCTGCCTGGAGGGCAGGGCTGGCCAGACCCTGACCTGGCCACGGGGAGCCCTTGGGAATGAGATGCACACCAGGGCACTGCCTGGCACGGGCAGCCCCCAGACCCCACTCCCACAGGTCCCACTGACTTGTCTGCTGAGGATAAACAAACGCCAGAGGTGATCGATGGTTCCCTTTGGAAAACACTGATCACTCGGCCGCAGCGCGTCTAGCGAGGCAGAGCAGCAGCGGTGCCACAGCTGCCTTCCATCTCAGCCACGTTTCACTCACCCGGTTTGGGGGCTGCTGCTAACCCCCCTCTGCTAGACAACACATCCTTGGTGCAGTAAACATCCATTTACAGCTGGGGGACAGCAGCACCTCTCCGTGTCCCCACACAGCCGAGGTGCCCCGGCTGGTCTGGGATGCCAGGATGAACAGTGGGGACGGGGGCTGAGGCTGGCGGGGAGGAGTCGCTGTTGGAAAGTGAGATATTTTCAAATACCGTGGCTGATATTTTTATACAATAGAGACATCATGTACGTAGGAGGCCTTTTTACATTTTAAAACATAAACTGAATCACCAAAGATAGAAGATGAGCAAGCCTACAAGCATATGAGCGTTTCACCATCTCACAGATTCCCTCCTCAGCGCTCCAGGGCCAGCAGGCAGCACGTACAGGCAGCTCACAGGCAGAGCATCACCTCATCCTGGCAGGGAAGGGGGTTACAGAGGGAGGTGATGCTGGTTTCTGTCTTCTTCTTTCCCTTGAGCTCACCCCCACACCGGGGACTAGAGCAGCCGTGAGAGGAGCACCAGGTGTTACGGACACACGGTGGTCTCCACGCTGGTGGGTCCAAGGGCAGACAGGGGTGGGAGGTGGCACATGCCCAGCACCCACAGGCAGCGCTCCTGGCAGCCCCTGAGGGCACAGCAGCCCCACGCCCACATCTGTGCCCGCAGCCAGCAGCAGCTGCTGAAGGTGCCTGACGAGGTCCAGAAGAGATTGTGTTTGGAGAGGCAAATAAATGAGAACCAAATGTAGGGGATGGCTACGCGTGGACCGGACTTGTGCTCCGAGAGCCTGAAAGACGCTGCACTTTAATTACAGCTCTTACCAATCAGGCGGTAATTGCTGGTATCCTTCCTGTAGCCCACAATTGCCTAATCTTGTTATTTGAGAGCCATCACGGTTTAAACAGCTGGTGAGCTCTGCCTGCTCCTCAAAAAGTCGTAGTTTGCCCAGCACTGCTTAATTTAATAACTGTGTGTGACGATGGACTCACTGCAGCTCCCCAGCTCTGTGGGGTGCAGCCTCACACAGTCCCCTGCCCCTTCCCAGGACATTTGTGCCAGGGTCACATCAGCTCAGTGTCCAGCAGCCAGCCTGCCCCTCTGCCATCTGCTGCTCTTCCGTGGAGAATCCCACTCCGTCCCCAGAGAGGACACATCTCCAGTGGGCTCCAGAAACGAGCATCTTCCGTGTGCAGGATCAAGGCTTGAGCAGATCATCCCAGATGTCAAAAACCCTGTTGGCCACGTAAGAACAGATCCAGTGCTCCCATCCAGCCATTAATTTTCGTCTTTCCATACTGGACACTCCTGAGTGACACCAGCTAAGCTCAGTTGTCCCTGCATGGCACAGATGTGACATGTCCCCAGACCCTGGGGCTCCTTGAAGAGGAGATACCACCATGCAGGGCTGATACCACTGTACCCCACAGCCCCAGAGCCCCCATCCTGCTGAGCCCTGGGGCTGTCAGGGAGCAGGCTTGGCTCGAATTAGTCACTGGTGAGCCCAAATGTGAATCCAAGAACCAAGAGCTCCTCACAGGACTCTGCTCAAAGCTGCAGCAAGAGGGAGTTTTGGAAAATGGTCCCTTCCCTTTGGTCATATTTAAGAATTAACACGTCATGGAAATGCTGATGGTATCTCTGCACCATTCCTCCTTCATACTTGGTGACTTATCAGCCTGGGAAGCAGCTTTGGAGATGTTGTCAGCGGCATCCGTCTCCACAGAAAGCCTGGAATGATTGTGATAATACTGCAAATACTTCAGGCTTTTATTTTATGACCATTGCCAATTACAGGCGATGCAGAAGAGCCTCGGCTAGAAACGCCAGCTGGAGAGCAGGATGGGGTTTGGGTGGGCTGGGGTGGGCAAGGGCAAGCTGCCACAGCCTGTGTGGGACCCTGAGGTGGCCCAGCCCTTGGGCTTGAGCAGCCATTCTGTGCAAGGCTCTGAATGATGCTGGACTTCTCAACAGCCCTTCCCGGGCCCACAGCAGCCAGACAGAGGCCCCGTGGCCCCACTGCTGTGGGGCAGAAGGCCAGAGCAGCAGAGCCTTTGTGTGCTCACGGGTTTGGCTTTAGGGTCGCCTCCCTGGGTGTCTGAAAGGGCAAGTGGAACCGAGGGCAAACCCGGCTGTAAACGGGGAGGCTCGGGAAGGTCAAGCTCGTGGCTGTGGCTTCTGCTCCATCCCTGCACCGGCAGCCACGGGGGCTGGTGCACAGGCCCAGGGAGCACGCGGGGCACAGGCAGGATCTGGTTGCACCACCCCGCTCAGGGACGGCAACCTCTGACAGCTGAGCACAGTAACCCTTTAATCCGTTGCAGAGCTCGTCTGTCAGAGCCCCAAAGCCCACGGGGAGGTATCAGTAACAAAACGCAGGAAAGAGAAATGAGAGTGGAAAATGTTTGGCTTTTTGTCTCCTTGCTCGCCAGAAACACAACCGTGCTTGTGCTGCGGGTGGGAGTTTCTGCAGGCTGTGCCCCAAGGCTCTGGGCAGCCCTGCCCGGNGCACAGGACACATCCACTGCCTGCTCCGTCCGCCCCAAACCTGCCTGTCCCTGCCGGCCCTGGCTGCTCCAGAGGCACAGGAATCAGGGAGGAAGAGATGAAGGCGAGAGGAAGGCAAAGGCAGGGGAGGAGACCCTAATTCTGAGCAATTTAAAGGTGTAATCAGCGTTTCCATGTGGTCAGTGCCCTCCTCTGCTCAGGTCCTCACCTGAGACAGGCTGCGAGGTGAGAGTGGAGGCCAGGCACTTCCCCCCTTGTAATCTGTGGATTATGGCTGTGAAACGGGATTACCAGAGGCTGAGAAGAGGCACTGAGTGGGATCCAAATCACACAGCAGAACAGCGGAGAAACCTGGAGGAATGTCTCACACAGTACGAGTGCAGATACATCCTTGCAAGACCACATTTATATTTTAATATCAATTTTTTCCATAATGCAGAACACACTTACGGCCCAGCTCCCTTGCTGGGCAGCTGCTGGGTTTCAGCGTGGGGGAATTGGCAAGATCTTTTCACCAGGTGAAATAAATAGAGTGCTGGGCCCCAGATAGGATTACGGTTTGTTTTCTTTAGGTGTATAGAATCCGCGGGAAAGCTGAGCCCAAACGGAAACTCAACTCCTAAAGAATTTGGCCTATACTGGCCAGCTCCTGTCTGCCTGCCAGGCATGCTCTCCTTGCCTTGTATTTTGCTCTTTATCTTTTAAGAGGCTTTGTTAGCAACGGATCAAGCCATTCTTTGTGTGCCTGGAGGACAGGGGGCTGCTTTCAAATTATTTGAGGATGATAAAGTTACAGGGCTTTACCTGGAGAACCGCAGTGAGAAAGTTCTCCTGGGCATTTCCAGGAACAGACAGCCTCCCAGCCAACCCCCCAGCTCCACTTCCCAGTATTTCCAGAGCGAGCCGGGGAGGCCTGAGCATGGTGAGGGAGAGAAGCGTGACAGGGCGGAACCCCCCCTCATCTCTGACTCCTATTTTCTGTTGTGAACATGTTTTTCTCCTTGTTTTTCCCTGCAGGGAGATGGGGTACGGGGTGGTCAGAGCCATGTTCTCCCCCATAGCAGCCACAACAGAGGAGTCTGGACAAGGATGCAGCCTCAAGTTAACACCAGAGGCAGAGACAAGCACAACCCGAGAACCAAAGGCTGCGTCCAGGAGTTTGCTGCACGTCTCATCTCTCGCCTTCCCTTTGTTTCTTTAGTGAGCAGCATTTGGAGGAAAAGCCTTGGCGAGCATACGCTGGAGCCTGCAAGCAGCTGCCTCCTCCTGCTCCCTCACGCCTCCAAAAGCTGGCCCATGTGGGAGGAGAAGGGGCAGCCCCAGGACAGACCCATGCCCAGGAGGACCCATGGGACTGGCACTGTCGCTGGACATTTGGGGGGAAGGTGTCGCTTCACCGGGTCAGAGCAGTCAGTGGAGAGTCTGTCTGGAGTAAATCTTACTAGATTTATGTCAATAAGAGTATTTTGAGGGCCCAGAACAAAGGGGACAGCTAGATGAGTCCTGGAACGGCTATGGGTATGTTCAGTCAGTGCCCAGCACGACGTGAAAAGCCCGTAAAAGCCCAAGGAGAGGCATTCCCCAGGGTCCTGAGACACCCACTGCCCTCCAGGAGTGGGTGCCAGCATCCCAGCCAAGCCCTGCTTTGGCACTCGAGGCAGTACCATGTGCATCTCAGAACATCCCACGTGGAAGAACAGGATCCCAGCCTTAAACTTAACACAGGTTAAAACCTTTGGGCGCAGGACTTCTAAACCCGCTGCTCCAATGGGATATCAGCATACATTTTAAAGCACAAAAAACTGTTTAGCCATGCATTTCTCTCAGCTGGTTGAAAGCCCTTGTGCCCATAGTTCAGTCGTGGGGCACTGCCGGGGACCTGCAGCTGCTGCTCTGCTCCCAGAGCTGGGAGCAGCCGTGGCTCTTCTGGATTCAAATACAGCCTTAGAAATTCTTGTGGGAATACTGAGGGGAATCTCTCACTGAAAATATACACATCCCTTCTCTCCAGACACACTCCAACAGCAGCTGAAAAATGGGTCTGCAGCTTCAGCAACCCAGTGCACCACCACAGTCAGCTGTGCAAGGATGCTCTGCACAGCAATTCAGGTCTTTATTTTAGGTCTTTCTGTGTCTTTGTCGTCCCCCCCAACCCCCGTACAGTCCAGGTGGCTGCAGGTGCCAGGTTGTCCCTGTGCCCTGGGTTGCCCCTATGCCTGGGGCTGTCCCGTGCCACCAGGCTGTGGTGCTGCCGGGCTGGGAGCTGCCTCAGACATTCCTGAGGGCGAGGACAGGACGGTGGGAGTGGAGCCCATCCCTCTGCACCGCCCCCCTCAGCTTCACCACCTGGGCAAAAAATGCGGAGAGCTGCAGAGACTTGACCGAGCTGCCTTAGGGAGGACGAGCACGGCCGAGCTCCTGTTGCTAATTAGACACCCGGAGCTGTCCCGCTCCTCAGGTGAGCCCTTCATGGAACAAAAGAGCCCTTGTCAGGAGCATCCTGGTGATCCTCGGAGGTGAGGGACCCCAGGCTCCTTGGCGGCTCTTCCCACTCTCCTGTGAGGCTCTGCCAAGCCCATCTCTGCCTCCTGCTGGGTCCCCCTCAGAAGCAGGGTGTCTGTAACAGGAGTGTAAGTGACTCTGGTGTCCTTTTGCCCATAAACTGCTGGTTCACTTTTACTGGAAAATTCACAGAAGTCTGAACACGATCTTGCCTAAAACGCTCAATGCGGACGCGGCCGGTTCACGGCTTTGTGAACATCTGCAGCCAGCAGATAATGAAGGGAACTGGCTTGGTACCATGGAGAGGGAGCCGGGGGGCTGCTCCCAAGGCAAGGGCAGCTGGCATTGCTGAGTCACCTGGCATTGCTGAGTCACCTGAGACACTGTTTCTTGCAGAAATGGATAACGCGGGACGGCCCCGAGCTCAGCGCTCGCTGGGTTCCGTGGCAGCACAGACCCACATTCACCTCCTGCCTCCCCGCTTGGCAGGGAGGCACCTGGCTGTCAGGGCGAGGAGGAGTTTGTTGCAAAATGAAAAAACCTGATATTTGTTTGATATTCAGCAAGTTCTCCCAGCCCGTGCCTGCTGCAGGAACAAGTCAGAGCTGTTGCATGTGTGAGCAGGGTGAATGTACTCCTCTAGGGAAGACTGGTGTTTAACTGAGCCAACCCACCCTCTGCCTAGTGGGGACTCCTTGGTAAAATGTCAAAGTCACACATGTGCACTGACAGGGAACACACCAGGGCTGGGCCCATGGTAACCGGCCACCTAAGGCCACAAAAGCATGGCCAGCTCCACCACAGGGGTCACTGAGAGCAGCCACCCCAGCTGGGAGTGCTGGGAGTGACCAGCCCAGGGGGAGTGACCAGCCCAGGACTCCGCTCCGCCTGTGCCAGCCTGCACAGCTGGGTGGCAGCTGTGCCCCCACCACACACATCCACCACACTCAGCCTGCCCCACGAGCAGCTGGAAACGCTGTCGGTGGGACTGCAGGAGCTGCAGAGCCGCGAGCCCTTCGGAGCCTGAGCTCACAGATCTGCAAAGAAATGTTCGGCCCATGATATCACAGGGAACGCTCGCCAAACCAGCTGAAATCACTCAAACACTCAGAGCATGCTTATAGGGGGGACCCTCTGTTCTAAATATATTCCTTTGAAGGCAGCTTGTTATTTAAACAGCGATTGCAAAACAGGGTTTACATGGAGTTACTCCGAACCAGAGAGGCGGGGAGGGAGGGACACAGGGAAGGAGGGAGGGAGAGAAGGCAGGCTGTGGGCACAGTCACCACCCAGGTATTTTAATTGCAAATCCCAGCATGTTTTATAGATATCTAGAGACTAACTCTTCACGTGGGCTCCAAGGATTACAGTAAGATCCATCACGTTTTATATGATCCTAGTGACAGTGCTTAAGTCCCACCCTGATGGCGTCGAAGATGGGAGGATCCCATGTAACAGCTCATCCATGGAGTCGGGAATAATCCAAGGCATCTCCATGCAGTCTAAGGCTCCCAGGAGAGTCTAGCTGAGCAGAGCTGTCGTGGGGCAGTGCCTCCATCCTGCAGTCTGGAGGTCTTGTTTGCTCTTGATCCCTTCCCTCCTGTCCACACCGTCACAGCATTCCTGCGGGAAGTGACGCTGCCTTTCCCTGCAACACCCCAATTCCTCCAGACCTTTCAGCATCCCAGGCTCAGCTCCCCGCTCCTACCCAGGCCGTGGTTCTCTGGCATGCTGCTTTTAGACTCAAGAACTCCAGCAGAGGAGGGAAAAGCAAGGACTAGGAGCCGGTGTGCAGCGGAGGGAGACACAGGCAGGGTGTCCCCACGGGCTGGCACTGCCTGCCACTCAGCACCGCGGGAGGAGCCGCTGTAAGGCCCCGCTGATGCCTTCCAGCCCCGCAGGAGTGGTGCCTGTGCACATCGCCAGGCTCCTGCTCAGCTTCCCTTGTGTTGTTAATACAAACAGGGGAGTCCCAAGTGTGTCTGCAACCCGGATGCGAGATTCCCAGTGGCAACCAGCCCGGCAGTCAGCAGGGGCAGCGTGTCCCATTTGGCCTGACATGACCAGTGCATAAATGCTGCAACCTGCTACAGCGCTTATTCCAGAAATCCCAGAGGTGCGATCTTTCCTGGAAAGTCTGTCAGTCTGTGCTCAGACACAGGTTTTGCTTCCTGCCTCAGAAAGCTCAGACAAGGGAGGTGTTGGGAGGTGGTGGGTCTGCAGTGCCTGCGCTCGGCTGGGGCATTAATGCTGCAGGATTCATGGACTTGTACACCCACGAATCCCCACCAGGGGTAACTCTCTGTGCTCTTCAAGAACAGCACCACCAAGGGGGAGAAGCCCCTACAGAGCATGCAGTGTGGCATCAGCGATGGCTCTGATGCTCAGCAGCACGGGCACAGAGACACAAAGGCGCCTGGCTGCCAGCAGCAGCGAGGTGGCTGTGTATGTGACCGGAGTGCTAAAGGAAGATGCCTCCACTGCTCCAGTGAAACACCGGTCCGTGTGCTCCCCTGCTCCCAGTGACCTCTGTCCTGACACGAGGGGCAACGTTTGGGCAAATTCAAAACTAAGCTTCCACTCAGTGAGCTCTTCCTGCGCTCCCCAATCCTCAGGAGTGCTCGCTGGAGCTCGTTTGTTGTTGGATATGCCCACAGCAAACGACCTGTCGGCCCCTCGCAGCACTGAGCTTCTGGTGACATGGGATTTGCTTTGGTGGAAGCAGTGATCTGGCATCCTCGGACAGAGCACAGTGCCAGTGAGGGCAGCCCCAGTGCCACCAAAGGCAACCGGAGGGAGGGTGGAGGGGGATCACCCTGCCCAGCCATCCCTGATGCTTCTGGTCACCAGCCATCACCCCCAAGGCCAGGACGGGGCATCGTGGGCTCCTCTGGCAGCCAGACAGCAGCAGGACCAGGGCATTTCACAGCATCCTGCCCTGAAAAACAGGGATTCACCACCAGTCCTGCAGCACTGGAAAGCAAGTAAGGAAGCCTTCAGCCCCCAGGTGAGACACCGGTCCTCTCCTTCTGCTCCTGAGGATGGACTGTGAACCCCACTCCTCCTTGCCAGGCCAGGGACTCCTCTGTCACCTTTGCAACGAAGTACCCAAAGGCAGGAGGCTGGGAAAGCCCAAACCTTGCTGGCACCTGTGTTTAACAACACTCTGATGAACAGGACACGGCCTCTGGGGCGGTGCGAACACGGGCAAAGCAGAAAAGTGTTCGTGTACCAGTACAAAAGCATCATAAATACTCTCCCCTGCCAAAAGACCCTTCAGTCTTTTACTAAATCTCATCACAGGAACAATTTACAAGCCAATAATGCTGAACAACTCCATTTCAATCTCGGGGTTAAGCTTTATTTCAGGCTTTCACACCTTATCATGTTCGCCCCTCCCAGGCTGGCATTGGACTGACGAAATGGAGTGGGGCATGTCTCTGTGCCTGAAAGTCATTCCGTCAGGAAAAATCACCCTTCCCAGGGCAGCAGGGCTCTGCCACCCCTCTGTGCTGCCAGGACTGCCCTTGGGCCACCCTCAGTGCCTTGTCCTGAGGAACATGGCACCAACAGCTGCTTATTTCAAACTGCAGCTTCTTCGGAAAACACTTCCACAAACATTGACACTCCAAAGAAAGCTCTCTTTAGCCTTTCCTAAGCTGGGAGTTTATTTTGTTAATATTTTTCTGCACGGCGTGTTTCAAATGAGAACATTCTGAGAGTAAATTGGTGAAGTCTTTATTGCTGTTTATTTCTAAGCAGCTACAAGCCAATAATAATAGCAAATCCTCTCCAAGTGAAAACTGTGTTCCTTTTGGTAAAAACGCTCAGCGCGGAGTCTGGAGCTGTGTTTTGTCAAGCAGATGCAGAGCGTCACCTTATAACGCCCATGCTAATGGAGTAATGGGATGTGCTGGCTGCCCAGATCGCTGTGATAATCTTGGCCTAGAGAAAACAATCCTGTGTCGAGCATTACTGCTCTGGAGAGAGGCCATTCCCTGCTGGTCCAGCCGCCCCTGCTGCAGGCACATGCCAGGGTGAGCACTTCATCCTCAGGCACTCGGCAAAGCTGGGTCTGGATCCCTCCGTGAGTCCCCAGTCCCTGGGAAACCTCAGGCACGGTTCTGCCCCATCTCAGCCTGCTGCTGGGGACACAGGAACGTGCACGGTGTGTGCACCACACGCACACCACGGGCTCTCCATGGACGGACTGTGGTGGCACTGTCGTGGCACCTGGAGGCAGCATTGCAGGAATGAGTGGGGACAGGGATGAGTGGGGCAGGGTTCTGGCCCAAGCAGCATAGAAGGAGTTCATCTGGGTGGCAAACAGGATCAGCTGAGGCTGGACCCAGCTGCAGTGGATAAAAGCACTGGAAGCTGGTCTGGGGCTGAGCAGATTTCAGCTCTCTGGCTGGGGATGAATAAAGGGTCCTGGAGCTGGAGGCTGCAGAAGAGATGAGTGCTGAGCATGGGCTGTAGCTGTGTCCCTGGAAGCTGAGATCCCTGCAGACAACAGGACCTGCCAGGAGCCAGCTGCCTCCATCAGTGCTGCCACTCCAAGGCAGTGCTCCCAGAAGGAATGACCACAGTATAAACTGAAAATCCTCAGGAAGCTTTGAGGATTTTGTTTACTCCTCCATGGAGATTACCAGTTCCTGAGGCTCAGGACATGCAGTGTGAGTCTGGAAAACCAGCAACAATGCTTTACGGTCCCTTGGGAGGTTCCTCTGTCCCCCCCCAGGGCAGCATCGTGTGCACTCCAGCATCCCTGCACCAGCACACCATCGCGAGCCGCTGTGCCCTGGTGGGAAGGTGTTGAGCAGGGTGTGCAGGACTGAGCACAAGGCTGTGGTCAAGACCCTCTCAGCTCAGTGGGTGTCGAGGCAGAGCCTGGGGGTGTTCAGGAAGCCCCCCATGCTGGCTGGCTGCCAACCCAGGTCCTGCAGGGAAGCTCTGCCCCCGCCTGCATGAAGAGCTGACCCCTTCCCAGCCACACCAAGTAAAACAAACAGGAGCTGAGCCACAGGCAGTGGCTGGGTTTGACCGGTGATAATTAAGAATGGGGCTGGTGGTGGTGGTGGTTTGAATGCAGAGGAAGAAGCAAAACAACTTTGTGAGCACGCTGGAGAGCTTGGCAGCTGCTGGCAGAGCTGGTGGGATGCGAAGCATGGCTCTGTGCTCTCCCAGTCCTGCACCCAGCAAGGCTCCTGCTCACAACAAGGAGGTTAGGAGAGGAAGGATGCCAAACCGCTGACAAAACAAACCCTGCTGGTGCAAGGAATCCCAGAAGCGTCTGGAATTTGCCTGTGAAGCTGGGCAGCCCATTGCCCATCTGCTCTCTTGCTTGCTCCATTCACACGCTCCTTTCCTCCTGGTTTTACAAATTAAAAGTTGTAACAGTCTCTCTGCAGGTCTGCAGCGAGTGCAGGAGGCAGGTGGTGACTGAGTGACTCCCCTGTGCTGTGTGCTTCCCACACCTCTCGCCCAGCCCCATTCCCTGCCCTAGGAATACTTCTCTGGATGCGGGTGTGAACCTACCGGCTCGGCATGGGGTCGGGGCTGGCCTTCCTCAGAAAGGATCATATTTGGATCCCTGGATCCACCAGGGACCTGGCAGCAGCCTGGCACCTCTCCAAGGGGAGGAAGGAACAAGTCACTCTAAACTCTAGAGGCGGCAGGGATGGTCCTGGAGCCAGGTGTGAGGGTGTTGGTGGCAGTCATCCTGGTCCCCAGGGCCACTACACCCTCTTCAGCCCACAGTTGCTTCTTAAGGAGCAGGCTTTGTGCAGCCATAGGGCAATTACTAAAGGAAAAATCCCTTTATGCAGAACAGAGTACTCTGTTAATGTGATTATGTGTTAATTGCTCTGATTTAACTGAAAGAGCGTGGCCTTTACCTGTGAACCATCGGTGTGCTGTTCCTGAGTCAAGGAGCTGCTTGGAGAGGAGGTTCACTGTGCTCCCCTGGAAGCTGCCCCATTGCTGCAGCTCTGAATTCTCTGTGGTGTGAATGGAGCTCAGAGGCAAGCAGGCCCATGTCCTGCACCTGACGGCTTCTTCCTGAGGAGCCCCTTGGCACAGAAAGTGAGTGGTTACTGGTCACACGGAGGTGTTGGAGCACGGCATGGAAGGGTTGGGAGTCTCTCAAGCATAATGCTCCTGTGGCTGTGCTGGGGGGCAATCAGCAGCACTGGCAAGGGTCTCCTGTGGGCCTGTGGAACATCAAACCCCTACAAAACACTTCCATGTGCGCCTTCCCACTCCCTGCACGTCAGTCATGCTTTATTAATCCATTGGCTGGCGTGAGCGCTGCTGTCCCCACAAGTGTTCTTTCATGTTTGCCTACAGCCTCAATGTCATCGCACAAAATCAAGAGTAATTATGAGCAGATACCAGCCCCTTGCTCCCCCCACCGTGACTGTTCCTCAACATCTGGTTTCCACAACCTCTCTCGGGGGTACTCGGAGCCGCAGCTCCGGCGCAGACCCTTGGAGCAGCTCTGCTGAACGTTAACCTCCTCTCCCCCTTCCCTCCCGCCCCCCATAATTTTTCATTTTGACCAGTGTTCATCATCATCAAACAGGTTTGAATTCCCCATTCCACCATTCCTGATGGGCTTATCCCAGGCTTCCTGGCAGTACAGATTCTGCACCAGCCCTTCAGAGGGTCCAAACCCACACTGTTCTGTGGCGAATCTCCTGCATCCCAGTTCTGTCCTGGTAGCTTTTTACCATCCCATTTTGCCAGTGCTGGTCCTGGAGTACCTGTGCAGCCTGCTGGCTGCAGGGCCTGTGGGAAATAAATACCACTGTGTCCATGTGCAGAGAATTTATCCGCTGTCCATCCCCTCAGGGAGGCCAGCTCCTGCTCCTCTAAATTTTTACCTGATCAGGTACCTCCACGCTTCACCAAGCCAGTCCCTTTGCTGGGCCAGCAGCCTGCAATCCTGCAAACATCCCCTTCACATGGTCCTTGTTAGGGGCACAAGATGTGCCTTAATCCTGTAATTTCTGCTGGGGCTGGAACTTGCTGCATCAGCACTTTGGGGCCCTTTGTAGATGATTTTCCTTCACTGCCTGTTAAGGTGGGAAGGGGCTCCAAGGGGGCCCTGCAGCAGCAGAGCAGTGAGTGCCTTTGGAAAGGTGTCACCGGGAGTCCCAAGTGTTTTCCTTTCAGAAAGGTGTCACCAAGAGTTCAAAATGTTTTCTCAGCGATGCTAAGTGTGGATTGAGGTGCCAGGCTGCTGCGAGGAGCGAGGAGGGGTCTCAGTCAGAGTGGCCCTGGCTGCCGCTGCCACTGTTCCACCTCCTGAGCTCACTGGTGTTCTCACAACCCAAGAGAAACAGAGGTTGTGTTTAAAATTGAGAAAAGGGAAAAGAATGTATTAGACATCAAATGCTGAACCAATTTCGGCTTGACCAGAATCCAATAAAGTGCAGTTCATACAACATTTTTATTGCTAATTGGTTTGACTGTTAAAATTTAAATGCATGAAGTTACTTTAATGACGGACAGAGTGGACCTTGTTAACCTTTAAAAGGGGTTTAATTAATTTATAGACCTCCTAAAATGCTTCACACTTCTCCCTCCTGTGCCCGGCCCTGGCTGCCTCGGCCAGGCTCCCGTGCAGCCCCCGAGCTCCGAGAGGTGACTGAATGCAAAATGTGGCGAAGATGGGGCCAGCAGAGCACAGCCAGTGCTGGCCAGGGACAGAGGCACCCGGGGGTGAGCCCCTGGCGCAGGGGGTCTGGGATGGGCTGTTAAAGCAGTCAGTGTATGACTCAGGGCCACGTCCCCACCCTGCAGAGAGGCAGAGGGGGCCGGGGAGCAGAGGAGGGTCAGATCTGGCTGCCTGGAGCTCTGCTTGCCTGCACCCCGCTGGTGTTCCACCACGGCCAGGGACCCCTGCCACGCACGGCCCGGTGGGTTACGCGCTGCCAAACATTTTCTATTTAAATGCAAATTTTGACTTTTCACTCAGCAGCTCCACGAAGTTTTTCACAGCGCAATGAGGGTCACCACAATAATTTATCCACAGGCCTCGTCCTACAGGTACTGGTTGTACAGAAGGGTTGGAACTTTGATGGCTGGGAGAGGAAAAAGGAAGGGGAAGGGGAAAGGGAAAGGGAAAGGGAAGGGGAAAAGGAAGGGGAAAGGGAAAAGGAAGGGGAAAGGGAAAAGGAAGGGGAAGGGGAAAGGGAAGAGGAAAAGGAAGGGGAAAGCAAAAAGGAAGGGGAAGGGGAAAGGGAAGAGGAAAAGGAAGGGGAAAGGGAAAAGGAAGGGGAAAAAGAAGGGAGCAAAGGACCTCAGTGTGCCATGAATGTGCTGGCCTGGGCACCCCCAGCTCAGCTCCTGGAGCCACTGGCAGCCACGGAGGATGGCCAGGCTCTGGAATCTCCGAAGCGCTGCCAGCTCCTCACCACGCAGGGCCTGCTGAACTCCCCACAGTGCAACTCTTTCCCTCTCTATATATATATATATTATTCTCATTCTTCCATACATGGCCCCTGCCAGGTCTAAAGCTGTGCCTGGAAGATGGAGTGTTTCTGTGCTGCGCCAGGGAGGCTGTTCTACAAGGCACATCATCACAGCGTTTGATGTACACGCGAACTCACCCTGGTTTATCTGCAGCCTTCCCACGCTGTACCTGAGGATGATATTTCTCAGCATCATCAAAAAGGGCCAAGATGCAAGGAGATGAAAATTCATTGGTTTCCATTAATTTGGATACCCAGGGAGTCACAGCAGATGTGCTACACCCTCAAAACATCAGCCACTCTTTCTGCTGCTGTTATCCCCACTGCATCCCTACCATCCTCCTGGCAAGCAAAGCTGGGTTCCATGAGCAGGATCCATGGAGCCATGTATCTCCTCGGACAGCCCCAGCACAGGACCAGGGCTGGGCAGGGCCAGAAGGTGACTGAACAGGGCATGACACATCAGGGCCCAGCCATGGGAGTGTCAGGAATTAAGACAAGTAGAAAAAGCAGAAAGCCTATCCCGTGACATCATCTCACTCCCCTGGTTCACGGGCAGGACACAGGGGTCACTGCAGTTCCTGGCCCATGCACAAGCCCTGCCTCTGAGGCTGCTCACTGCTGGGACAGGGGACACAGGGGATGAGGCACAGCTCCTCCCCAGTCCGCCAGACCTGCCATCTCCACGTACAGCAAGAGCCACAGAAAAGGGATCTGGAGCCGAGGTCACATCCTTTTTCTAATGTGAATTAGTCTGAGCACTAAATGAGTTCAGACTTAATTGTAAGCATTTTCTGTTAACTAAGCAAGAAATCTTATAATAACACAATAAGGTGCCATTTCACAGCATCCAAATGGAGCAATAAGCTGGGGCCTCATTTGTATGTATTTTTTTTTCACAGTGATTGCTGACGCTGCTGCTTTTAATATATTCACATTGGCACAGCCATTTGCATTCAGATGCAATTATGAGTTAGAAACTCCCTCCTTTCTGCAAGCTCCAGAAAGGGAGAATTTCAGCCCAGAGACACGTTACTGTTCATTTTGTGGGGTCTAATTAAGGAGTCTGCTCTGGCAGGAATCGAATTCCTATTGTTACCAAAGGGAGCGTCCTGCAAAGAAATAGATTAAATTAAACCAAGCCTTTAAAATTCTCCCTTTTTCTCAAAAAAATCTTATTGATCTTGAGCAGAAATAGTTATTTCCTATGGAAAAAAAATGACACTTTGGGGAAAGAGGCCAAAAATATGCATGAACCGCACGCAGCCATTGCTGGGGAGTACTGGCAGGTCACAGCTGTGCCACACACAGTCGACCACTGGACAGCCAGCACAAGACCCTCACAGGGAGGGTGAGAGCCTGATGGCAAACCCACTGCAGACCCCCAAGCACACTGCAGGCCCTCCAATCCTACTGAAGCCTCCCAAACCTAGTGTAGACCCCCCAAACCTCACTCCAGCTTGGGAGCAGTGGCAGGGCTCCCCAATGACCAGATTCCCACAGGGCCAGGGCAGTGCAGGTGCTGCTGGACCAGCAGACCTGGGTGCCTTCCCAGCCCTACTGGGAAGAGCCACCAAAGAGCAACTGGACGGCAGCGCATCCCTCCAACACCCAGCTTCCCTGAGGAGCCAAACCAACAAATAAAAAAAAATTAGGAAAGCAAGGGAGGCTGAAGCCCCAGGAGGGGAACTGGGGCAGGAGAGCAGCATCTGTGATGGCTGGTTGTGGTGTGTGACAGCACCACGGGCTTAGGGAGACCCCCAGGGACGCAGTGGGACAGAGAGCTCACATCCCCCACAGCTCTAAGAAAGGACCCCATTGTGGTAAGGCAGGTGCTGCCCATCTCACCACATCCACTGCCATCCCCAGGAACAGCACAAGGATTCTGGGAAGGAATGTGCTTGGGAGCAGCCCAAGGGCTGTGCCACACCAAAATCCCAAACTGCCTGGGAAACTCTGGCATGACCTCAGGAACTGGTGGGAGCAGGAACTTCAGGGAGTCCCTCGAGCTGGGCACCAGCCTCCTCTGCCACGACAGAGTCAGAGCTGGACCCCTCAGGTGCTGGTGAGTACCCTCCTCCTCTTCCTCCTCCTCCTCTTTCCAGGAGAGAGAAGTAGCAGAGGGAGGAGGAGGAGATGACGGTGTAATTACTGCAGCACCTGAGATCTCATAAGAGCGCCATGCAGATTACCTCCTCCCGACAGGCTGGAGCTGTGGTTTATAGTTTACACCAGCATATATCGAATTAACCTCCGAGAAAAAGGTTAAACTATCAATCACGAGCTGCAGTTTAAGGAACTGCATCCCCGTGATGTATGGCACCGGCAGCACGTCAGGACTCAGCCAAAGACTGCTTAAAAGTAACTGGGGATAATGGGCCTGGCTCCTTATGGAGATAGATGTGCCGAGTGTTGACTTTAATATGCTGCATAAATGAGACCCCGGTGTGGAAATATTGCATCACAATGTAAAACAATTTCCTCTATTCAAACAACCCCTAAGTAGACTTCTCGTTAATGTTTGCTGGGCGGCGGGGCGGTGGTGGAGGTGCCAGCGGGGTGTGCAGGGCACGGTGGTAGAGGGAGTCCTGGAGCAGTGCTGGGACTGGGACACCCAGGGCAGGGGACACCCAGGGCAGTGGGCAGCCGGGTCAGGGGGCACACAGGGCAGAGGACACTGGACAGTCGCTGGTGCTCGCCCAGACCGGGGCCCCGCGAGCAGAGGGCTTCGATTATCTGCACATGTGTCGAGCAGCAGGGCTGTAATTTGAAGACATGTAACACAGACTGTTTACATTTTTGCAGTCCTGGATAGTTATGTGCTGAATTTCCCTACTGGAAAGAAAAACTGCATGAGTGGGGAATGCAGAGAAGGAGGAGGCTTCTCCCCTTCGCAGCACAGGCAATGCGTCACATCTGGGAGCGGGCTCGGGAGCCCACACGGACCCTCGCTGCCCCATCCGAGGGGCCCCTCACAGCCCTGTTTGGCCGAGGAGTCGTGCTGGGCAGCCCAGGAAGAGGGACAGTCCCCAGAGAGGGGCCCAGGCAAGGGGCAGCCCCCACAAAGCTCCGCAGAGAGCCCGGCCACCATGACCACCAGCCCGGAGTGAGTGGGGATACGTCTGCAATCACGGGCTGGGGACATGTGCTACTAAGTTTTTAATTGTAATAAATGTAATTGGTAATTTGGGGCAAATTTGCTCGTTACTGCTCCAGGAACCTTGGGAGAATTGGCACTGGATACTCCCAGCCAGGGGACAACACTGCCCAGTTTTCGTTATACACTTTTTAATTGCAAGAACTACATAAAAGTCACCGCTTTGGCCAAGGAACGGTGATGCCAGTGGTCCCTGTGAGACCCAGGGGTGTGACCAGCCTTCTCCTGCCCCTGCACCCCCCAACACGGGGACTGTGTCGCTGCAGTCACCGCGGGTGCTGTCCCACCTCCCCGGCCCTGGAGAGCTCAGAAGTGTCCAGGGAACAACCCCTCCGGTTCCTCTTCGGATGAGCCGAGACCTGATCCGCTCATCGTGCTTTTTGAGCTTTAAAAAAAGGCCGGCCTGAGGTTAGAGCTTCACCTAACGCTGCCTGAAGAATAAGAAAAGGTCAGCGAGACTTGTGAAATAAAAATGTTTCCATCTCAGTTGAGAACAAGCCCAGATGGGTGAGCAAAGTTTAGAAATGGGAAAGAATTGAGCGAGCAGCAATACTGTGAGAAGCTGATAAGAGGAGCTCTAGCAGGAGAATAGGGGAGCCTTGTCTATCAGCCTATTAAAGGCTATTCTTACAAGTTTTTTTCTTTTCATTAATACGCAGGGTGAATAGAACATTGAATAAAAATCAGTACTTACTGCACAATTGTAGGATTGAAAGGTAACTGTCAACAGAAGGATTGGGGTGACAAAAGGGGCCATTTCAGTGCTTAGCAAATGATTTTCGGCTTGTCATTTCAATAGGCCGTGTTTTTCAGAGATTGTGTTTTTTTGAATAGCGTTTATTACCATGCTTTTTAAAAATTTCATGTTGTCTCTTTGCAGGCACCATTCATTTGCAGATGCAGTATTTCTTTTGGGTTGTCAGAGGGATACTGCTTTAGAAAAATAAAGTACAGTCGTCCAGTGAGAAAAAGGATTCTCTTGTGAAGCTAATGGCTGGGAGAAAAACAATCGGGGCAGCTCCTACCTTCTTGCCAGCCTGACCCAGTTTCTCCCACTGTTCTTTATTCATGATCGCGTGGGCCACCGGTTCTCTCCATTTCAAATTACAAGTATGATGCTGAGTAAGATGAAACTTTTTTTAACAGAAAGCCCATCTTCCCTAACGCTCCGATTTTGCAACGGGAGACCCTAAAACCAAACCGGTCGCCTATCTCTCACTCACAGACAAGAGGTCCAATTCTGCAGCCTTTATTCAGGCAAAATCCCATTTCTCTCAATGGGGGCTTTGCTTGAATAAGCAGTGGGCAATTAATGCTCAGACTTTACAAAGGAGATACGTGGGGTGTTTAAGGCTTTGTGCGTATGCCCGAGAGGAGAGGCGAAGTGACAAAGTTTTACGGTTATCTGCCTTAAATAAAATCTTTGAAAACACATGTTGGTTTAATCGAAATGATCATGTTCATTGCTCCATAATTGCTCACATAGGTCCGGAATTTGCATGACACTGTACACTATGCAACAGTGGTTAAAAAGACTGGCATTAGGACTTCATATCATTTTAACAAAAACCACCATTTTTGGCACCCTGGGCTCTTAAGTAGAGAGTAATCTAGAATTAGTGAGAAATAGATTTCATGGCTTTAAGTCACTTTATAGTGTGCAGGTCTTGAACCCTGATCTTTTGTAAATTGAACCACTTGTGAAAAAACAAAGGGCTCTAATCCCTTTAAACTACCACTGCACATCCCTGGCCCAGCGCCCTTGAGAAGTGATTTAAATGGCGTCGGGTATGGCAGCTCAAAACATACTCAAATCTGTTAAGAGGCTGACATATAGGAAGGGAATGGAAGCAGGGTAAAAAAAAAAAAAAGCTAATTAAAAGTATTGATGAGTCTGACAGAGAGAATAATATCCTTCAGCCCCTCTGAAAATCACCCTGAGCAAGACTGGGATCCTCCTGGCACAGCCGCTGCAGCAAGGGGGAGAGGGACAGCTGAGAGGATGAGGGTTCTAGGCACTGCAGAGAGGGTTTGCTGAGGCTGGAGGGGCAGGACGAGCTCCTGGGGAGGGTCAGAGCAGCCTGGGGCACTGCAGAGAAGGTCACTGCCCATCTGCAGCTCGTGCAGTCCTGTGCCTCCTACCCAGCTCAGCGAGGGCTTTGTCCCTTGAAACCCCTTTTTTCCCTCTCCTCCAAAACACAGGACACCACTCTGTGAACTGTCCCAGGTGACCTGGAGTTTTCAGTGTTAGACAAACATCGCTAATTCAAAAGCACTTTTCCTTTCAATGCTGGCATTCCCTCTCCTTCCCGAGGAGCTGCAGCAATAATGGGTGTGTTAATGAGGATTATCCTTCCTGCCAGCCCAAGGAGCATCTGATCAATCCAGAGAACCCTCATCCCCGCTCCTCCCCGACTCCCGGGTCTGCGGCCCCGTGAGATGTGTGGCCGTGGCATGGGGATGGCACAGCCGATGTGTCCCTGGCGGGCAGCCGTGGGGTGGAGGAGAGGGTCTCTGTGCCAGGCAGAGATCCTGCCAGCATTTTCCCTGGCTGGATCCTCCTTGTCCAAGCCAGGAAGAGCTCTTGAAACAAATGTGCCCGGCTGGCAAGGCGTTGCCTGGCACTGTGCTCCAGCATCCCCCCTCCCCTCTGCACACACGGGGAAGGGCTCTTGGCCTAGGCTTGGTTTTGCACCACTGCAGCACTAAGTGCTGGAGCTCAGGGGCCAGCAGGGACAAAACGTTCAGTTTCCTTAGCAATAGCAGAAAAACAAGAATTTCACTTTGAAAAACTTAAAGCGGTGTTCTTTAACAAACCTGCTGTCTGCTCTACTCCCAGGGGAAGGCTGAGACAAGGATCTCTGCAGCAGAAATGCCTGACTCGGTGTTTAAAGTGCCCTTGTTAGCCCTGCCTTGATGGCTGTCTGGAGAATCACAGATCCCACCGATATTTAAGGCCATATAATTTGCTTATCTCCTTGTACAGTCTTAAGCAGCCCCTGAAGAGAGAGACAGGCTGTTCCCTTGCAGATGCTTTTGTTTCCAGCTGATGTTCAGGTCACAGCAGAGGCATCAGGTGACAGCACAGGGACCCCACCAAAGCACCCAAACCTGCACCAGACCCTGTCCTAGCGAGGCAGGAGCGCAGACACCAAGGGCTGGGGGGATCCAGCCCTTACCTGGGTGTCCGGGCACGGTCCCAGACTCTGCCCTCACTCCATGGGATACCTGTGGGCCCCCTCAGCCATCGCCTCAGGCCATGCCCTTCCCCTTCCAGCCCCGCTCCACGCAGAGGCCTTTCCCAAAGCCTCCCATTGTAAATACCGATGGAGAACCAGAATGAAAGGCCAAGAGGCAATGTCAGAGCACTCCGGACATTAGTCAGACAAAAGACTTTGAAACAAAGTTCAATTAGGTGTGAAGGAAATGAGAAGCTGCCAGCAGCAGCTCGGCTGTGTGAATGCCGTGAGATGCTGGAGCAATATGCAACATAAATGCGTTTGTCTCTGCTCTGACCAGCCTTCCCTGACAGCCTGTGCTCCAAGCCGTGCAAACAGAAGCCTCCTGGCATACTTGGAAGATAGTCAACATTTCCAGCTATAATATTTTAATTACGAAGCATGCTGTTGAGTCAGTTATCTGAAGCGACCGGCTCAGGGAAGGCCCAGTGCCACCAGGCGTGGGCTCTGAATGGGATGCTGGGATAATGCTTCTCCAAAAAGCCACCGAGCTCCTCCCCACAGCCAAGTGTGGAGCTTCTCCCACATCCGGCTGCGCTCTGCAGCACCCCAGGCTCGGTGCCACCATCCTTCCTGGCACAGAGCTTTCCTCAGCAGACACCCACTTTGCACCTCTGGGGACAGACGCGGATCTGCTGCGTTCCCGGCACAGACCAAGTCCCAAGGCAAAGGATGAAGCCTCCACAGACCCTCTCTGGAGTCAGACGTGGTTCCTACATCGCTGCTGCAGATCTGCATTGGCTGGAGTTTCCTGAGGACTGTTTCAGCTGCCAAGGTATCTCCTTCGTTCTTGGTTCTTCATCTCCTCTGTGCCACCCATCCCTCCTTCCCAAGCGCCCCACGTGTGCCTCTTCTCACTGCTTTTCCATGAGCACCAGTGATCATTTTGGTTCAGAGCCACGGCTGCTATTGTGTTCTGAGGTATCTCTCCTGGGAAATAGAACACAGAAATAGGAATTCAGCAAGGAAATAATAAAATAAACAGTTACTGCTAAATGCAACAGCCACTGAGTGCTCAGACACAACACAAAGAGAACCTGAGAGCTGAAGACACGAAGCCCTGAAGTGCTGGGAGGCTGGACAGCAGTGCCGTGGTCAGTGCGGGGATTTTGCTCCAGGACTGTTTTGACACTAAATTAAAGCTGGAGAAGTTCTCCTCAGAATGGTAAGCCTGTGTGTTACACAGCAGGCGCCTCAAAGACCTTTTGGGCACGTACAGGAGTCTGGGCTGCACAACTGCATCCCAGGGCTGGACAGGGACCACTGATTGTGCTTTAATTGCAGGCTCAGTATGAAACAAGGTGTGGGCCAAAGTGCAGCTCCAATAGGTGCAGCGCCAAGAAGGACGCGGTGCCAGCAATAGATACTCTGGCAAACTCGGTCCTCCAGCTCCAATTATGGAACTTCTCTTATACCACTGTCTCTAAACATTGGCTTCTGACTGCAGTGCCTTATGCCAAATTGTAATCGCCCTCATTCTGCTGATGGTCAGAACGCCTGGAGCCCAAACGGGATGTAATAATCACCGAGGAGGAGAAAGCCCGCTCAGAGCTGATGCTCAGCACAGCGTGTGCAGCGCACAGGGAACGGCAGCATATGTCATCGCACTGTGATTACCTCACAGGAGCTGGGAAAACACACTTTTCCTGCTCAGGCTCCAAAATGATCATAAATTCAAATGGGTTTTGCAGCTTTCTGTGGGGAAGACTCTCCAACAAACCCCACCAGCCAGGGACAGGCCAGACCGTCTGCAGGAAGGTGTTGGCAGGGCAGTGTCATTCCTGGTGGCGCGGGCAGGACCCATCGACACTGTTCACACCATAAGCCCTGATTTATAGCTTATTAAAACAGAGAGAGTTGAGATAAAATGCCAGGAATAAAAAACTCTGACTGGATCGAGTGTGACTTGGCTTATTGAGTTTGTTTCCTCTCTTTTTATAAGGGCTATAAAAACAAACAGCTCTCACTTGACTGAAGAAATCATTCATTAAGCTCCTCCACTTGTTCCAGCACATCCAGACACACGCAAATAAATTCCGGGTGTCCCTTTCCGGAGCTCATCCCAAGAACACTGGTGGGGCCCACTGGCTCCAGCTGTGCCACCTGGGCAGGGCAGGCTGGCGGTGGCACAGTCGTGGTGGCACCAGAGGTCGCCAGGATTCCAGGGGTCCTCAGGGCTCCTCCTGCCAGACAGAGCTGTGCCCCCCTGAGAGGAGCCTGGCTGGGTTCACATCCAGCCCAGAGACCCCTCAATAAATGTAATTGAATAAAGGAAAGGGAAGGGAAAGGGGAAGGGGAAAGGGGAAGGGAGAGGGGAAGGGGAAAGGGAGAGGGAGAGGGAGAGGGAGAGGGAGAGGGAAAGGGAAAGGGAAAGGGAAAGGGAAAGGGAAAGGGAAAGGGAAAGGGAAGCCTGAGCAGCTGGGGAAGAGAAGGAGCCTGAGGAAAAATTTATTTCTGTCAACTGGTGGTCTATTTCCTTGATACCATTTCCTTGTATACAGATAAGGAGTTATCTTAAATGACCATGTCTTTTTCAATTTGTACTTAACAGTCAGTCCCATTTTCCTTATATGATACTATCACAGCAGGATGAAAAATGCATTACAATAATCCCTGAGGATCTTCATATATCAATATCAAATGGGCTGAAATTGACCTGTTATAAAAACCAGCCTTTCAAGTCAGAAAAAACTTAAATAAAAAAAGCAAATTTCAGAGCCTGCAGGATGCTCCATAACCCGAATGCTCAGGCACAAAGAGCAACGTTCCCAGAATGCTTAATGAAAACAAACCTTCAACATCCATGGCAAAAATATCCTTGCTGTTGGTACATTTGCTCCGTGTTTGCTGCACCTTGGAGGAACGCTGACCCAGGCCAGCCAAACCGGGCTGAGCCACCAAGTCCAGGACCAGGGATTTGGCACTGGGAACTTTCTCCCAGCCTGCACAAGCTGGAGAGTGGCAGCTGGAGGGGAGGAAGGGAAAGTGGCCGAAGCACCTCAGCTCTGCCCCAGAAACCCGGCTCAGAGTGTGGCAGTGCTGCACCAGGGCCAGAGGGAACCCTGGCACCACAGGGCAGGAACCAGCAGGCTGCCCCCAGCTCCCCCAGCCTCACCTGTCGGCTCTGGAAACAGAGCACCAAGCCCTGAACATTCCTCCTGCAACCTTTTAAAATGGAAATGTACCTTCAGGCTTTTCCACACAAGGCAAAGAGAGGATGGGGCACTTCTCTGGGATAACACCCCAGAGCTTCTCCTGCTCCCACTGGGCTCACCCCTCGCTCACATGCTGATTCTGGCAGCCCAGGAGCAGAGCACCGAAGGCTGCTGGGGGCGAAGAGGCTCTCTCCATTCCACACATGTTTGCAATAAGCACAAACACCACATTATCACACCACTTCATCCTGCCTAAACCAGCAGTGCCCATTTCCCTTCCCGCTATCACAGCTATGGGGGATTTGTCATCCAAATTAGAGCTAAAGATACAAAAATACCTCAACAGATCCTAATCAGAAGAAGATGTTTCTGTTGTGAGTTATTGGCCCACCACAAGCCAGTCAGCATAAAAAAAAAAAAAAATAGAAGAGAGAGAAGAGGCTGCAAAGGAGCTGAGCACCAGCAGCTGCCTGTGCCTACAGTGAGTGGGGCAAGTCCCAACCACATCTGCTGCCAGAGGAGCTGCTGTGGCACCTCTCACCATGTGAGAGGGCCCTCAGCTCCAGACCCCAGCACCACAGACTCAGACCACCTTGAAAATCTGGCAAGAGGCCCTTTGGTGCCAAGTGTCGGGGCCTGCATCTGCTGAAGCTACATCCCCTGCTGTGTTTGTGGGACCAGACCCTGCAGATTCGAGCTCCAGCCCAGCACAGGTGCCTGTCCTCAATGAAGAGAGATGCTGCAGTCCCAAAGCAGAGTCCTCCAGGACTGGGCAGAACCAATGGAGGTGGTGGACTGGGTGGGATGGGAGATTATGTATTAAAATAACACCATTAAACACATCGGGGCCTGGCAGCACTTTGCCCAGAGTTTAGGGATTCTCTTCCTTTCCTGTTGTTTTTACCCTCCTGCTCCACCAGCTCTCCTGTGTGGGAACTAGGGGCTCTACCCAGCAGAGTGCCTGACCTGCCACCTCAGCTCCTGGCACTGCCCTGCTCCCATGCTGCCTCCAACTCCTGTCCCACCATGGCACGTGCACCCCGTGCCGTATATCTGCAGGACACTCTGTGCCAGTTTAAATCTTTAAATCTTCCATCCCTCCAGGAAGTTGAAAGGAGATGTGTGAGGACAGCTCAGAAGAGCCTCACTCAGCCTTGCTGACCACAGGACAGCCCTCGAGGGAATGGCTTTGGCCTCGGCTCTGCCCAGCTGCCCACGTCGCAGCATCCCTCTGCCCGTGCCAACTGCAAAAGCTGAGCAGTGAAAGGGTCCTGGAGGAGAGCCTGCCAGAGAGGAGCGGAGCGGAATCCTGGCACGCGGTAGCAGGGCCGGCTGCCAGCTTTAAGTGAATTTCATGAGAAGTGCATTGGGCCTCTTATCATTTGCAATGAGCCCTGCAGCTCTGACGAGACACGGGGGGACATAAGTAATGTCGGAACAGAGCCCTTTATTAATTAATAAACAGGAGTGCAAGCTAAAAGCTTTACATCCACCACTGCTAAATGCACAGTTAAAAGCCCTATAATAACCCGTGTTCATCAGATATTCCAGGCACTCCGGCTCGCTCCGAGGCGCGTGTGATGTGACACCATCTACCTGCTGCAGCCCGCAATTAAAGCCAGGCAGCGGCTCAGACTGCGAGGAACCGAAGCGAGACGCTGCACAGCAACATCACCTGGCAGATGCACCCGACCGTCACGGCATCCACGGTGCCCGAGCCCGGCTGGAATGGATGTGCTCGGCACAAATCCTGCCTCTGCCGGGGTTTCCGACGGAGCGTCGCTCTCTCCTGCGCTGACCGAAGCTCGCAGGCTAGCCCTCAGCTGATCTGTTTGTAAAATAACGCCTAGGGCTGCCTAAATCGTTTTAAACCAAGGCACATTTCGGTTTTCCTCCGCTGCCACGGAGCACGTGCCATGGTGCTTGTGCACAAATTCACACGCTCCTGTGCACCAGGCACTGTTACCGTCGGAGAACATGCAAAGTAGATATTAGCAGCCACACATGGCCACTTAGATGCCTGCTCGTTTGCATATGCAAGCACTCATTTTGCATGCAAAATGTGATTTACAGAAAATGGACATCTAAATCGAAGTCCCAGCATTGGCCCTGCCCCCGGTACTGACAGCACTGACAGTGCTAAACCATGATGAGCACCGGGACGAAAAGGGCTGTGAAATGGCCAGGCATTGTTGCTGCTTTTACAGCTGGGGATTCATTAGAATCCATTCATTTTTAAAAGACACCTTTGGAGTGGGTCAGTAGTACTGACCCCTCTGCCCTGGCCCTTGCTCTGTGCAGCCTGCCAGACACGACAAAGGAGGAGAGGCTGTGAGGGGTCAGAAGTAGCCCCTTCCCTCTCAACCTGCTCTGATCCCGATGAGCCCACCCTGCTCCGAGCAATGCCAAGGACGTCCTTGAAGGGGGTTATCCCTAACGCAGAATTCATCGGTGGCCCTGTGAGCCTCCAACAGCTGATGGGTTTGACAAAGACCCCCTGAGTGTCACCCCAGCCATGTCCAGCCAGTGCTCCTGGAAGGTGGCTCTGCGCATCACGCACTCCACCACGAGGCTTCCCTGCCTTCCCAGACCTGCTCCTTGGCAGCCCACTGAACACGCGCTCCGGCGCGCTGCCACACACAAAGGAGCCGTTCTGGGAAATCCTGGCTTTCGGCATGACTGAAGTTTATAGCAGAAAGTGATCCTATTTTCAGGCAGATTTCCACTAATGAGCAAAGCCTTGACGGCCATATGCTCCCCATAGCCTCTCCCGCTCACTGCGAGCTCCTTACACGTTCTTCGTAGTGGGGAAGAGACATGATACGTTTCTGTGCTGTTTCACTAGAATATAAGGACTGTAAGGCTTGCCCGTGTTCAATTACAGAAATTTAAAATAACAGCAGGATATACAACTTAATTCCTTCCGTAAGGCTGTGCTGTACAGTTCAGCAGGGCAGACTCCCGGTGCACAGGGAGCCAGGATTGCTTCCCTCTGACGGCACAGGATTAATGCTGCACACGTGACACAGGTGTGAGCAAGGTTCCAGGCCTTTTATCTTTGTAATATCACGCAATTATTTACAAACACCTGTGAACAGAAAGACGAAACAGCATTTCTGTACAGCATAAAGGCCCATACATCCTCTTACGAAACTCTTGAGATATGCAGGGCTCTGCACCCTGTAAGACAATCGAGAGCTACTCTCTTTTTATGTGTCCAAGCTCTCTCTCATATCCCAGGATGAGCAATCCCTGAAAACTCTACAAAGCTGAAAAAACTTCTTTATCCTTGTCAACTTTTTAAGCGACATATTGGAGAGCCAGAGAGGTCTTTTACCTGGCCTCATGGATACCCCACCACAGGGCTGCAATCTGCGTTCCTCTCTCTTTGGTTAGGCATTATCATTCTTCTTTTAGAACATATTTAGAAAATACAAGCTGTCAGTTGGACCTTGGAATGCTCCTTTAAAAGCTTTAATAACTAGGTAATGAGAAAAATTTCTTTCAAAAAGGACCTGGGATATTTGTGTGAGATTACAGCGCTGATTAAATGCCACAGTTAAAGTCACAGAATTACCGAATCATTTAGGTTGGAAAAGACCTTCAAGGTCATCAAGTCCAATTTTCACCACCTTGTGAACTAGACCAGAGCACTGAGTGCCATGCCCAGTCATTTCTTGAACAGGCATACACTGCCTGTGCATGTATTTTCCTGCATCTCCAGCTCAGCTCAGCACCCCAATATTCAAAGTGATGAATGTGATGGTTGGAGTTACTCCCCTGCCACCGGCACCATCACCCAACCATGGCTGGGTGAGAAGAGAAGAAACAGCTTCAGAACAAAGTTTGAAATAGCTCCCTCAGTTTGTGCAGCTGCTAAAGGCAGACAAAAAGTCAGCGAAATGCTCATAAGCAGCATGACACACCTCGGTTTATGTGATAATAAAAGCATGATTTGACATTAATGCTCTGATTTCTGTAGCAAATCCCTGCGCAAAGCTTCTTAGCCACCAACCCAGCTGGATATGCGGAGCAGCCAGGCTCACACAGAAAGGGTTAAAAGAAAATGTTATACTAAAAGAAATCTCTCTACAAGTATAAAAAAAGCAAAATGATTGTAAATTCCACCAGGGGAATTCTGCCATGAATATGCTTCACCTTTCGCAGAATCTCCCACCCTGCCTCAGAGGATAACTGACCTTTGGAGAAAAATAATGAAAAGAAGAAATTCCTTGGAGAAAATAATGTGGCCAGGCCTCAGTAATGAGATCTGCTCCCTTTATGTTGCTATGACAACCGCAGTCATTTTATAATACAAAATACATGAATGGGGAAGAGGGCCATCTCCTCGCACCGGGGCTGGCTCTGCGGCACCCCCAGCCCTCACACACTCCTCACAGGACAGCAACATGTTTGGTTTGATTTGTGCTCCACTCCATTTCCTTTAATGTGCACGGGATCAAGGAACTCAGCTCCTCTGAATGCTCTAATTACAGCTTCCGAATGCATTTCTGGGTGGCAGGGAGGTGTGGGGAGGGAGCGGGCACCCTGGCCAGCTGCGCCCACAGTGCCCAGCCTGAACCCTCAGCAAGGCACCCAGGGCAAGTCTCCCCACAGTTCTGTGCAGCCTCTGGGAACTTCAGCCTGGGCATGGTTCTTGGAAAGAGTCTCCTGCTCTTGACTCAAAACCGCAGGTTTCCCACCCATTTGAGTTGGTGGCAACGAGGAACGAGGAGCCAGAGTGTGCCAGTCCCAGAGCAGGCTCCAGGCCACTAGGAGCTGCCTGGTGAGCACACCTCTGCTCTGCAGGGACACAGGAACCTGAGCTTCTGTCAAATCAGATGTCAACAAAGTGGGAAGATTTGTATGAGAGCCTTAATGCACATCCCAGGCTTTTCCAGAGGAAGATACACTTACTCCTGGCGTGCAGGGCTCTCCAGCTTGCCCCAAACCACTTCGGTGTATGAGCACGATCATAACTGCTAGGACTAAAGGTGGCCCGAAGTCAGAGCAGCAGTTGGAAATGGAGAAGTCAAGGGGGACCTGAGTATGGTGTTTCAGTTAATCCAGAGGTTCAGAGCGTTTCCTGTTTCCCAGGTGGTCTGTGGGGAGACCTGTGCTCGCTGCACCGTCAGCACAACTGCTCGAGGAGCTGGAGTGCTGGGAAAACTACAAACTGAGGTTTGCAAATGAAGAAAACAGCCAGAAACACAGAGGAAACCAAGAGGGTGGAGGAAAAGGAGGCCAGGAAACCAGGAAAAGCTCCAGCCCATGGTGTTATACAGCTCAAGAAAGGAGCAGCGTGGAGAAGGGCGCCAGGGCTGTCTGATGGGATGAGCCACCAGGAGGACAAATGGGACAGGGTTATTTCCATCTCCCTCTGTGCCAACCTTTCACGGCCACATTTCTCAAAGAACAGAGATTAGCAGGAAAGGGTGGAAAGCTGAGGGAAACGGTCCCAGGCAGACAAAACCCAGACTGCCAAAATGAGCTGCCGTTCTCCAGCTATTTCCAGAACTATGACAAATGTGCCCAGGACGGGTTTTTGGGTCACTTCTGAGTTACATGGACGTTGAAGCGGGGTCTGTCTCTTCTCCAGCACCTGAAGTCAGCACCATCAGCCAGACCTCTGATCTCCCTGCTCCACTCCAAAATTCTTTCACTTGCCTCTGGCAACTGAGGCTGGGGACCACGGAAGGATTTCTGCAACCATCTACTGATCTGCAAACACCAGAAAGGCATCAGGAGTAGCCACCAGGACAGCTTCGAACCACCCCGGCACAGGGGCCCCAGGCATTACCAAAGTCAGGGTAAAATTTAAGTTGCCCCCTGATTGGTACCTTCTTTACACATGGAATTTGCATGTGGCAGCAAGATCCACCTTATATCCAATACCAAGGCAAAGGCTAATTTAAATTCTTTTTGTTCAGTAGTATGGAACAGTAATAAATCTGGGAAACCACTGGAAAGAAGTTTAAAAGGACATACAAATTGCAGTCACACATCAGCAATTAGGAATCCCAGGAAGGAGAAAGCACCTGTCTTGGTCTTTATTGAATATTATTCTCAATTAGAATATTCATCATACACACAAGACAATTCCTTGATTCCAGCTTCCACAGACATGTCCAAATTACATCATATCCGTAGAACAGAGGGAAGGAAGTTATCTTAATCTGTCTCTGAATAAAGCATTATCTAAACTCTCAACGGTCCTGCCTGAAGCTCACTGAGGTGCAGAACCCTGGCAGATGCTGCACAGAAATATGACTGCCTGGGTGAGCCTCCCAAAACAGCTTGCAGGAAAATGATCCCGTTAAGGCTGAGGCTTCCCAAGCAGCCCCCATGAAAGGCTGGCAGGAGGCTGAGGCTCTGGCTCGGAGTGGAACACGTACTGCACAGCAAGTGGACTCCAAGGGTGCTGCTGCCCATGGGGAGTGCGGCCCCACCTGGACACTGTCCAGGCGTGTCATGCAAAGGGAAGCAGCCACAAATTCCTGCTGCCTGGAACCAAAGATGTGAGCTATTGCTCGCCTGGAAGGCCATGCTCTGGGCAGAGCACGTGCTGTTGTCTGTGAGGTTCGTTCAATCGGAGGTTACTCTTTGCCTGGGGCTACCCCTGTGCACGGCCTGCCCTGAGAACAGAGCTTCAGTTCAGAACCTTCCTGCCCCTGTCCCTTGTGCCTTCCCAGCAGTGCCAGCCAGACTGCCAGGTGTTTCCTAATAACAGATCATACATTTCAGACCAGAGGGATCCTCACGCTCATCTGGTAAGTAGGAGAACAGACCTGAGGGCTTTTCTGTCTCCGTTCCTGGTACAAATCCCATGTCTCTACTTGAAGTTTTGACAGGACTCCTTTGCAATGAGGGCTGGGAACCCCCGGGATGAGAACTGCATTGGAATAGCAGTGGTGTTCATTCCTGGGTCGATAAACCCAAATCCCACAGAGGGAACACTGCACGGCCACAGTGCTTGGAGCAGGTCCCCATCCTGCCTGTGGGGCTGTGGCTGTGGGGGGCACATGGTACACGTGGTCATGAGAGCTCCCAGCTCTGTCCTACACTGGCTCACAGAGAAGATACATTGGCCAAAATATCAGATTTAAGATAAAAAAATAAAACTGAGGCAACGTGCTTCAAACAGAAGTCTCTGCCCTGGAGAGAGGGCTGCCTGGCTCCTTGCACCAGCCAAAGGAGGAGACACACACCTGCAGGGTGAGCAGCATCCCTGCTCCCTGCACCATCTTCCCCCTCTTGCCCATGCAGCTCCAGCCAAGCACCTGGGCAGGGAAGAGGAGCCACAGTGCTTTGCCCCACACTGGTGCTGTCACCAAGGGAGCCTGGGCCCCAGGGGTGATCTCTGTGATCCTGCCCACATCATCTGTCTCCTGGGTCCCTTTGAACCATCACCTCTCACTGCTACTTATCAGGTTTCTTCAGAAGTAAAAGGTATTGAGAAAAATCGATGGTAATTCATTGTATCCCTTGATTTTTAAAGGCAATTAAGGCAAAGACAAGGTAAGAGGTTAGCAAAATCTCTCATTTTTTAATATATTGTATTTTCTCATTAATTCCTTAATCTCATGACAAATTCTCCCAGGCAGAGGGCCAGCTTCCTGCCCACTTGAACTCTCGCCGAGTTTTGAATGAAGCACCTTGGCACCATCCGTGTCCGGTGCTTCCCAGCTGCACTGGGGAGCTGTGGGGGTCCACGGGGGATCTCCTCTGACCCCTTGCAAGCAGCTTCTCCTCTGACCCTGCACAAGGAGAGGGGCTTTCCTGCAGCAAACCCGGGCTCTGGGCAGACAAAGCTTCCCCAGGCTTCCCCAAAAGCAGTGGCAAAACATTCCTGTGTAAAAAGAAGCCAGTGCTCCCCAGCTCTGTCCCTGCTCATTTGCACCAGAGTTAATAACTAAAATACTGCTAATTAGGGATACTATGAATGAGAACACATCACACTTCTGCTAATCACCAGTGTTTCTGTGTAATGTCTGGAAAATCGGAATTATTAATGAAGAAGTTATTTTGGAATTCTGAGTTTAATTCCGCAAATTCTGGATAATGGCAGTCTGGTTTACCAGCTAATTTTCACATCATAACATCGAAGCCCCTTAATTAATAGTGAACTAATTAGAAAACACTAACTTAAAGACAGCAGGAAAAGTTCTTTCCATAAGGAGAGTCGGGTTGGAGCGAGGCAGCACAAGCTGAAGGGGCGGATGGGGAAGGGCAAGGGGCGGATGGGGATGGGTGAGAGGAAATTCTCAGTCTGGTTGTGAGCAAGTTTCAAATCAATTCTCTTTGAATGACTCGCCACAAGGCCTCTCCTTGGAAGAGCTGGGAAATGCCTCCTTCCCTCTTTCAAGGGTGAGAGTTGGAGCCCTGGGAAAGGCAGATGCAGCATTAACGACCTAAATATTTACCTGCTTCGTTTTGTTTCCTAGTTATTAGGAATATTTTCCATCACTCCGCCTATCTAAACAGAGTTTCCCCCCAAAACAGCAAATATTATGGCCCTTCATTCTGCAGAAATTTATTACTATGGAGTAAAAATGCTACTGTATTCCAAACATTGGCAAGAAAGCCAGGAGGCTCCGCTCCTGCCAGCTTTTAATAAGATACACATTGGAGCTGCATGTTGCTCGCAAGTTGCATGTTTATTTAAACAAGAGTTTCCAAGTGTTTAGGGACAGAGGTTGCTACAACAAGTTCTTATCATCAAACACAATGGTGCTGAAACGTTCAGGAAAGAGAGTTACAAATGGAGTAAACTCTGCAGAATAAATCACTGATAAATTTTCAGCACAAGTGGTTTTAACGCAGGATGGAGTACTGTGGATCCTGAGTCTTCAAATGGATGTGCACACTCCTAGGATGGTTTGGGACCTATTATGAGATGAAATGATTTATTTACGGATTTCAAATGCTTCAAATAAATCTTTCTTTTAGTCTCTGAATTACATATTTTTCTTGCAGAGCCAGAGATCTGACACTTTCTTGAGGAAATTCTGCAAGGCCGGGATCACCCAAACCTTCCCACTCGCCTGATGACAGAAGCCTCTTCCGCGACTTCCAAAAAACAAAGCAAAGGGTGCTCAGGGGCTGCCTCTCTCCTTCAGCAGTGATGATAAATGGAGTTTCTCAGCTTGATTGTACTGGAGACACCGTCACACCCAATATAACATACTCCTGGCAGTACAGCTGCTGAAGGGATGCCACTCAGGCCACAGGGCCAGGCTACCCTCATCAGGAAATGTCTCTCTGCAGACACCCGTCCGAGCTTTACCCACTGCCTGTGCCCCCAGTGCAGGATGCAGGGAGAGGGTCACACACGGGCTTGGCGCTGTTCATGGCTTAGCCTTTGATCCCTCGCCAGTGAAGATGCCCAGGCCCCGTGTCTGGACGCACTGGGCGCTCACCCAGCGCTGGCTCCCTGCGGGTCCCGCACGGGGATGCCCAGCTGGTGCCCTCTTCGGTTTTCCCCCGTATGCCGGGATCTCTGCATGTCCTCACAGCACTGCTGGCAGCTGGCACAGGGCTGGGCACACACCGAGGCACCCCGTGTGGTGTGTGGTGAGCACCCACAGGGCTCAGCACCAGCGGGGCTGGCGCTGCTGCAGAGACCTGGAGCGCCCTGCCAGGAGGAGCCACACACGGCAACAGCCCAGGGCAGAGGCAGGAGCATGACCCCGACGGCGCCGTGCCTTGGACCAGCCCTGGCCCTGAGGCAGGAGTCGTGAAGGACCTTTAATGAGACCTGAAAGCTGCGGGAGCCGCGTGCTGGTCCCGCGGGCTCGCCGGCCGGTCCGCTGCCCGGGAAATCGGCAAATGTCAGAGGCGATCGGATCTCAGCCTCTCGCGTGTCAGCAGGGAGCTTGCAGACGTGAATCCCTCAGCTCCGTGCTCTAAACGTACCCATACATGCCTTCCACGTCCCACATTACCATCAGCTGCCAACCAAAGCACAGGGGTGAGGAATAAAGTCCGTCCCGCACTCCCTGACCTGTTTTTGACACCGGCCATGGCTCGCTGACACCCCAGAGATGGAATGGTTTAATTAACTTCACTCTTACTAATCTTAGCCAAGCTCTGAATGTGATGGACACTTACTGCATCAAAGCCGGATGGGGATGCAAGGCTCCAAGCTGCTCCCACCGAGCCTTCAACACTTCTCCCAGTCCACAAACTGGGAGCTATGTCCAGCCCTCGGCTCCAGGCCGGCTGCTGGGAATCAGAGGAGGAAGATAAGCGATCCTCTGCTACAGTGCCACTGAAAACTGCTGGGCTCGGTAAATAAAAGGAGTCTCTAAATATTATTTTTGGTAGGGATTTTCATCTGAAAAAGTAAAATGCCATAAATCAGGCACAATGCTACAATCAGCACATACTTGTGACTAAATGCATCCTGTAGCACATTTCAGCATAAATTACAGCCATTTGATTTAGACTTTGCTGCACAAAGCCATATTATTTAAATTCAGCCAGAATTGAGTCCACTCACATTGCTATACACTTATAAAACATAGTCATGATTATTGTCATAAACTTCTGCAAACTGGCTGTTGAGTTACTTTGCCACATCATCATCTATAGTAAACAAGACTTATTTTACATTTTTCTCTCCTTTCCTGACAATCTGCCTCAAAACATTCTGCGGAATTGAGGCTAAAGTTGTGGCCAGATTCCCACAGCACGTGCGCAGCAGTACCTGTACCCTGGGGAGGACAGAAAAGCCTGTGTGCAGCCAGAATCACAGAATCATTAAGGCTGGAAAAGACCTCCAAGATCAAGCTTAAAGCTCCAGTGCAGGACTCTGTGCAAAGCTCCCCATGCCCACTCCTACCCCAGAAGGGCAGGTAGGTGGGAGAGGAAAATCAAATGGAAAGGGAGGCTGTGGGGTGTATTCCAGGGCAGGAGTTGAGGGGAGGTGTCTCAGCGGTGTGAAGCGTCACCCTGTCACAGTGGCACTGACAGTGTCCCCGTGTCCTGCCTGACCTCCAGGGAAAGCAGTGACCCTCAGCACACACCTCTCAATGGGCCACAGGCACCAGCCCAGGGGCAAAGGGCTGGGGCTGGAGCATCAGCTGTCTTCTTTCGGTACCAGAGCATTCCCTCCAGATGCAGGGCTTTTGATTTGTGGATCATTTTTTGTTCTCTGTGCAGAACCTATGAGTTCATCCCTAGAAACGGTGAGGGCAGGAGTGAGACACGGAGAACGCTGCAGTTTTGAAGTTTTCCAAGTTCATCAAAGAAAGTCAGAGTGGCCTGAATAACAAGTCCCATAACTGTAAAACTGTCCAGTGCCCCTTTCCCTGCTGTGATGGCAGCATTCCTCCCCAGCCTGGGGGGACCACTCACTCACTAGCTGGCTTGTCTGACTAAATTAATGTTTTACATTTCTCCTCCAGTTTGCAAACTTTTAAAAAATTAATCCCATCATTTCAACAAGTGTAACAACTAAATTATCATCTTTACATGATTAAAGTCTCTGCTGCGTCTTTTCTTGGCAAACATTACATGCCCATAATTTTACTAAATGTAATAAACCAACCATAGAACTATTAATTTTAGCATGGTATTCATGACAATTAGAAACGCATGAACCTTAAAATGATAAAAACTGAAATGAATACCAAAATAGCATGAAACACAAGAATCCGGCTCCTCAAACCAGGGAAATGGATATTATTGTCTGGTGTCACAACATCCATTTCAAGAGACAGCCCCAGCACCACCCGGGATGCCACGGGCTGGAACCCAGGAGTGCCTGGGGCAGGGGTGGCACCCAGCCCAGGGGCCTGGGGGCTTCACTCTGAAACCCTCCCAGCTTCAGACCCACCACGAGGATCCCCACTTCTCCCACTGCTCCCTGGGTGCCTGCAGGGAGCTGAGCTCTCCTGGCCTCAAGGGCTCTGGCCAGAGGAGCCCCCACCTGCAGTTCAGTTGCCCCCGCCCACAAGTTGCCAGATCCACTGCTTCCAAAGACCTAGAAATTATCCCTTTTAACTCAGAGAATCACATGAGTGAGAAGCTCCTTTTCCTCACTTTCAACAGCGGAACTTTTTTTTTTTTTTTTTAAAGAAAAAAAATAAAAGAAAAAGCAAAAAACCTAGACACTGAGCATTTGATCCAAAGCCAAAAACAACCTTTGGTATCAAGGCATTCCTGAGCTGCTTTGTTTATAGATACCAAAATACACACACACCACCCCACACTGCTGCAACCACTTAGAGCACAAACCGCTTCCATCCGCGCGGCCCACGGGCAAAAAATCACACGCTCAGGCCACAAACGCCTGGGGCCAGCAGCCAGACTGGGGCTGGTGGCCACGGGAGAGCCGCTGCCAGGGGCCCGGCCCAGCCCTGCCGCTCGCCCTGCTCGTCGTGTCCTAGTTTGCAGAATTCCTGACGGACTGGACGGCTCTGCGTTTCCTTTCCCATTATTGCTGATTGCCAAAATATTTGTGCAGTGATGGAATTTGCCTGCCAGAACTAGAGCAGGAGGAGGGAGCTCTGTTTTCGTCTGACCTCGAGTCAGGAGAGGTTCTGGGTCCCCGGCTGGAACTACTGGAGCTGAGCTCTGGCTGGAGCCCAGCGCTCCTCCTGGGACGAGCCCGGGCGGGCTCTGCCTGCCCTGCACTGGGGGACGGTGGGAGGGCTCCTGCCTCCGACAGGACAGGGCAGCCCAACCCATAGAAGGAACCGGAGTGTTTCCACTTTGCCCGAGCGTGCTAGGAAACTTTTGGAGAGACTATTTTAGCGAAATATGCTAAATGCCTCCAGATCGATGCCCGTGAGTAGGAAAAAAAAAATCAAATCGCTTTGCCATCATAAACAGCAGAAGGATGGCAACCAGAGGAGTCCAGCAAGCAGTGGGACAAACAGGAAAGACTTGGAAATTTCCAGGGCATTGTTTGAAACGCAAGACAGAACATTCTGATCTACTTTTACTGTTTTGATGTTACATTTCATGTTTTAAAACACTCCATGCCTTTAGAGAAACACTGCAAAGATGTCAGAAGAATTCAAATACACCAACTGCTCTGAACTTGGCTCTCCTTAGTCATTGCTGATTAGCAACATTTCCATCAGAACGGAGGCAAGACACTTAAGGACAGCCACACGGTGCCACTTCGGTTGTCACTCGGCCCGCAGGAAGGACAGGGGAGGTCTCTTCCTCTCACAGAAGGTTGGGCAGCTCCCAGCTCCAGCATCACTGCACCCCAGACTGGGGGCAGGTGCCCCAAAAGACAGTAGCAATATGCCAGGGCACAACCTTCTGTTGATGTGAACAAGCAAGAACCTCCCAGCCAAGTGGTGACTCAGAAGGGGCACGGAGAGATCAGCTGTCCCCAGCCTGTGGGACACTGGGAACAGACAGCACAGGCACCCACTGCTCCTTACTGGGGAGGGGGAGGCAGTGGGGGAGAAGGTACAAGAGCACTTTTTGAGGCACTGAGCAGCCACCCCACGTGAGGGATCACGGGCTCCTGCCGTGGCACTGGCTCAGCAGGGACCAGCCGCAGCCCTGCACGGGGGAATGGTGACACCGCTGTGGCAGCAGCACCCCGACCATCCCCATGGGCACAGGCAACAGAGACCAACAGCAGCCAGGCCCAGGCTCACACATAAAATCCTGTCCACAGCACCCCGTTTCCAGGACTGCTGCTCCTGCCCAGGGCTCTGTGTCCCGTCCCTGCTGGGCACATTGCTGAGCTGGTGCCCTGGCGAGGCTCTGAGCTGCCTTCTGAGGGCTGCAGGTCTGAGGACACCATGGGTCACAGCCCTGCTGCAAACATGTGTCCTTGTGATGATTTTGGCAACAGAAAGGGCCTAAATATTTGTTCGAGAGTAGTGAGTGTCTTTGTGTGTCAGGCACAGAGAGACTTTTCTTCTGCGTCTGCTCAGCCATTTATCCTGCTTTGTTGCTGCCAGTTGGAAGCTGAGCTGTGCAATCCAGGCCCTCGCACAGCAGGAGGAATTCTTAGCCAGGCAGAGGAGAGTCTTGCTGAGCCCAAGCCCTCAGACTCAGTCTCACATCTCTCCCCATGTGTACACAGGTGGCACGGCAGGTTCTCACCCTGGGCTCTGGGCCACGGCTCCCCAGAGCCCCCACAGCGCCTGGTGCCCTCCCTAGGGAGCTCTGACTGCCCCCTCCACAAGGGACAAACCCCTGCTTCTGTGGCAGAGTACTCCTGGCATTCTGGCTGAGCCTGTCCCATGCTTCCAGCACTTTTAAGAGATAAACTTCACGGTCCTGGCTCAGATTTTAAGTAAACGAGCATTTCTCTGTGACAAACTAGTACAGGAGGCAGATGAGGTTTGTTCAGCCATCCAGTTAGACACTCAGATATTATGCCCCCAGGAATGTGCTCTAGTGGCTTAACACCAGGTTTAGGAGAAAGGTGGGAGAGTGCAAAAACCCTCTAATAAGGTCACAGCACATCTTCCACCTCCTCAGGCTGAAGAACGGGATGCCAGAAAAGCAGAGGTGGCGGATAAGTCCATCTTGCAAGGCGTCTCCTCACAACAGGCTGTGCCCAGCTTTCCTTACACTAAGGGAAAACAGGTTTTTCAGACATGCAGCCCCGAAGTTGATGTCTCCCCAACACCAGCCAAGGCTCTCCCTTTGAACAGCTACTGATGGAGCAGCACCTCCTGCAGCCAGTGCAGGCCAGGGGGACAGCAGGAAGCTGGAGCCGGGCAGGACGTGACCATCATTTGTACATTTTACGCTCTGGAGAGTTTTACATTTTATTGTCTTATTTTTTTATTGTCCAAGCCCTTCAAACAGATATTGGAGCTGTCAAATCTAAAGTCTCCTGACAATAAGCATGCTCTGTAGAAGAGGTCTGGAGGCCTTACTGTGAGAAATGCCTTGGGAGCTGCTGGGGCTGAGGGTCAGCCCTGTCCCTGGTCCCTCTACAGGGTTGCACTCAACAATTAGTCTCTAGTGAAAATCAGCCACAGAAGTTCAAGATTTTTTTTCCTTCCATTTCCACAGATCACCTTCTGCTCCAAACATGGAAACCATATGGCAGACAGGTCCTATCCCCTGCCAAGAAATTCCTTCTTGATGAGATCCCTGTAGCTATCGCTGAGGCTACATGGGCTTCCAGCAAGGGAGTTCACTTTCTGCATCAGACAAACCCTCCAAGCAACCCAGGGAGGAAGAGCAGGGTTCGAGGTGCCAGAATTCATGCTGTGGCTGTTGCCTGTTGAGAGTAATTGCCCTCAGAGGGAATATTGTCATGCTTGGATTTTCCTCTCTGTCCCTCCAGCTGAAGCCAGCCTCGCTCCACTCTGCTGCGAGCAACAAGGCACAGCTCAGATGGAGGCTGGAATCTGGCTGCAGACCCTCTTCTCCATCCGAGGGGCGCAGGGGGAACACACGGAGAAACACAAACGGTGAGTGTTGCACACATAAACATGGTCCAGGCTTGGGAAAGGCTAGGAATTACACCATTCCGGACAGGAAAAGGAGTCACACAGGTTTGTAGAGGAATAAAATCCAGAATTCAGCCCTGTGTTGGGAAACTTCATCTAAAAACTGTACAAGTCCATGGCACAGCCCAAGACAAGGGGCAACAACAGCAAGAGGGGGGAGGGTTCACCCCAAACCCCCAGAGTCGTGGTGTCAGCTGACACCCCCCCCACGCCTGCTGCTGGCTCAGAGCTTTGTGGCAGCATCCCATGCACAGGGGCTGGGGATCCCACCTCATTTCTGGGGGGTTACCTTGCATTTAGCTCTGTGGTGATGCATCACATTGGCTTGTGACCATTGAACCAGGAGAGTCACAGCTCTGCTCTCGCTGCTGACACCACCCATCTCCATATCATCTGCAGGCACTACCAGCAAAGGTTTTTATCATCATCATTGTTGTTAAATCACACATTAAATCATGTCAGAATGTTCCTCGGGATCACCACAGGGAGCGACACTGCCATTACTGACCAGGCTTTGAAATCTGTCATTAAGCCAATTTTTAATCCACATAATATGTGCTATTAGCTACAGGTTCTCTGGGCAAAATGTCAAACATCTTCAAAAAAATTGAAGTACACAGCACCAACTGTGCTACGCTTCCTAACCAGGCCCAAAATTTGATCATACTGGACTCTTCATATGTTTTCTCCCAGCAGGAGCTGCCTGTCCCTGCTCCACACAGCACTGCCAGATCAGCAAAGGAAAGCGTGCAAGATGTCTGGCCATTGCTGTAATTAACTGCTTGTTCCTGCAAGGAACTCCCGAGTTTCTGCTCCCGGGCTGCCCTCCCCTTCCCGAGCAGACGGAATCTCCCCAGCACGCTCGGTCACTCCACGTGCCCCACTCCAGCACGGTGTACAACAGCCCCAGAACAGCTAACTGCAGGGAGAACCTACCAGCAGCCAGCCCCCAAATAAAGCACACAGCGAGCTCTGCCCACACCCTGTGAGTGTGCCATGAAATTCTAATTATTAGTCGATCATTGGGGGTCGATAGCGTTCCCAAGCTCCTGTGGCATTGGGGCAGCAGCTGCTCGGTCAGGAATTGTCAGATGCCTCAGGAGCACCAAGTCCAGGAGAGTGGGCAAGCGCTGGGCAAACAGCAGGCAGTGTGCTGGGGGGATGCCGTGCCACTGCAGCAGACACAGCACTCAGGGGACTCCGTGTCAAAGGCAGCAGGCCCTGAGCAGCAGAGACCTTTCCGGCCCTTAGTGTGACACCAGCTCATTCCCCAGCCCTCCCTCAGGCAGCACCTGGCCCCCTGGTGCCATTCAGGCACTTCTGCTGGCCCGTGGTGCTCACCCTAACCTTTGCCCAGCTGATGATTCTGGCAGAGGGTATGGGCCAGCTGGGGCTGCTTTTTGTGGGGTCCTGTGCCAGTGACCACAGCGCAGGGCTCAGCCACCATCCCGGCTCTCCAGAGTGGACCAGCAGGGCCACATTTGCTGAAGAGCTGGGAAGAAAAAAAAAAAAAAAAAAAAAAAAAAAAAAAAAAGANCGGTGCAGTCAAAACAGATTCTGGCAGTCTAGGCCATCCTGAAGTGAATATTACTTGGGACTAAATTGTTTTCCTTATCTAGCAGTTTGTCCTAAGGAGCTGGACTTAGCCTCCCAGCGAACCCAATAAGTCTTTCAGTTTGACTGGAAACTCCACATTTTTCCTTTTTAGAAAAATGTCACAGACATTCCTCTGTTTCATTACTCTCCGCTGCTTCTCCTTTCCTTCCCATTAAAGCTCTGGCGAGAGGAGGCCAAGCCGAGCGCCAGTGCGGGGCTGGACACCGGCCCAGACTGTCTGGACGTGGCTCAACAGTGGAAAGACCTATTGTTTTCCTTGGCAGGCGACTGGTATTTTTCCTTATGCCCAGAAAGGCTGCGCCAATTTACAGCCCATGACCTGTGGAGGGGGAGGAAGAGCCAGACTCGCGTCCCACCCTTTTCCCCCTCCAATAATCTCAGTCTGTGGAGGCACCACACACCCTCCCGCTGGGCAGGGACCATCGCCCTGAAAATTAATTCCTGTAACCAGGGCAGCAGTCCTTCGCCCCAGCTATCCTGTGCCCCTCACTCAGCTTTATCACACAGCCAGGATCTGATCCTGAACGTAACCCCAGGGAGTGGGCAGCCTCCCTTGCTCCAGAGCAGCCTCCCAAGCCCTTCCCATGCTCGCAGGGCTGTCCCGAGGGATGGCTGGCACATCCTGCTCCTGCCCGGACAGAAATCCCACCAGCACGGCCCCCCTGATGCTATCTCGGTACTTCCAGCGCCGGGGCAAGCAGGAAGCACAGGGCTGTGGGAAAACTAAACAAGGAAGTTCGACGAGGTTTCTCACACCACCGAGTAGGTTTGCTCCCTTCTCACTGAAAACCACCGGGCACAAGTTCAGGTCAGGACTTGCCTTAGCACGAATTGTTTCTCCCAGGCCTCAATACCATCAGCAGCTTCCACCGTCCTGCTCCTGGCACCACCCCTGGGCTGGGCTGCAGACCCTGCTGGGGTGGCTGCAGTGAGGCTCCCACAAGCCCCCCTTGTCCCTGACCCCACCTTGTCACACCACAGCGTGCCTCAACACCCTTGCTCCCCAGTGTGGATTGCACATCGAAGCCTGGGGCATCTTTAGGCAGTGCCTGGTGCCATCAGGAGCTTGAGCCAAAGAGCAGTGGCAGTGCAGGGACCACAGCACAGGGGCCTGGATTGTACTCCCTGGATTTGGGGAGGGAAGGAGCTGTAAGTACACACACGTTGAGTCTGCTGAGAGCTGAAATCTCCCCCAGGGAAGCTCCTTCTGGGGCATAAGAATAGGGAAAAACCTCAGCATTTCATCGAGGGTTTGCTCCCTAGCCTTCCAAGACTTTCCCCACCTCAACTCCTGAATCCCCATTTGCCTCCCTAAGACGAGAATCACTGCAGCTTTAGAAAACTGAAATCCTGCACTGAAGCAGCAGATCTCCCCAGGCTGGAGGAGGTTTCCAGGCCTGCCCTTTCATCCATCAGCAGGATAATGCTCAAAAAAGGAAAGAACAAGAGTAAAGCAGAGGGTTTGCTCAGTGCGTGCATCCTTCCAGCTTTTCATATTAATTACTCCCCTTCTCTCCCAAGCCTCCAGTTGCCAAGCACTCTCCCCTACCAGCCAGGCTGTGCTGTGGTGGACAAAGTCCCACAAGCCCAAATGGCCTTTTCCCACTGGCCTGCAGCAGCAGCTGTTCACGGCGTCTTGGTTTAAAGGGGAGCTAAGAGCAAGTATGAGCCCAGTCAGGCCCCACCATCTGCACCAGTTCCTGCTCCCAGGCTCTCCCATGGCCTCAGCTCACACCATGGGGCCACACAGCTTCTGCCAGAGGGGCTGTGGGCACAGAGGAGCCGCAGGGCCCACGCAAGGGGAGGTTGGGTTTGGTCTGTGCCCCGGAGCAGTCAGGCTGTCCTCACTACAGCCAGAGCCCAAGGACACAAGACCCCTCACCCCAGTGCCCGCTGCACACGAGGAACAGGACATGCCTGCTCCCCTCGGGCTGTTCTTGCCAGGCAGAGCCCTGAGGCTTTGGCCGAGGGTAGTTCTAAATCCCCGTCTGCATCCACTGAGCACCCTGGTCCTCAGCAGCTGCAGCTGAAGGAACTCTTGGGGAGCCCTTCCCACCATCTGAAGGCAAATGTGGCAGGTCTTTGAACTTAGCAAGATGATGACAACGAACATTAATTACTGCCCAGATTATGTGCTTCACCCACCACATCTCTGCAAGCTGCAAACCCCCCAAATGTCCTCAGACAGAGACCTCCATGAGCAGATAGGGATGGAAAGGGAGGAAAGCTGAGCGACAACCGGGCTAATCAGAAAGGAAATGGCCTTTGTCACTCGGCCAAGTCAAACTCAGATTGTCTCTTGGATTTAAAGTGCTGCTGAAGCAGGAAAGCTCCTTAAGAGCACACACGGTAATTGTGCAGCAAATAGGATGGTGCCAGCTTTCCTCCTTAGCTTTGGAAAGGAGGTGCAGGATGCAATACAGGGCCATCACCAGGGCTCACAGAGTGGTGATTCGGTACCCAGCAGAAAGCTCATGTGTCTCCTCTGCTAACTGCAGATCCCTCCAAAGGCTCCCAAGCTCACAGCCCCCCAAGCCCCGCAATACACTCTGGGCAAGGCAGGACACCCCAGCAGAACCCCAGGGTGTTCTCAGGGGTTGCATCTCTCCCATTTCACTTCTGCAGTCCTTTCAGAGGTGATTATTCATCTTTCTGGACTCTCCATCGCACCTCACGGCAGCAGGACTGCAAAGCTGCTCCTGGCATTTCCATCTGTATTATTGCTGGCTGGGAACACAGCTTCCAGTCTGGCCCCTGCCCCTGCCTGTGACTCCTGAGAGGCGAGGCTCCTGCTGGGACTGCTCCAGCTGCGGCGGAGAAAATGCTTTGCAGGGATTGTTTTCACAAACCTTTCTATTGCCAGCTATTTTGATACCACGAGTCATCCCTGCAACGAGGAGGAGAGACCTCCCTTCCCCTCCAAAGGACATCCATGCTTTGTCAGGAGGGCTGCTGGGTGCCAGAGCAGAGCTCATGGAAAGGGGGTCAAGGGCTGCCCCTCTAATCAGGGTGGTCCTTCCTGACTCCTTTTCAAAGCATTTTCCAAGGAAACTGGATGCATTGGCAGCAATCTGGACAACTCGTAAGAAATTTCACTGCCTTTGGAGGCAGACGGCTCCACAAGATGGAAGGTGTCGGTCATTTCTTGTCCTGGCAGCAAACTCCCTTCAAATGATTCTGTTCTGCCTACAAGGTATGGATGACCCTGGAGGAGTTGGGGACACTTTCACCTGCAAGTCCCAAGTCTGTCACCACCACTGCAGCTGGAATTACATCTCCAGACCCTTGGTAGCCCAAGAGCTGCTCAGAGGGCCCTCCTACCCAGCCAGCCTCTCGGGTGGGGAACAGGAGGCTGCACCCCAGAGGACTCAGGACCATCCTCATCCAGGCTCTCCTAGAGAGACACGGAGTTGGGTGATCAGGGCTGGGCATGAGTGGATGCAGGGGTCCAGTCTAGAGCAATGACAGGGCAACGTACTTTGACACAGAGAAAGAAAAAGCCACATGTTTTCCAGGTTTCCAGCTCCAGCCTTGCTGAGCCCAGAGCCAGGAGCCCACCCCACAGTATCTCAGGGTACCAGTGCCCAGAAGCTCTCCCAGGGGTCAGGGTGGTCTCCTCATCCAGGTCACAGCATGATGTTTCTCCCCATGGCACAGCACACACTCACCCCACACCCTTGACTCAGGGACCACAGCCACCTTTACCCTCAGGGCAGGAGGAAATCAGGCATCTCCTGACCCACCAGGCACCTGGAGCAGCCATCCCATGAGCTCCCTCAATCCCTGCCAAGGGAGGAGTTTTGGGGCTGGGAGGGGAGCACCTCATCCCGCCGAAACACGCCTGGCAGCGCTGGAGGAGCGTGACTAATCCTGCCCCGGCGCTGGGAACGCGAGCGGCACCGTACGCCCCAGCACCGGGGAAAACGCCGCCAGCACCAGCCAGTGGGAACACGCTGCTCGGGTGTGATTGCTGCAGAAATGGGGTAAATAAGGAAGTGGCAGCTCAGCCAGGGCACCAGGTAACCTCACAGACAGCTCATGCACTGCCTGCAGTGCTCTGCCCTGCGGCTTATTCTCCAGACACACCGAGGGGACAGGGCTGGGCTCTTCCCAGCTGAGCCGCACAATCCCACCTGCTGCAGACGCCGAGGGAGCTCTCCCAGGGAGTGCTGTTGGGCCAGGGATTTCATCCCCTTTGGAAAAGGCAACATAAGTTTTCTCTCACCCACCAGGTGAGCGTTGCACAGTTCCCCGGGGTGAGACCCTCGTGCTTGACCATCGTGGGAGAGCATCCCAAAGGGATGAGCTGCTCCATGGGGATGCTTCTGCCATAGAGCAGGCTGGCTGCTGGGGACAGACCTGCCCATTGCCTTACAACCCAACTCTCCTGTTCATCACACCCAAGCAAGACCTCTCTGAGGAACAAAGGGTCTTTCCACTTGCCTATGGGCAGCCCCAGGTTTTGTGTCTGGGTGGTGTGGGAGATCAGCTGTGGCTTTCAGAACAACAACTAGCACGAAGAGATGCTGTAAGCATATTCATATGCAAGCAAAGGAAAACAAGCCATGATTTTCAACAACACAGATCAAATAATATTCCAGTTACAGCTAATTAAAACCCCCACAAGAACGTCAAAGGGAGGGGTGTTTTTCCCAGATCCTTTTCCTTCGATTTACAGTGTGCATTGGGATTTCACCCTCAGCTTTGTCATACGCTGCACTTCTCCCCGTAATGATTTCAAGTTGTCCTGCTCCAGGTGCAACTGCAGCATCTGGGGATAAACTCAGGGTGAACTCAATCACCTCTGTGGCAGCAGCCAGAGACCACCAGGGAATGGCTCTGCACACCAGTGCGACACTGGGCCGTCACATCTCTGGGGAAGTCACAGGAGATGGGGCGGACATGGCTGGGACAGGCACCAGCACCTCCTGCCCAGCTCCTGCAGCCCTGCTCGGCAGCTCACATGCACTCCCAGGGGAAGGCTGAACCAACTGACACAGAGAAACTAAAAGGGCTCAGTGGAAATGATTTGTTACCAATTAAGGCAGAAGTCAATTAAGGCAATCGGTACAGGTTAAAGAAAAGATGGCCTAAGAAATACCTAATTGACAGGAAAAAAATAATACAGAGAGCCACCTTGCAGCAGCCCTGCATTAACCAAGGAGACCGAGGATGCTGTGAGGTTTCAAGAGTTCATTGCATTTATGATCAGGAGCACAGAACTCCAGAGGCTTCTGTCCAGATGAAAGGCTGAGGGAAAGATATTGCAAATCATCAGTGAACTCCCGACTCCTTTAATCCTCCTCTGTTCCCATTTTCTCCCATTCACTGTGTCAGCAAGAGCTGGAATCCAACACCCACAGGTGTGTTTTCACACACAAGGGATGTGTAACAACTTCCACATCCACCCATCTAAAGAGCAACGTCCGTCATTACAATTCCAGACACACGCTTTCATCCAGCCCAGGAAACCCCCAAGCTAAAAATATTTGGAGGCTGGAAATATCCTCAGACATCAATCACCGTGAGCCTACTGGAGGATCCAGGAGCTGCAGAGGCACAGGTGACCCCAGGGAGTGACAGAGTGAGGGCCAAAGAATCTAAACAGCAGAGACGAAGGCTGAGGTGGTGCTGAGGAGAGACGTGCTGGCTGCTCCCAGAGCTGAGCTGCAAGGAAGTGCCGGTGAGCCCATGGCTCCTGGTGATCGTGGGACCAGGACACCGCAGGGGCTCCCAGGACCAGACATCTCTGGAGCCGAGGACTGCAGCACAGCACAGGGAGGAAAGCAAAGGGATCCCTCCTGGTGCTGCTCAGCTTTGGTCCAGGGGACAGGGTGGCAACACTGCCTGTGAGCAGTCAGGAGTACCCATCACCAGCACTGCCTCCATCCCTCCAGGGGCACTCTGCCCGTGTCCCACCAGCACAGTGCCAGGCTTTGGTGACCAGTAGAAGCATTTGTACCTCACTAACTGCTGTGTGAGCAGGTGGCTGCACGTTGATCTCCCCTGTGACCTCTACAAACCATCTGCTGAACCTCCCTGCCAGCACCTCCTGCCCTGAAGAGCTCTGCTCCCACAGGTGCCAGCACACACATCCATTATGGGATCCTAGGGTCCTTTGCAGGAGTAACTCTGATGTGCTGCAGACTTCAGATGGGGCTAAATCACTTGCCTAGTATGAAGGATGCCTTCCTTGGTGACATTTTTAACGCTGTTTTTAAGGAGCATATTGCCCAGCTGGAAATGAGAATCCATCAGGCAATAGCATATATCGTAGGTCCTGGTCAGTAAGTGGAAAGAATTGGGGTTTATGGCCCAATAAATCATAGAACTTTCAATTAGATGAGTAGCTTAATTACTCCGCTGGATTTCGCATCCTACCTCTTTTGTAAGATCGTATTCTTTTAATGGCAACACAGCCGTTACCACGGGCCTGACAAATTGCACTTCGTTCCTTCCTATTCAGCATCGGACTGGAGCAGGTAGGGCATTACAGCTTAAATTCATTAAATTACTCTTAACATACAACTTCCCTTGACTTTCTGTAGATTATTCAAAATAAATGGCATCCCGTGGATGCCCTCTCTGCTGGGCAGGATTGACTTCCCTCCTGTGACCCTCTCCAAACAGAAAAACACACCGAGTAAAAACAGGGGAGATCAGCACACATTTACTAATGGACGTCAGGGAGTTTGTTTCAGGACTTCTGACACTTCAGGCCTGGTCTCTCCTCCCTAGGCTGGGCAAGGCTGAAGCCATTTGGACTGCAAGAAACCTCTCCAGTATCACTTATTTGTCACACACCTCGATGCCTGAAAACCACAATCATCCGCAGACCTGGCCCCAAGGAGCAGCAGCACACACCGGCATGCACAGCCCCAAGAGCCCTCAAAAAGCTGCCGATGCCCTCAGGTGAAGAGGGGCTTGCCAATACACAAACTAGTCACTTACAGCCACATAAACATTGCTGAAGTCCTCGGGATAAACAAACACGGCTTTCCGCACGAAATAGACCAGGCACTCCCTGCCCCTTGGCAGTGGGACCCACCAGAGATCCCAAAGACAAACTGTCATCAGTTTTCCAGAAGAATCTGCTGGCAGCCGTCTGGCTGAGCTCTGTGGAGCTGGAAAGCTTTAGTGGGAGAAATCTCCCAACTGCTACAGCCTAAACAGGGCTGTGGAGCGTGCCCTGGGCACAGGGAGGAGCTCTGCCAGGAAACACTGCCCATCCTGCTGCCACTGCCCGCAGACTCCATTGCAGAGCAGTCCCCACTCGTGTGTGCCCTGTTACAGCATGAGCCAGTTCGATCACTGCTTCATGCCAGGGACCCATCACGGGCAGACACGGCTGTGAGGCCACACTTGACTTAACATGCCCTGCTCGGGGGTGCCACAACACGCAGAGCTCCGAGGGCTGGGGCATATGGCAAAGCCAACAGCAAGGGAAACCTCCGGGAGAGCGGCAGGAGGTGCCTCCCCCGGGAACAAAGAACACCCAAACCCAGGCAACAGCAAGCAGCAGCGAGCAGGAGGGATTCAAGCCAGCCTGGTGATGCTGGCAGACAGGTGCCCAGTAGAGGCACCTGAACAGCTTGACCTGTGCTTGCGACCCATCCCTCCGCAGCATCAGCCAAGAGCAGCAGCCCAGGATGACCTGAGGGGTGACCAGTCTCAGGGGAAGCTTCAGCAGCTGGTGTGAAATGAACCTGTACCTCATCCTCAGTTCTGAAAAGCCAGGTTTTAGTTGAAAGCCAACATTTCCCATACACAGAACCGAGCATCCGATCCGTGCAGAGCGGCTCCCCGTCTCTCCTCACTTTCTTCCTATTGCACCTCAAGAGTTATAGATCCCTCACACTCATAAAAGATAATCACCCTTCATGGGTGAAGGAGCCTCTATTTATACCACTGCAGCAGGATGAATAGGCTGTGCAATTAAAGCAGGAGCTGCAGCAGAAGGGCTGGGCACAATTCCTATTGAAGGGAAAATCCAGTATTTTCCAGTACCTAAAAATTAGGTATTTTTACCCTGGAGTTAGAAGCCCTAGAGTCAAAGATTTAATCCCAAGGCTCAGTCAAGCCATTTCCCGAGATCAGCACTGCTCCACATCCCGCAAACACGTGTGCACAACACTGCTCCGGGTGCCGTGTCACGGGGAGCTCCAGGCACATCCCTGGGTGCATCCCTGCTTCAGGGCTTCCAGGACTACAGGGATGGCCACTGGCCATGCCTGGCCAAGGTCTCCCAGGAGCCCTGGATCTCCAGGGTCCCTCTGCCACAGGCGGCTCCGCGGGGGGCACTATTTACCTTGTTAATTTCCGAGGGAGGCGTTTTAATTGCTTTAAATTACTGCTGGAAAAACTGGAGTGGTCAACAATCAATCAGGCTGATTTACCACCCCGTGCCCACCCGCCGCGAGCCGGCAATCAGCTGCCGCCACGAGATCTATTATTGATGAACTTTGCGGCACTGCTAATTAGCCGCGAGCGCAGGTCCCCGGCATCGCTGCGCCGGCCGAGCACGTCGGTCACCGCTGCCCGGGACAGGGGACCCGCGCGGCACTGGCAGCGCCCGGGGGCACCGGGAGGGCTGCCCAGCCAGCCCAGCTTGCCCTCCCTTCCCGGGCAGAACACAGCTGGATGCTACAGGCAGCGAGGCACGGGCCGGTGCAGGGGTGAAGGGGGCGAGGCAGGCTTGCACCTTCCCCAAAATGCAGGGGATAACCGGGGAGGGGGGAAAGTTAAGGTGTCCGGGGAGCAAAGCCACCCTTCCTTCCAACAAAAGCAGTGAGGGAAGAGGAGGGCATTGCAATTCCGCGCAGGAATCCATAGTTCCCATCCCTGCCAAGAGCACCTCCACGGCGGCGGGCGCGCGCGTGCCAGTCATCCATCAGCCCGCTGATCTCATCCTTGATTTTCATGGACAACTTTGATTTTTCATCATAAATTCTCCTTGTTCCTCACTGGAGACTGACAGGAGGTTTAAGTACAGAATGAAACGGAGAATATTAAAGTGGCTGCTATTCTTTTGTGCCTGTCAGCTGATTCACTTTAAACGCCGTCCTTTTTAGTGAGAAAACCACAACACTTTGAGACCCTCAGCCAAGGCCCTCAAGGATTAGATGCAGCCATTCCAGAAGACCCTTCCTTTTCTTTAAGTTCCTCTAAGTTCCTCCCGGTTTAAAGAGGGGCAGTGGAGGTCCAAGGGTCCTGCCTGGCCATTCAGGGTCACTACCAGGATTGTGTGGGAGCACAGCAGCCCCCAGGTTTTCCCAGCCCTGGCCAGCTCTTTCTGCCACCCTGCTGCTGGGTGGCCCCATGCTGGTGACACTGGATGGCTGCAGTCCCAGCTCTCCTCACAGGACTAGTCCTGACAGGAGTTCCGTGCCGTGCTCCCAGGAGCCTGAAGAGCACAGCCAGCCCTCAGAGAGCCCGGGCACAGGGAACCCTGTCTGCAGCTCACAGGATCAGGCGGAAGCCCCCACAATCCTTGCTTCCAGGGGCATCAGCTCCCCTTCCACTCCAGGGAGAAAGCTGCTTTATCATCCTCTCCTTGTTATAATCCCATCAAAGCACTCCTTGCCGATGGCCCCCCTCGCCCGGGGTGCCTCCACCGCAGGCACCCGCACAGGGCTGGTGCCAGCGCCTCTCCCTGGCAAGCCCTGCCGCAATCTTTTATCTGCAGACACAAAGCAGCAGTGCCCTGCAGCTCCTCCGCTAACAGGTGATTAAACGTGCATAAAGATTTACTCATTTCCCCTTCCCGGTGTCAGCAAGCAACACGAAAAAATAAATATTCCAAGCACTCAAATATTAAGGCTCCAGATTCACAGTGGGAAACAATGACTTCGAGCTATGGAGGTTTCCAGCCTCTGCTGGGAGGAGGTTTCCATCCAGCTGCAGGAGGCGGCCATTCCCTAATTCCACTTCACCGCCACGAACTCCGTGCTGCTGCTGGAACCTCCTGTGCTTTACCCAGCAAAGGTGCTGAGCCCCACCCGGCTGCCAATGAGGCCGGGCCGGGCACGCAGGGGAGGGTCCTCAGCATGGGTCTGGCTGGTGCTCCCCCGCTCCCCACACCCCCCCAGACCACCTGCACAGCCGCCACCATGGTCTATCAGGGCACCAGTCCCAGTGACCGAGCACGCTGCTCCTTCCTGGGACAGGGCTGGACGTGGAGAGGTGGGAGATCTCTGGTCTGGAGACATGGGCCAAGAGGTTCCAGCCGCAGCCCCCAGCAGGGACACCCCTGGAAGCATGCCGGGAGTGCCCGAGGTCGCAGGCAGGCTGCTCTGGGTGCCCTCACGATGTTCAGTTTGTTCAGCATTCCTGACCTGCCTCCAGCACCGCTTATCTCTGCTCCGCATCGCGCTGGGATGGAAACAGCCCCAGCGGAAGTTTGCTCACCCTGCGTTTACACCTGAAAGATCCGTTGTTTATCCAAAGCTGTGCAAACTGTAGGCCTGGAAACCGGGCTGAAACCCTTATGCAACCACCCTTCTGAGCCAGAAACAGCCCAGCAGCAGCTTGCATGGCTTGGCCCAGAGCAAGGTGGGTGTAAAAACTGGAACAGAGCCAAAAAACAAGTCCACATACTGAGCATCTCTGTGCCTTCCAAGGAAGCTCAGCCTTCTGGGTGACACTGAGGTGACACTTCTGTGCTGCCAGTACACACACCTGCGCAGCCAGGAGACTTCTGGGAGGCTGGAAAGGGAATCCCACATTGAACAGCACCTCTGGCCCATGCCCAGGTCTACCTGTCCGTGCAGAACTGCCTCCTCACCACCTCCATCCAAGGAGAACAAGCTGCAGGAATCCCGGGTCTGAGCTCTCTGTAAATCCCTGCATGCTCTGACTCACCGCATCAGCTCCTCCAAACACCGAGCGTGGCACAGCCATGGCGCTTGCTCTGAGTCACACACCAGGAGGAAAGTGCCACCACCCTCTGCTCACTGCCACCAGTTTTCTTCCAGACAAGGAAAAATGCTGGTTCGCAGTCAGGCACACCAAGGTAGCCCAGAGACAGAGCAGCTCTTCTTCCCAGGTCTCCCTGGCCAGGTGAGCCACTCCAGCCAGAGGGGCAGGACACAACCTCCCCAGAGCCAGGGCACCCGCTGCACTCCCACAGGGCAGGGCGCTGGGCACACAGAGCCCCCAGTGCAGCCCCTCACGGTGGGAGAACCCTCCTGCTCCAGCCCAGACAGGGAGACCAGCACCCTCCCGCAGCCGGGGACCACGCTGCACCCAGATCTGACCCAGCAGCTCACCACGAGCCACCCTCAGCACGACTGACAGCAGAAACAATAGCCCCCAAGTCCCTGCAGTTTATCACCACCACTGCATTAACCCCCACGGGAATCCCATTTTGATTTGTCTATTGATTTTTAAATGCTCAAATCAGCACAAACTCACTTCTTCCCCGCGTCCTTCTGATCACAGCCACATGCCCCCAGCACCTCCAGCTCCCTGGGATTCACCTTCCCCCAGCTCCTGCTTTATAAACGCCCCAGTCTCCCCACTGCAGCACTGCACCACTGAGCACATCAGGGCTCCTGCTCCAGTACGGACCCATCGGTTCCAGGGCACAGCTGCTGCCAATTACCACTACTTAACTGGCACATTAAGCACAGAGTAAGGAATTAGGAGTTTCGGTCTGCTCTCTACTTAACAATAACAAAGTCACTTGACCTTTTTTCAGCCACCACAATGGCTGTGTAAGTGACTGCTTGACAAATGGGCTTTGTAATGGTCTCTGCTCTTTCTCATGTGGCTGGTGGAACAGTTAATATCTTGAGTCACAGCATTAAGAGGAGTGCTCGTGATTAATTTAAGATGTCAATTAATCACCCCAAATGGACTGGTTTGTCATCACTTCCTAATGGGAAGATGTTGATTTGTCCCGCAGAATTTGTAACAGGAAGGGAGGCTGAAGGCCCCGCTCAGAGCGCCGGGAGCTCTGTGACCAGCGCTGGTGAGAGAGGAAGGAGGAAAGGAAACAACCACTTCCACATACAAGGGTGCCACTGTGTTCCCGTTTTAAAAATCACACCGCCCTGGGAAGAGCCTGCACGTATTTTTCCCGAAGTGCCAGCCCTGATTATGGCTTTAGACACCTCCTTCCAGCAATCCGAGGTGCGTCACCCACAGTGCAGGGCATGGGGGGGCAGTGCCAGGTCCGGTCTCTAGAAAACCCACACATTCTTTCTCTCTGGCACAGACAGCAAGAACTGGAAAAATCTCTGATTTTAGCTGGACAAAGGAGACGTTGACGATTTCAAATCTGTCCTTGGTTTCCTTTTATAGAAACAAGACATGTGCAGCGATGATTCAGAAACGTAGCTCCGGAGATTGCCAGGGCTGCTTCACACCAGCTCCTCCGAGCTACGCAGCCATCTTCAGCAGAGCCTCCGTGCTCAGAGTTACCCACCCCAGGCATGCACCCAGCTGCACTGGGTCCAAAGGGCTGCACCCCATTTCTGGAGGCCTGTTGGTCGGTGGGAGCGCTGCTCTGCCCTGCATGGATGGCCAGAACACATCCGTGGTCGCAGTGTCGCAGTGATTCTGGGCAGGTTCTGCCGAGCCCTGAAGTTTTGCTCCATTTCTAAAAAATACGCTGTTTACTACATAGCACTGACTGCTGAGCCCAGGGCCACCATAGCCAGCACACATTGTCTCTAGGAAGTCCATCTTGACTTCAGATTGTGTAAGAATTTCCTCCACTGGGAAACGTAAGTGTCCGAAATAGCCCCTCGTCAGCCCGCATGCTGGGAAAAGCCTCAAGGTTCCCCATGCTCCAGAGAAGATGAGCAGGCTTTGTCTGAACAAAACCCTGTGCAATAGTGTGATAGCCATGGCGACAGGGAGCTGAACCTCTCTGGATTCCAAGTGGAGAACCTTGTACTCCAAGCAGGGGCCAAGCACTGGAGGAGGAACTGGACCTGGGGAGCTCCCGGCCCACAAGGCACAGGGCAAGAGCCCTGTCACCCAGGCAAAGAAAACCCAGCGCTGTCGTGCAGCACTATCATTTAGGTGTTTGTGAAACAGCTGAACAACACCTTCTTCTGAAAATAAAAACATTTCAGACTTTTCAACAGCTCTGCTCCATGAGCCCACCAGTGCCTAGCCTTTGCAGCCACTGCGGCTGGCTGAGCCCGAGGTGCCAGGGAGCAATCCTCCATTCCAGTCTCAGTGGGCACTGAGATGTGGGAGACAGCGAACGCCTGCAAACACCCCGACCGACTCCAAGGGGCTGTTTCCTTGGCTGCACTTTTCCAGGATGTTTCTGGGTCACTTGCTTCCATATGAGGCATTACCTGGGCTCGTGTGAGCTGTGTCACCCCTCATCAGCCTCACACTGTGGCAATAAATAGAGTCCGAGCGGAGACGGAATTTTTTTCCACCCCGAAGTCTGTAAAAGAAAGGGCTGCAGGAGTTGGGACATGGAGCATCACCTGCCTCAGGCTCCCATGCAGATCCCAGCAACGCATCACACTCCAGGCTGTAATTCACAAGGCACATTAATCATGTAACAAAGAAGTCGCTTGGGATGTTGGAAAATAAAAACAAGGATGAAAAACATACATTTTTTTTTTCGATTGGGGTGCAATGAGGCAGGTTTTCCCCCACACAGGCAGGTTCCTCCCTGGGAGGAGAGCCTTGCTTCCTGCACGCCCAGGGGCCCACGGCCCCGCTCTCCGTCACACCCCATGAACCATGCTCCTCTGCCCAGAGCCACGGGAAATGTGCACTCCTTTCCTACGAGTTCCCATGAAATCACAAAAATGTTGGGGGTCTGGGGGGAGGAAGCACTGCCTTTCCATCCGTTCCTTGCCTCCCATGGAGGAGGTTTGAAAACAACTGTCCTTGTGTCCGTGTGCGCCTCGTGCTCGGCAGCTGCAGAACGGGTCCTGCTCACAGGGCTGTGGTGGGACCATGCTGCGTTAGGGACCCCATGGTCAGGGTTAGGAGCTTCTTTCTAATGGGGTGACCCCAAGGAAATCGGATGAACTCCCTGTGCCCACGAGATGAGCCCAGACTCGGCAGGAGAAGGCACAGCATGGCACCAGCCTGCGCTCGCTGGGATTTCTCCACGGCTTTCTCCAGCCAAAGCTCCATGACAAAAATGTCAAATCTGGAATTTTAACCCATAACAAACCCATGAAATCCCAGATGCATTTCCATGAAAGCATCCAGCCCCCTTCCTAGCCGTGCTTGGGCACACGTAGTGGGATGCCGGTGCCTTGGTGCCAGCACCAGAACCTCCAGTGGAGTCACAGGCTTGTAACAGCTGCTGCCAGTGGGGTAACTGGTTTTACTGGGCAGTCAGGTCCCAGGGAGGAAGGTACAGGTGATATATCCCTTCCCTCCTCTCAGGAGCCTTCCCAAGGGTCTTCTCCAGCCATCACAAACATGCACACATGTATGCAGCTTGTCTGGGGTGTGGGACAGAGCTCGTCTAATGCCACCTTGGGCAGCAACAGCAGAGCCCATGTGTGCCCGTCTCACTCTTTCCAGAGCTTTTGTGTTTGTCAGCTCCCTAAGACAGACACTGGAGCTGCTGCACGTCGCCTCCAGCAAAGTCCTGGGGAGCAGGGAGAGTGTGGCCCTGGGAGGAGGCAGCTCTGCTGCTCTGATCTAACCGGGAGTGACACGACAGGCTGGGGGCCAGCGGTGTCCACCCCCTTCTCCTGTGATCCTGGACTCTTCATCCACAGCGCTGCGATGGGAAAGTCACAGCCCGAGCAGGGCCACAGTGGGCAGCTGGGCCATGGGGTGGAGAAGGTTCTTTTTGTCACAGACCCCTCTTTTGGCACAGAGCAGGGGATGATTTCCTGATAATTTCCTGATTTCAGTCGGGGATCAATTGGCCACTTGCTCCCGTTCCTTCCCCCCAGGACCAGGGCCTCCAGCTCTGCATGCAAAGCAGTCGCTCCCTATTTCCAAATGCAAATGCCTCTGTGAAAGGCCTTGCTTTGAAACCAGCATTATTCCCCAGGGTCCCGACCCTCCCGCCACATCCCTCACCCCGGCCTCTAGCCCAGCCTCTGCCTCTGCCTTCCCAGAGTAACAAAGGTTACGGGAAATAAAAGCAGAGCGATTACCATCTGGGAATCATCAGGCACAGCCCAGAGGGATGGAGCAGGCTGCAGAGACCGGGCTGACCCCACGGCCCACCACCCGTGTGTGCCTCAGCCCCCCAAACCCCAACAGCCTGCCAAGGGCTGCAGGTACCCAGCCCCAGCAGCACGGTGTGAGGGGCACCGAACCGAGCTGAGCCAAACCGAGTGACACCCTGCACCCCACTGAACAGGGCTGGAGGGAAGAGTGGCTGCCACGTCCCTCCTTGCACCCCAGCACAGCTGTTCTGCACCCCCAGAGCCAGGATGGAAGCATAGAGCCATAGCTACAGCAGGGTCACAAAATGCCTGGCAGCTCCATCTCACCCTGCCCTCATCCCACGACCCACTGCCAGTGTGGCTGAGGAGCAGGCAGCTGGATGGGTCACACTCCTGTGCCGGCCCCAGTGCTGGGGGTCCCTAGGCCACAGTGGGAACAGGGATGGGGATGGGGATGCCCCATACACTCCCTGTGTCCCCTCGCGGGAGGCTGTGCCCATGAATGGAGTGGCTGCTCCTCCCTGTCATCAATCTCCCACTCTGTCCACTCTGGAGCCTGGAAATCAACCCCCCTGTAAATCTCTGCCACAACCGCTCTGTTTTGGTGGCGGAGGGCCCCACATTCCTGAGTTTCAGACTGCAGCCACGTCTTCAGGAGCGGAGCCACAAGAGCTTTCTGATGGTTAATTGCTGGCACACTCTCACTGAAAACATGAAACACCCCCTGACAAGCCGTGTGATTTATTACTGCCCACTGCAAAACGGAACAAAATCAATTGGCTATTACCTCACTTAGCGAAGGCTTGTCACCGCCTGGGAGCAGGGTGTTAAAAATAAAAGCCAGGCACAGCCCCGGCTGCGATCCCCACGCTGGGGCTGCTCCACCTGCTTTGCCACAGACAACACCGGGGCCATGCCGGGGCCGGGCTCCGTGTGCCCCGCTCGCTGCCGTGCTGGTGCAGCACTGGCTCGTTCCTGCTTTGCCATTATTAATCACACAAATGCCACTGTGAGCGCCGGCACAGCAAATTTTACAAGACATGCAGAGCAGTGACAGGATATTTATGACAGAAACGTATCCTTTAATTAATCAAATTCATGCAACCCATCCTGCCCCGACGAAGCGGACTCTCCGTGCCCAGGAAGACACCCCGCGCTGGTCGTGGCACTGGCAGGGAAGGGCTGCCTTCACGGGCAGGCGGAATGTGCCAGGGAAAGGCACCACCCATCCACCCGTGTCTGAGTGTGACAGCCTTGGCTTTCCTTGGCTGTGAGCGTGTCTCTGAGCAGACGCCCTCGGTGTGCCCAGCACAGGCTGCCGCACACCCACGCTGTGGCAATGCTGATGCAGCTGCCTCTGCTTGCATTCCCAAACATGCAGGGAAACCCATATATTGCCCTGGAAAAGTGACCAGAGAACCGCTCTAGCAGAAATCCGCCGGTATTTCCCCAGACCTTTTTCGTGGTAGGAAAAGGGATCGAGCCATAAACCACCAGAGAGGCAGGCAAGGTCTGGGAGCACAGACCTTGTCAACAGTGGGACAGCTCACGAGCCAGGGCCAGGGCAGCTGCCACTCACTGGGACACTGGAACCAGTGCCAGCGGGACAGCACCATGCCTGGCAGCCCCGGGTTCCTCACCGTGACCGATGTGAGGCAGAGTCCTGAGGGCAAGCAGGGACCCTGCTCCCAGCTTTCCCATGGTCAGTGCAGGGTCAGTGTTGGGGACCATGCCCTGGTGCATGTGGCACGGCCCTGGGTGGCAGCTCAGGAGCTGGCAGAAGTGGCTGAGGCACATTTGCAGGATATTTCAGAAACTGAACAGTCCCTCTCTTTACATTTCATCGCCTTTGTTTCATACCCAAATCACTTACAGGCTCCTCCAGTCATAGCAGGGAGATGCTCCTCCCATGAAGCTCCAAACTGTGCACAGCATAAAGAGGCTGCATTATTTATAGACTCTGGATGGATATTTCACATGAGGTCCGGCCCATTCCCAGCATTCCCTCCATTCACAGATCATTAAGTAGCACTTGCTGACATACAAGGCAATGCAAGTGAGTGGGGAACTTTGAATATTGCCACCCAGCCCCACAGTAAATGAGATTCAGGATGTAATTGTCTGAAAAAGGGGGACGGTTCTGCCCTCCCAAACAAATCTCAGCTCAGAGCATCCATGCAAGCACCCCGCACTAACGCTGCTGCAGGGAGACCCGTGGGACCCACATGGCCTGGGCACCTCCAAGGGGACATGAAGGCTGCCCAGGGTCCAGTAACACCATTGCTGAGCCTAAAAGGGGTTTCTTCCCCACTGAGCTCGTGGCTGCAAGGTGATCAGCCTTGTGGGACAAAATTCCTCTAAAACCTCTGGAGCAGCACAGCACAGAAGAGCCATAAGGGCAAGAGCAGACCCCAAGGGTTTAAACTCAGAGCATGGCAGGTACAAGAAGGGGTCTCCAGTGTGAGCAGCACGAGCAGATGTCTGTGCCCAGGTGCTGCAGGACACCTTTCATGGCTGCCAAGGGTTCTGTGCCCTGTGGCCATCTTAGCTGGGGTGCTTGGAGCAGCTACTGGCTCTGCTCCTGGCCCCCAGACCCCACTCCAGGCAGGCAGACACTGTCCCTGCTAAGGGCTCGTGGCCACCACGTTCCTGCCTACAGCTGGAGTAAACCTGGGGGTGTGTCTGCCCCCACCTCGGGCCACAGCTGAGCAGAGACAATGGCAAGACGTGACTGTGGGGACATCTGTGCCTGATCCAGGAAACATTTTGGCATCTAATAGAAGCAGTGGGTTGTGAAAAAAGAAAAAAAGAGATGTGTGATTGCGAGAAGATCTGGGATACATTTGCAGGCTGCAGCAGAGCATTCCAGGAGAGGACAAGGCTGAGATTTCAGTTCCCAGGAAGGCTGACACCCTGCTCTGTGTGGACTGTGACCCTGCCAGGAGCCACTCTCTGATGGGCAGGTCATGCCACCTCCCCAGGGGCTCATCCCTTTGCCCAGGGACTGCCCAGAGGCAGAGTGGGGCTCACTCCCCTCCCAGTGCCCAGCTGCTGTGCCCACACTGCAGGACAACAGATCTGTGTGTCCCCTCAGTCTCTCCAGTGCAGAGGGTGGCCAGGGGGTGACATGGGAGGCTGAGATCCACAGCAGAGCACCTGCATGCCATCCCAGGGGCAGGTGCCACTGCCAGTGTGGCTTGGCCATGCAGGCCTCCCAGGGGCCAGCGGCCTCCTGCTGCCCCTCACGTGGCCAGTCTGGGGACCAAACATTCCCCACACAGCTCTGTGCCCCTCTCTCACCCAGGTTTCCTCTGCTGAGGCCAACGCTGCTGGTCAGCGCGACTGTCTGGGTGGTGCCACCAGCCAGGAGCTTGTCCCCAGGAGCACAAGGCCTTGCTGGCACACACAGGGGCTGCAGCAGCGCCTGCTCTGGGAGAGCTGTGGCTCATCTGGTTCCGCAGCGAGGCCACCCCGCGCAGCAGCACTTCCATTTCAGTCCATGGCGCGGTGTGCTGCGGCGACGGGAACCGCGGGGCCAGTGGAAAATGGGGCTCTGAGCTCATGCATCTTATTTTAGCTCCCCATCCTCTCTGGAAGCTATCTCAGGCATGTTTTGGGAATACAGCAGGTATTTTTATGAGTGGGATTTGCAAGGGTATTTTCATCTTAGACTTGGAGACAACTGGGCCTGCTGCCAGGTTTAGGAAGCGCAGGGGCAAGAAACATAAAACTAGCGAGAGGTAGGCTTCCCACTGGGGCTTATATTTAGCTGAGGAGAGCAGGAGCACTCGAAAATGTCCTGCTGGTGCTCCCTGTGCCAGACCATCCCTCAGCCAGTTCACTGAGGCCAGCCTTGACCCCGTCCAGGAAAGGCAAGGGGAATGTGTCCCGGCCGATGGCACTTGTCCGGCTTGGCCCACCTGGCACTGCCGAGACCCCGGCTGCCCTTTGGATCAGCTGTCACCAGCAGAGCAGCGAGTGTGGAGCAAGCTGGACATCACCCGCACTGGGGGAGCTGCCACTGAGCAATGCCTGGGGACAAGGACAATGAGGGCTGGGGCACAGCGCCGGCCGGGTGCTACTCTGTGCTCAGGACAGCAGGGCCGAGCTGTCCAGGCAGGATGACCAGCCCACGCTCTGCCCCAAGCAGCACCAGAGCACAGCCCCAGGACACACACAACGGGCAGGGTCCCCTGGGTGCCACGGGGTGCTGCCCAGCGGGGGACGACAGCTGACAGCTGAGCTGGAGGGGCCGGGGAAAACCACGACCTTGCAGTGACACGGGCCCGGCCGTGCCGTGCTGTGGCCGGGAACATGAGCCGAGCAGCTGCGTGGCGGTGCTTGGCCAGGGGCCGAGGTGCACGGGCTGCTGGTAGCCAGCACCAGAGCTGCTCTGAGGCCCCTCAAAGACCCTCCGTAGCAAGCACAGCCAGCTCGCTCCAGAAACAAAATGCCTTCCCAGTATTTAAAAAAAAAAGAGGTGGGGGGAGGAAGAGAAAAAGAGACAGCTTCAACCAAGAAATAGCCACAGGCAGGTTTTGTTTTTAAAGCATTTTTATTTTCTTCATTTTGAATTGAATTTTTAAATGATTTGTCTCACTGAAAATGGACACATTTTGAAATCCCATGTGTTCCCTCCTCTCTGCCCAGAGGGGGTTGGCTGCTGACCCAGCGCAGCAAGCTGGGGGGCTGAGCCACAAGCTCCTCATTTTCTGTGGCAGCTTTGTACCTTTTCCAAAGCAAAGACAGTCCTCAGAAAGGGGTAACCTCAAGCAAATACCCCCCCCTCCAACCCCCCTGTACCTGGGACTGGTTTTACTGCACCTAGCAAAGAGGGCCAGTAGCTGGAGGGAGCAGAATAAGAAAACAAGATTTCCTTATGACTTTCTTTTTTATAATCAAACTAAGCATAATGGCACGCCCACCATCCAGTGCAGCCCATCACCTCGTGGGGGCCTTAGGCCAGCACTCGCTGCTCTCCCGGAGTCTTCCCAAGAGTCTCCTGAACAACCAGCACCGGGAAGAGCCCTAAGCAGGCACAGCACGGGAACTCTTGAACTCCATCTCCATGGGCACAGCTCGGAGCAGGACGCCCTGAGCCAGGCCCGCCCTGCTGCTCCAGAGCCACAGAGCACCGAGGGGACCCGGTCCTTGGAAGGGGAGCACGGTGATGCTCCACCATTTTGGCGGCCGCCCTCCGCACGTGAAATGGTGCCGGCACAGCTGCACCACCAGTGGCTGCCGTCGCAGCCCCACTGATTACAGCGCCCTTGTCACGCCGCTCCGCGAGCGAGCGAGCGGCAGCGAGGCTAAATTAGAGCAACTAATTGCACGTCTCTTTGAAACAATCAGAATGACAAATCAGTGGTAATCTCTTCAGTTCTAGAGGGAAGCTATTGCGGCTCGTTCACAAGGATTAATCAGCTTTTCATCAGTGTTATTATACCAGCGCTGCCTCAGGAGAAGCCCCGAGGCCACGCTGGCTGGGCTCACACCACAGGGACACCGAGGCCGCTGGCGGAGCAGGCAGCGTGGCCAAGCTGCTCGCTCCCAGCCCGTGTCCATCGGCAGGGCTGCCACATCCACTCCCAGGCTCCATGGCCCTCGCTCAGGCTCTGCCCGGAGGCAGCTCTGCCTGGGGGGCTGCACGCCGTGGGTGGCAGGAAGTCTGGAGGAAGGCTGAAGTCGAGTGCACCCCCCTGAGAGTGACTCTCCAATACACAAAACCATTTTGATGATCAGTGCCAAATCAGAGATCAGTCAAGGAGAAATAACCACAGGTCTCTCCCTTCTAAATAACGAGCTGCAGGAGATGTAGGTGCCCCTCCCTGAGCACAGGGAAGGCTTTCTCCATGCACCACCAGCACTGCTCCGCATCTGTCTGGGGCTGCTCCACAGAAATCCCACACACCCTGTAGAGCAGGAGCTGTCAGCAAGCAGAGCTGGTGCCTTTCAACTCTTTACCACCTGCACTCAGCAGAACAGCGCTCAGCAGCATCCCTTCTTGGCTGATGCTCAACGTCCAGAGAACACAAGCTGCTAGGGATGAGTGACCTAGGCTGGGTTCTCCCAGCCCTACCACTGCTTCATGGCATGATCATGCCCAAAAAGCCACTTTCTGCTCACCAAAAGCTAAAATGGGAACAATATTCATTGACATCCACACTTCCACTGCACTTCATGGCAGTCCCAGAGCACTTTGCATCTGCCCACATTTTAAGAACAATGATGGCAGAGAGCTTTATTGAAAATGCCCAGACCTCGTGCTGCAACCAGTGGTGGTGCCCTTTGGCCAAGGCCTAGGAGGGAAGGATGCTTGAGGGAAGAAAAGCAATTTGTGATACTACTCCATGGACTGAACTGGCTACTTGACTTTCATGGACTCATCTTCCACCATCAGAGACCTTCCCCTGGTCCACACAAGCCCTTTTGCTCCACCAAGCAGGAACTAAGCACACAGGTGTGAGCGTGGGGTGTGCAAGGTGGAGAGGAGAAAGCTCCAAAAGGCCACAGAGACAAATTCTTGATCTTACATGCTCTCAGACCAACAGCCCTCAGAGCTCTGGACAAGACGGCTGTAGCGCTACACATGGCTCTGCTGTGCCCTGGAAAAATTCTGCAGCGGGCACGTGGCATTTCAGACCCCTGTTTCAGTTTACAGGAGAACAGGTCATTCATTCCCTCCCCAGCATAGCCCTGCTTTTTCTGGCCAAGGAGCTGATGCTGGCCTGGGAGAAGCCTCTCCACCAGCATGACCATGGTGCACCTGCCCATGGGGCCAGCTGAAACTCGTACCAAACATCCTGGGCGCTGGGCACGGCTCTTCCTTAGGTGCAGGTCAGTGCTGCGGCCACAGAGCCTGCCCAGGGCAGCAGCTCCAAGCAGGGCACTGCCCAGCCCAGCAGTGGGAGATGGTTCTTGGCATCCAGGAGACAGTCAGCAGCAAGGCCAGCGTGGTGCTGTGTGGGGGAACTGTCCGAGCGGGAATCGCCACCTGCAAGGGATGGAGAGAAGAGAGGATTAGCAGAACGCAGCCACAGCCATGGAAGCCCAGCTCCCAGCAGCTCCTTCTGGCTCAGACCCTACCCCTGCTCAGCCAGGAGAGAGACTGACATTAAGTGGTCCTGGATCAGGCACTGTCTTGCATGGGAAAAATACCAGACTGCAGCTCATTGCTGGGGCTGGGGAAGGGTGTGCACAACAGCACAGCAGCACTCAGAGCAGCTGAGCACAGCTCTCCCGTTGCCTTCAATAGCTCTGTGCCAGCTCTGCCACATTACAGCGCTTGGATCACACCATCAAAACTCAACAATGCACTCGAGTTACATAAAGATCCAACTCGTGGAGAAGAGGCTCTTGACGTTTCCCCACAGAGGGCTTTTAGGGTACGTTAGGAATGCTAAAACCATACATGGAAAGTGCATGGAAAGGTGAAGTCAGGCGTCAGGGCTCTCCAAAACAGTTAAACTAAAACTGCTTGAAAACAGACAAGGAAACACACAAGGTCACACGCTGCAACCAGAGGACCCTTGAAGTTGTTTACAGATGGCAAACGTGCACTGCGTGGCATGCGTAACTTCAATTTCCCACTAGCGCGTGTGTGGGCACACACCAAGTATAACATGTACATAAAATAATACACAGAGAGATATTTAAGTCCTCTTCATGCACATGTAAAGCCAGCATCCAGGCAACAAACTTCTAGTGAATTCAAAGCGCTGAACCAGGAGAGATCCTTAAAACCAGAAGAGCTCTCTTAACTCATTGTCTCTCGCACCAGAACAAGTCCATGCAAATCCTATTTTTTTTTCCCCTTCTGAATACCAAACTCCTTCCTACCTGGTTTTGCCTTGCTGCTGCTGGAGCTCTGATGCACACAGTTTACCCAGTGCACGTTTAAATGCCCATGAAGTAGAGCGCTGTACCTTCCCTGCTCCAGATGATTCTCTGCAGATCCCCACTCGCAGCTTCACTCAGGCCAACTCACTTAGAAACTGAAAGCCAAAGCATTGCTCTCACTCGGGGAGTTTCACGGTGTATTTCGTAACTGGGGCTCACAAACACAATCCTTCCCCCATGCGCGGCTGTTGTTGCCCACAACAAAGGCGCTTGGGATCAAAGGAAAGGGTTAACCCCCATGCAGTCGTCGCTTGGAGTCCTGGAGGTCTGAGTGCTGCCAACTCCTGAAAAATGGCCACCAGGCAGGCAAGCTGCTGAGAATCATCAGAATAAGATTGGAAGGTGTCCACATCAATCAATCACTTGTTGACAGATGACTGGAAGCCCCCACTGTGCCTGTGGACAGCTGACCAACTCTCGGCTTAACCTGGAGTCTAACATTAGCCTGTTTGCTTCGTGTGGGTGGCTGCTGCGTTATGACCTTAATAGTCAATCAATCTTGCAACGAGCAGTCTGTCTGGCAGAAACATTCATTATCCATCCTATTCATGCATTGAAAAGCTTTATCTTCAAAAACTCTGCGTCACTTAGGGAGGAATAACAGAACCCTGAGCAAGGAAATAGGCTCAGCCCCAGTTCCTAGGGGGAATCCGGATGTCGGGGCCGAGCTCCCACAGCCGCTGCAGCCCCAGACCCGGGGGCACTCAGGGCAGGGCTTGGCCTCCCTTTTATTTCTGGTACCTATTCAGGCTGCTTTGAGGTTGCTGCTCTTGCACCAGCAACTGCTGGAATCAGTGCCAAGAGGAAGACAAGGAGGAGAGATATAAAAGGACAACAAACACACATCAATTAAACCTTGCAAGCTGTTAGTCACACTAGTTAATAAGTTCTTTCTATCTGTAAAGTGCTCTTAGTGACAAATCCTTTAACTGGCACTCAGAGCGTTATTATGGCTTTCAAGATGCCTCTGTCTTTCATGTGCAGCTTCTTGTACACATGTGAGTGCTCCCCGTTGCGCAGTCTGTTTACACTAGTTGTGAGAAGACATCATCAAAGCAAACTGAAAGCAACACTAAATGCTTGAGAAAAACAGAATTTATTCGCTTCTGCCTGCTCTGAAATCGCCTTTCACTTAACAAACCACAGCAAACCGCAGTGGCAGCGGGAGGAGCCGGGGAGCTGGGCTGGCACAGCAGCCTTTGGCCTCTCCGGGCATCACCACCAGCATCCATCTCCCAGCATCAGGCAGGGACCTGAACCCACTCCCACCAGCTGAGAACTGGTGGTCACAGCTCCAGGGATGAGGAATTGCAGGAGCTGCCCACCCCCTGCTGTGGCCAGGGGTCCTGAGCATGGCAGAGCTGTGCCTGGGACAGGACAAGGGCAGCTCCTGCACCCGGGGTTGGGAACCAGAGCAGTGCCCTAAGGGCCCTCATCATCACTCATCCCGGCCATCCCCGTGCCACGGGGCACCCGGAGGGTGGTGCAGGCTTTATTCCAAAGAGCTGAAGGCAGACAAAGCTTTGAGCAAGGTGAAGGAAGGAGAAGAGGCGCCACGCTCGGAGAGGACTGCTCCTGCCTTGCTCACCGCCCGCAGCAGCCAGCACAGGGTGAACCCCTGTGAGCACCCCATGGGGCAGGCTGCAGAAGCCCCTTCATTGCTGGCTGCTCCTGTTCAGGAGAGGGGCAATGAGAAGGTGGCTCCAACCACGCTTGCATTGTACAAAACCTGACCAATATCCTGGGAGAGCAACATGTGTCATACAACAGCACATAAACACACCAGCACCAGGGAGGACGGGGACCCAACCCCAAGTGCCCTGTCCAGGGCCAGCGGCCACACAGACCACACAGCTCCATGGGATGCCCTTACAGAAACCATCCTCTCCTTTGACTTACTCAAAGTCAAAGTAATTCGGGCCCTGCAATGTTTGATTAAAAAAGAGACAGTTAATCTGAGAGCTTCCATAATCCTTCACACTCAGGCTGCCAAAGCAGCCACAATTCAGCGGGCCTTGGCCAGGCTGATTGTATGTCCTGAAAAATGAACAGTAACTCTTGCACAGAAGCAAGTTATGTTTCTGCAAACTTTCTTCCACACAAACTAATATTAACCCTCTTAATAAACATTAATGTGTAATGGTCATTCATTAAATTCAGGAAAACATGGGGCCTCAAAGCAATCATTTCATGGTTTCAGTACCTGGGGCGCTCACCACACAGCACCTGTGCTCCCTGTGGGCCACTGCTGCCCGATGCTGCCCTCTTCACCTGGCACCCAGTCGCCGGTGGCAGCACAGCCGCGCTCCCAGACCACGCAGCAGGAGCAGCACTGCCATATCATCCCCTTCTGGGTGTGCAGAGAGAACAGCCCACCCTGCCAGGACAGCCACCATGGCTCTCTGTGTGCTGAGCAACTCAGTGCCTGCTCGACTTGGCAGCCATCCACACAGCTCCTCCAGCAGCACGGCCCAGCACGGAGTGTGCCACTGGGGAGTGGGATGGCAGCAGGGGCGTTTGTGGGGGCCTCCAGGCTATCAGTTGCAGGTGACAGCATTAGATCTGCTGCCCCAGAAAGTCCTCTGTGCAACCTGGCCTCCTCCGGCTGGCTCAGGGCTTCACGGACAGTGTCAGGTGGCAACTTTCTGGATTCTGACCTTGCTGGAATTCGCTCCTGGGAGGGGGGGACACGCCAGTCCATAAAGTTCCCATTAGTGTAAAAGCAGATGTAAGCACTTTGCTGGCAGAGCTCAGCAGCAGGGAAGCCTGCAGTTGATCAGTTCTGCCTCGCTGGTCACTGCAGTCAACAGGAATTACCGCAGAGGGTTCCTGTGCCCCTCTCTCAAAGTCCACCCCTCCAAAAAGGATGGCTTAAAGAAGCCAGCCAAGCTCAGGCACCACTCCAGGGTAACACAGTAAATCCACGTGATGTGTGCTGAGGGGAGCCAGCTCCAGCCAGGAATAGCCAGCAGGAGAGCGGTGTGGATTTGTTTATTGTACAGAACAAATCTGACTGTGGGGACTCGCTGCTGCTCCCACGAGGAGCCGGTGGCTCCAGGGCCTTTGTGGCACATGATTCAGCACAGGACCGAGGGACAGGCAGGAGGCAGCTGGGACTGGCCTTTGCCACCAGCTCCCACAAGGACACCCGGCGCCCCCGGATTGTCACAGCCAGGGAGCAGCACCTGCCCCTTCCCACAGCACCAAGGGCATGAGGGGACTGCCAGACCCTGGAACACCGCCCCGGGCTGGGGATCTGCGTGCAGCCCCCCCAGGCCCGGGACACCAAATGGGGTCTGTGGGCCACAGTGCTCAGCCACAGGGAAGAAAAAAGGCAGCAGTAAAGGCTGCTGTGGCCATGGCACTTCCTGTCGCCGGTGGAGTGGGACTACCACTCCTCCACCCCGCCGTGCTCCCTCTCCATCATGTTGCACTGAGAACCGGCACCAGCTGACCTGGTTTCAGCCAGTTTTCCTTCATGATTAACACTCTCCGGGCCCATGCTCACTCTGTTATTCTCACCAAATTAAAGAGCAGTCCTGGATCCTCGTTAGATTTGCTCACATTTGAGCAGTGTCATGTGGTCAGTAGCCCATGGCAATACACTAAATTAAAGGCCTAATGCAGAATCCACCTACGAGCCTGACAACTAATGAATCGAGGGCTTCAGGCCCCAGAGGAGCTGCGCTGGGATGAAGCCACTTCACACCGAGCCAGAGCAGAAGTGCAGTCCCTGGGCTGTCATTCAGAAATAAAGAGTTGTTGAATTTTATTCACCACAGGACACAGAAACAACAGCATCTCTGTAACTAACGCTGGTTTGCCAGAGAGCCAGGCAGCAAGGAGCCCTCTCAGCACTGATCCCCCAGGGCACAGCGGCTCCCTCCCGCACACCAGAGGTGCTGCAAATGACCTCCCACTTGGTTTCAATGGACTGGCTATGAGTCCCCATCAGGGACACGCTGACTCTTCCCTCTGGTCAAAATGAATACCTCCACCCATCCCTCTAAACCGTGCTGGTACTCCAGAGTGCACAACACGGCCCCTTCCTGTGCTCTCAGCTCTTCCTCTGTGCCCCAAAGGGCTCAGGGGAGCACAGCTGCCCATGCCACAGCACCCAGCCCTCACAGGCATCAACCAACAGCGATCCAGCTACACATGAGAACAACAGAGACTGTGGCTCCCACACTGGGCTGCCAGCACCCTCTCCCCATCCTCAGCAGCAGCTGGGCAAGCGCTGGACATAAGCTCTGGGGCCAGTGCTGTGGCCATCAATTTTGCTCTGAAGCATTTCAAGTTGGAGCTGAAGCCTGGAAAGGTTCAGCCTGTTGCATCAGACAGCTCCGGCTCTGCAAAGGTCAGGGCTGTTTTGGTAAGGAGCTGTTTGCTGAAGCCTCCCCCTCCCCCAGATCCCTGCTCTCGGCCACAGGCTCATGCACCCAATACTCCTCCCTGTGCACACACGCTCACACTCTGCTCCGGCCTTTGGAAATGGAGGAGCTCCACAACAGGACACTGCTCCTCGCAGTCAGCACACGTGTGCCACGAACCAGCGGCTGCACGGCGCTCCTGAGGCACCCGACATGGCACTGGGGGGGGTCTCACCTCCTCTGCGCCCACCCCTCGTGGCCCTGCTGCAGCTGGGAGCCCAGGCAAGCCCTCTGCCAGGGAGTGTGACCTCTGGCCAGGTGTGCGCTGCCAGTGTCACCACCCACTGTGCGTTCCCGATGGTCACGGTCAGGGACCCAAACCTCGCTCCTCATCGCCAAAGCACAGGCAGACCCATAGCACAAGGATAAAGCAAGGTGTTCTCGGCTCAGGCTGGCCTGAAATGCCCTGGGAGGAGCTGCCCCAGAAAGCACCACACTGCAGACAGAGGACACCCAGACCTTTGGCCTTTGGGGGACAGGAGAATGCTCCCAGCGACCCCCCAAAACACCGTGATGGGGGCTCTGCAGGCGCGGGACTGGGTGGTGCAGAGCGGGGCTGGGAGCAGCCAGCCGGGGCTGCGAAGAGAGGAGTGTGGTGAACACGGTGATGAGCTCTATCACAGCCACTCTCCAGCCAGGCACAGCCCCTCTCCTCTCTGCAGCTGCCATCCATCCATCCATCCATCCATCCATCCATCCATCCATCCATCCGTCCATCCATCCCAGTGAGCACGGCAGGGCAGGGAGGAGCACCTAAGGCTGAGAGGTGTTTATTTGATGCCGGTGCACAGCCCATCCTCCCCACATTCCTCCATCTGGACAAGGCTTCTCCAAAGCCATCTTTTCATCCCCGAAGTGGGAGATGCATTTTAACATTTTTTTTTCCTAGACAGACTTCAGTCTCATTAATTTTAAGACACTTCAAGCTCTCTTTAGCAGTCCCTAACATAATTCTCCTAACTTAAGATACTAGATAGAAGTAGCCAATCCCGTTTATAATTGTGTATATGACCAGCAATTCAAATTCACTTCCCTTGATTTAATGTCCTATTTGTATTCTATCAATAAATGGAGTTCTCAGGACCATACTTAAATGGAACCAGCACTATGCTCTGATAGCCAAAGCCAGCAAAAAAAAAATTGCATCACTAAACTAAAATGTCTTGTAGTATATGATTCCTTGACTTATTGTTCTCTCCTCTTCACTGCACTTGAATATTAACTGTTGTATTAATAGCTCACTCTTAATTATCCATGAGTAATGTACTACAACCAGAAAATTAATGGAGGGAAGCACCACAAAAATGGAAAAGAATTCTCCCTATCCCAGATACATTTTCAAGCACACTGTGAGAGGAAGAAGATACACACACTGCCTTGAACACAGACAGAGAGAGGCCAGTGCTGGAAGGGTCCATTGCTGAACCTTGGTGATGGGTCCTTGCCCTGCTGGACCCTGCTTGCCACGGGAGGGAGGTTCTGAGCAGGGGTCTGATGCTGATCCCAGAGAGATGGGCTAGTTTGGAGAGGGGCAGCAGAGCCAGACAGTGACTCAATTCTCCAGCCCAAGATGAAGGAGGTGAGTGAGACCAGAGTGAGAAATTTCCAGTTGTTAAGGAAGGCTTTGTCACAAAACACATAATTCAGCTCCAGATTTCACTGCAGCAGGAATCTGAACTTGAAAGGACTGACAAAGGACAGGGTGTTTTTATGGATAACACGGTTTCTCGGAGTTAAACGCTACAGCTGACAGGGGTGCAAAGATGTGCTGCACCCCTCATTCATCACCACCCCTGCTCTCCACAGGGCACCCGAGAGGGAGGGCCTCTCAGCTCTGCTGGGACATTTCCCCTCTCCAGGAGCCGGTTGGAAAGTGCTGCTCACCATGATGCCATGACACAGTGTCTCTGCCCCTGAGCTGGGGCCGGGGACAGTGCCAGCATGGCTCCTCCAAGGCGGCCAGGAGCTGCACAGGCAGGGCCACCGCATCCATCTGCACGGGCGCGATCCTGAGGCTGCTCCAGAAGACTGGAATGGTGAGGTGCCTAATTAAATATGTGCCTCCCAGTGCCAGAGCCCTGCAGCAGCCATGAATTATGCAGCGGCTCACTTACATGTCAGCAGGATCACAATATTGATGAGCTATCCTGTGTGTAATCTGATAAAAACCAAGATAAACTCAGCAAAAATTGAGTGTAATATGATCCTTTCCTTTCAATAAACCACTTCCAGCCCAGCACTGGGAATGTCTCCCCAGGCTCCCTGCTCACCTCCGGCAGCCAAGCCCAGCAGCTCCTCAATAAGGCCCAGCATGGGTCCAGAGCAGCAGCAGCAATATTCCCCTGCACCTTCAAGGCAGCACTGGGTGCCTGTGAAGGCTACCTGGGGATATTTCCACGCCGTATGGGATTAGAGGCTGGTGCTCTCCACAGCGCCAGTGCATTCCAAAAGGTCTGCATTTTGGCATTTAGATTAATGCTGGAGACAGGGAGGAAGAAGTTGCCATGTCTCACACTGACTCCCTCCTCTCTGTCTGAGCAAATGAAGGATGACGGAGTGCAACTCCCACTCGGAAATGCTTTCCAGTACTCGCACAGACCCAGGTCCGACTCCAGCTCCCATGACAAACCAACTGCTTTGTAAACCTGGGTCAAATGCTTTTGGTACCCTGGGAACAGCCAGCAGCACAGGCTCCTACCCTCAGCCAAAACACATCCTCTAAGAAACACCTCGAAGAGAAGGGAGAGGCTTCTGGCCACGTCTGGTCACCAGACCCACGCAGAAGGCTGAGAGCTGCGAGATGAGGACAGAGGATGCTGCTCCCTGCCCCAGCACTTCCCCAGCGCAGCAGGGACTGGTGCTGCTCCCACTGGACTCAGCAAGACCTTCGGACAGCCCCTGGGGGGAAGCAGTGCCCAAGGCAGGGGGAGCCCAGCCCACCGCCCTTCCAGACAAAGCCAGAGGCAATGAGCAGCGAGCAGAGTGACTGCCCTCACCTTGGGGACACGCTGGAGCCTCCTCAGCAGCCTCACTCACAATGTCCCCATCCCATCAGCTGCAGGGACATAACGAGGTGATCACTTCATTGACAAGAAACAAGCAATGGATGAAGTCTGGACGTGAAGGTTACACCAACTCTGGAGCTTGTTGGACACTGCCCGGGGCTGGGGACCCTGTGACAGCCCATAAACCCCACCACCAGCCTCAGTGCTGGCAGGTCCTTGCAGAAGAGGTGACCATCAAAAGCCTGTTTGAGCTCCCGAGGGACGTTCACTTCAGGGCACAAGAACAGAGCTTCAGAAGCAGAGCACTGCTGGTTTTTTTTTAAATGATATTTCAAATCCATAGCAATGTAAAGACAGAGGAACACAAAGACCAAGAAAGACTCAAACTGGGGATCTGCCCAAGAGAACCAAGAAATGGCAGAAAAAGACCAGTAAAATAAATGATTGATGAATGCAAAGACCTCAGTAGCTGAGCAAGTGGCCAGCTGCCAGCTCTGCTGCTCCTTTCTCCGGACCTCTCTTTGTCCCATGGGAGGGCATTAGCTGGGTGAACCCCAGCTGGAATCCACCCTGAGTGTGGGGGTGACAACACCACAGTCAGCACCATGTGCCAAGCCAACCAACCATAGGCAGCCCCAGGCTCTCCATAGCCACAGGTTCCTCCAGTTCCTGACGTTGCAGGAAGGATCCAGCCAGGTCCTCCTTGTCCCAAAGGCCACTCTCCCTCATGCCCAGGGGGTCTACACTGGCCCAGCAGGTGCAGCTGGGGGAGAACTGGGCTGGCCCAGAACCCTGCAGAGGTCTCCAGCCCCACTGATAAGCCTACAGGGAGGGACAGGAATGTTGCTGCGTGGAGATGTCTCATTTCACAGATGTGTCTGTGTCTGCGCAAGAGAGAAACTTTCACAGTTTTACTGCTTTTCAAATATTTTAATGCAAGCCATTTGGTGTCATATTTTTAAAAAATGGGTACCAGCACAAGCTACATGCACATTAGCAACTGTCTCTCTATTAGTGTAAATACAAGAAGCAGAAAAGCACAGTCTGACTCCTAATCCATATGGTTATTCCAAATAGATTGCATGGTCTTAAACTTTGGCTTATTAGACTGGATCTTACATATGGAAAGAATTAAAATGCAGGATTTACAGTGCAGGCTAATCAGAACATGTTTAAATAACGATGCCCCAGCAGCCCCAGAGGGTCACAGCCTCCCAGACACCTGGTGGAGAGGCTGATCCTGCTCCCACAGCAAGAGCCTCCCCAAAGCCCAGCGTTGCAAGGGCTGCACCGTGGCACAGGGCAGGGCAGGATCCAGCCTCCAGCACTCCAAGAGAGCAGGCTGCAAGGAGGAAATACCTCATTTCCCACCGACTAGTCCATACAAGCAGAGACAATAGGGCCAAGTGTGCGCTGCCGGCAGCGCTCCCGCGTCGGAGTGCTGGCCAGCACGGGCTGCTCTGCCCTGACTCTTCCTATCTGAAAAAGCCATCAGCCCGCCTGCTCCTTCACTTAGAATGAAAGGTCACTTCAGGGCTTTTTGGGTGGTTTTTTTTTTTCAAACAAAAGAATTATCTCGATTTTCAAAAAATACTTTTGCCCCGCGATTACAAAAGCTATTAAAAGCAAGGCATGATATCACTGTTAACGAAGCCAGAACTCACGAGAAGGTGGATATACATTACCTACTTCTGCTAATTCATTTCTGGACAAGGCCAGGCTTATCTCGGGTGCTTCAATATTTGCATGTCCACCACACAGATCTAAGCACACTTCCCCCCCCCCCCCCACCAGAGAGTCTCCTTGCAGCAGTCCAAGCCTCTCCCCTTTTATTCCACTGATGTTGTTTCCATGTGAGTCAGTTGCCTTTTTATTGCTCCTCTAAAAACAGCTTTCTCCAAAGTTGCTGAATTTCTAGACTTGGAAGCATGACAGAAGAATGCACTGATTCACCACCCTCCACAGGGCTCTGCTCCCGCCGGCTGACACCTCCCCTGGAGCCGGCTCACCACAGGGAGGGTGACCAGTGTGAACCAGTATGAATCCAGCAAAGGAGATATGTGGTCTGGGGAACTGGAACCCAGCCACGTCTCCAGCCATCCTGGACTCTCCAATCTGCCTCTCTGCTGGCCCAAATGACAAACCCCAGACCCGGTCCCACACCAGCCCCAGGACTGGTCCTGCACTGTGCCACACCGCCCAAGCTTCAGTCCATGTGCTGCAGCCGATGCCATCCACAGGAGTCCAGCCCCCTCAGCTCCATCCCAGGTTCAATAACACTGATCAACAACACTCACTTTCCTGGAGGGTCACCAGAGGCTGTGCAGAGCAGAGGGAGAGAGAGTTTCAAAAGCACAGGCAGCCCCTTAACAAATACATCAAGTGGGCAAGTCAGTTATTAGTCTCTTTAACTGCCAGAAAACACCAGCACCAGGGACCCAAGCAAGTGTTTAGTGTCTCCTCGACTCCCTGGTGCCAGGAAGCGTGCCACATGCTGAAGGGCAGCCCATGGCCAGGGTGGCCAAGGAGCAGGATCATGCCCCAAACCCACCCCTGCTCCCTCCTCAGCCCTGGCACAGGCCATGGGCCACAGCCTGGGCTCACAGGGAGCCACGTGCTGGGCTTCCAATGGGAACACACAACCAGGAACAAAAGCCAGCCCCTCCATGGAGCTGCAAGGGTGCTCAGCTGTGTCAAGCTGGCAGCACCTGGCACAGGACAGCTTCCTGGGCAGGTCCTGAGAGCGCAGCTGAAACCCAGAATGGTTTCCCCACATGGTCCATACTGCCAGCTACACAGAAGAACCTTATCTGTGCTGAAACCATCACCAGATTCTGCTGTCAAAAGATGCAGAGGAACTTGGAAAGGCCACAGATGAATAACCCTGCTCAAACCATCCCCTCAGTACTGAGAGCAGTTCTGCATAAACACACTGCACTAACTATGGCCTAACAGGGTGTTCCTCTCACCAGCCTCTCATTACCGAGGACCAGGAAAAGAGAGCGAGCACTTGCTCCTTTTGGCTTTTAAGGAAATTATTGAATTGGGCTCAACTTTTCATCTTTCCCACAAAAAGGTGCTCTGTCATCTCGTGCCTGTTCACCTACACAAAGATGAGATGACATCTCTGGCTAAAGGCCGACAGTTCTGCACCTCCTTGTCACTTTTAACAAGAAAATAATCCTGCAGAAACACTTGAAAAACAAATCAGTGTTGACACTCCTCATCTGCTAGGTACACTTTACAAAAGGAAAGAAATACTGCATTAGCGTTTGACCTCCTCACCTTTCTGACATTGGAAGAAAATAAAGAGGGAAGGCTCAGAAAAGCTGATGCTGAAGTAAGAATGTCAGGAGAGCAGGCAGCGCTCGAGGCTTGAGGCCCCAGCCCAGCAGGCAGGGCAGGGCTGAGTCAGCCCAGGCGGAGGGGAGCTGTGAGCCAAGAGCATCGAGGAAGCTGTGAGGAGCACACAGAAGTTCCAGGGAAGGGTGAAGAGATGCTTCTGCAGATGAGGGCAGGAGGACTTGGAGAAGGACCATCACCAAAAAGCTTCTCAGTCCAGTGAAGCCCTAGGGCTCTGCAGTCAGTCCCTCCACGTGCATGAGCCAACATCCTCCCACCTGCCTTATCTCTCCCGCACAGCAGCCCTCTTCCAGCTCCATCCTTGCACCATTACATGGCTGTGTAGTGCTGAGCAGCTCCTTGTACTCACAAGAGACTGCCTTGTCCTGCTCTAAATGCTCCTGAACCACGCAGCACACTTACAGCTCCAGACCTCTGCAGCCTGCAGGCAGGAATGAGAGGGTTTCCTCGGCTCCCAGTGCTGTCAGCTGCTCCCTTCATTCTGGGCACGGTGGATTTCACCCAATAAGTCATGCTAACCCCACCTCCTCTTCCCTGAGCAGAGGCTACCAAGAAATAAAACTGAGCTTTGTCTTCTGAACAGCCAGACACACTCTCCATGAGAATGCTCCCAGGCACAGGCAGCTTGCCCTTTGGACACAACACTGGGGTGACTTTCCACGTTTGCAGGCACCAGATGGTCTCCTTGCTCCCCCAGCGTGGCTGGGCACAGCGCTGCTGCCGCCTCGCCGGGCACAAGTCCTTGCCTGTAGGAGGTGGGGGCACTTCGAGGAACTCACAGAAATATTTTCCCACCAGTAGCTGCCGGCCTGAGCTAATGCGACATGACACGTATCTCACTATGAACAATGTGCTGACATTCAGGGCCTGCTCACCATGTTCCCAGCCGTGCCACTGTCACCGCACCGAGAGCGCAGGCGGGGGGATGCATTTTCCCCCTGAGCTTGTTTCGAGCACCCCTTTGAGGTGCCACTGCTGTGGAAGGCCCAGCAATCCCTCCACAAGACAGCTTCGTAACAGGTAGCACAGTACCATGGTAATGTCAGCTGGAACAGGAGGACAGGGAGAGAGGCAGCGCTGCCTGAACAAGGAATGTCCTGCAGAGCCACTCTCATTAGTGTCCAGGCACACCAGCAGCTTCACATCCTGCAGAGATGGCCCTGGACTCTGCCACGGCTCTGTAAAAGGTGCAGCTACACATGGGAGCAGGAGCCAGACACGAGTGCCAACTGTTTGCAGCCTAAAGACAACCCTCCCACCAACAGCACCGCCCGAGAAACTGCTCTGGCGTCTGTCCCTGCAACACCCCCAGGGAAGTGGATGGGAAGTTCTGGGGACAGATCCCCTCCAGGCTGCAGGTGGGGAAATGCAGGGAGCATGATAGAGCATGGTTTGTGTGCCGAAACCCCAACACCCGCCCGTGCCCTGCTTACACAACAGCATTACACAACACGGCACTTCCGCAGATTGCATAAGGCCGGCACCGGCACACCCGAAACCCCAGAGACGGCGACGTGCTGGGACAGCAAACCCACCACTGGTCACCCAAAAGCACATTCCCACCATGCTGCCTCCCCACTGGCCCTTCCAGGCTACTCCTGAGAGGAGGCAGCCCAGCACAGTGTCAAGAAGCATCATGGCACGATACCGGGAGGCAAGAGAAGGAGCTATTTCACCATGTCCTGGGAAGAGGCTGATTTGACCCCAAATCACAGGACCTGGGGAGGTCTATATTGCTGGACAAAGAAATTGTTGTAACTTCTGGAGAATTTAAAGTAAATTTTGTTAGGGATCGTCCAGGGCCAGCCCAGCACAAGGGGCAAGCAGCAGTTCCACAGTCTGCAGGTTTCAGCTGGGTGACAAAGGCAGTGCTGTGGTCATGAGCAGTTTGAAGCTTCTACCCCAAGCTGCTGAGAGAAGGAGCAGCGCTGCCAGGTGCTGCCATACAGCAGGTGTGAACTCCTGGTGTCTGTTTCAACAAAATCCATCCAGTATATCCCAGTGCATGAAAAACAAAACATCTACTGCACCACACAGCACAGAGAAGGCTGCTAGGAAGGACAAGGCTTGGTTTTCTCCCCAGCCACTAAAGTTTCCATTTTCTGCACCCAAGCTAGACGCCTGCAGCCTGAGCAAGGATTTACGACAGCATAAGCTTCAGAGTCCCTCTGCTTCTCAAGGAAGTATCAGGAAATAAAAGGGCAATTGCATTAGTCAGTCATCAGGAGTTCAGGGTTTCTGCTTGGTTTCAATGACAGCAGGTAAAAAAAATTGCTCAGCTTGCCTGAGTGCAGCCAGAGGCACTGCAGGAGGCCGGACACGTCCCTTCCCACTGCACCGCACACACAGCGCTGCTTGGGAGCCCCATGGCTCCATGCCACACCACCAACACCTCTGCTCTGGCAAGCGCCAGGACCAGGCTCAGGTCACCCAGGCTGTCCCTCCCCAGCATGGCAGAGCAGGTCCCAGCAGGAGCCAGCCTCAGCCTGAGCTCCAGCAGCTCTTGCCTGTGCAGGGGGTGGATGGAAATGCAATGCCTGGAGGGTCTGAGCATCCTTGTGAGGTCATCACGGCTCGTGGGCTGCTGTGGAGCATTTCACCTCTGTTGAAAGTCCCACCAAGATGAGATTTGCCTCTTCCACAGCTGCATCCCCCCAGCACCCTCCTATCACCTTGGGACACCAGCCCCTGCTCTCCCTGGGCCCTACACCCACGTTCTCAGTGGTGGCTGAAGCACCATCAGCAAGGTCACAGACATCCCCACCCGTCTGTTACCTCACAGTCTGCTCAGCGGGAAGGCCACCCATATCTGTGGGAACGCTGTTCGAGGTTACATTATGAGCAAATTCCAGTTTTTCTTGCAACACAACTAACCAAATACCCCTATCCAGATCTGAAACTCATCCTTGGAAACCTCACTAACCTCCTCCCTTCTTCCTCTGTGTGCCTTCTCCACACAGCTCTTGGCTGGTGACCAGACAGCCAGTTTCACCCATAGTGCTGCCCCAAATAATTGGTTTCTTACCTCATGTAACACCTCCTAAAAGGCCACTGCAAATCCTTTCAACAAAAGCTGAGGTAGCCAAATCCAGCTTCTACTAGCCTCTTTCCCTCTCCTCCCCCCAGATATAAATTTTATACTTGGAGCTACTAAAGTTGGCTGAAAATAATGATAACTGACAGATGCTGGGTTAAATAGGCCACAGTCTTTCCCTCGGGCCTAATTTAGACCGGATATCAAAATGATACAAAATATCATTGCTCGCCTTCACTCCATCAGGACATCTGCAGACGGACCGATATTAACTCCTTCCTGGGAACACTGTGTTTGCACTGTCACCTTGCAAGAAAAAGCACATTTTACCCGATCTCCTCCTGCCCTGGATCCCATGCTCCAAGGTGGCTCCTCAGCAAAGTCTCTTTAGTTCCAGCCCAGCTTAGTGCCAGGCAAGTCGCACCAGCCTGAGCCTCTGCCCCTCACACCACAGCAGCCTCAAACCACAACCCACCCGTGGCACCGCAGCGTGCGGGGCAACAGGACCCCCCACGCCAGCACCTGTGGACACATGGCTTGCACCACTAGGACAGGTAATTAGAGGCTGTATTCTAATGAATATGCACAAGAGGGCAGAGTCACAGTTGCGCACCTGAGGTAAAGTTTTGCATATTTTAATTTTTCAACACTCGGCAGCGCAATCTCGCGGCATTCACAGAGCCCCCTGCATCGCGTTTCCTAGGAGGCTCGTTGGGTTTGGTTCTCTTCAAAGGAAGAGGAAATGTTACAAAAGAGTTTCCTTTGCCTCCATCGAGCACTCAGGGTAAAGCCCAGGAGCAATCCCAAGCCCCGGCCCAGACAGGGTGCATGCCACATCCCCACTGGCACCTGCCTGCACCAGGGGCAATGAAGCCATCCACTGACAAGACTGAAATGTCTAACTAGCAAGTCTCATTTTCAGCTGCTTATAAATTTACCAAGGGTTAACTGATCAGCCCCAATTTTCCTTGGCAAATACATCAGCTGGACTGGATATATTGATTTGAAGACTTAATTCAGAATTTCTCGGTTATTTCTGAGAAATATTTCTGGTGTAAACTCTCCATCTCTCGCACTGTCTTCACTTTAGAGGGCAAAAGCACATTCCGTGTTCTGAAAAAAACATGAGTTTGATTTACAGAGTTACTGCTGTCACACAGTTACTGCACTAAACAACGAGCAGTGAAAGCAGCTCGAGTAGAAGCAGCAGCGTTACAGCCACCTCCACTCCACACCTGCCCACAGCTGGCTGCAGCTACAGCCCTCAAAGCTATCCTCAGAGCTCCGGAGGCCTCAACAAAACCCACAGAGCGGGCCAAGGCTGAAGACAACACGGTGCTTTAAAGTGAAGTTGAATTCAAAGAAAATCAGTTCATCAGTTTAGAGTTATAAATGTTAAACTCAGGAAAGGGATCATTTGTGCTCCCACAGACTCATAAAACTGCATTAAACATTAAGTACTATGTTAAAAGGACATTACTTCCACGTCCCAGATCCAGCATTCAGAAGTTAGGAATGCCTCTGCAACCTGCATTTGACCTTGTTTCTTTCAGTTGTGACAGACTTGGATTGCAGTGGTTTTCCTCCGAGAAGCTGGGTGCAGGCAGGCGCTGGGTGCTGGAGCTCCTCTGTGAACAAACTGAAGATGCAAAGTGGTGGACATTGATGCCATCAAAATCCAGCTTTGCCTGCTGGAGCTGGAAAGTGTGGGTACGGGAGACAAAAATGGTTGTTTGGTTGAGGAAAGCCCATGTGCCCGCACAGAATGCTGCTTGCTGTACTCAGCACTGGCAGATCCTGTGCTGCCCAGGCACTGCTGCCAGGCTTCAGACCCTGTGGGGCTGGAGAAGGGATTGCAACAGGCTGGCAGCCCCCAGAGCCAGGGGAGTGGTGGCCTGCTGCCCACATGGCCTCACTGGAAGGCAGTGTCGTGGTCCTGCAGACCCAGCAACTCTTCCCCAGCCCTGCTTTGGGCTGGATGAGTCCTGCTGCACGCTGGATCCCCAGTGCAGGGCTGTGGGGAAGGGCACGGGGCTGTGGGGCACAGGGCGAGCCTGGCAGCAGGCTGGGCAGCACGGGCAGGAGCAGCTGCACGCGTGTGCCAGTGAATCGCACACTTAACTGGACACCGAGCACAGGCGACCTGTCAGCGTGTCAGTACGGGGACTCCTAATCCGAGTCTGTGTCAGGGACAGCCAACGGCCTCAACATAATTGCAGAGAGGCACAAGCTCATGGTCTGGCAGCAGAGATGCTGCTACTGATCTGACATGTGGAGCAGGGGAAGGCAGCAGCAGCCACCAGCGCCCGGCATCAGATCCCTGGACCTGCTGCACTGAGGAGGAGCCCCACAGCCCGCAGGGCTGGCCCTCTGCCTGCCAGCCCACACCAGCCTGCAGCACCCCAGCAGAGCCCAGACGTTGCTATCATCAAGCTCTCCCTCCTTCGGAGGGCAGGGAAAACAGGGATGCCACAGCAAAGGGATTCCCTCAGCCTGTGGGCAGCCGAGCAGCATTCATACCCGTGTGTGGTACCTGCCAATCTGCCATGCCAAGGTGTCGGGTTAAAGAGCCAAAGCATGTCAGAGCATGCCTCAAGAGCAGCTCTGGTGGTTTTACTCACATCATTAATAAGTTAAACTTTGAGATTTAGAGAAGACAATGGCAACAGCTTTTTCCTGGCATTGCACCTTTCCTGGATCACACCTTTCCCCCGTGACTGTGTAAAAGGTACGAGACCAACATCACCTCAGCTCCCGCAGAGACATGGAGCCTGCTCAGACATCACATGGGAATCACCTCCTAGGCCAGCTGCAATGGGAGCGAGAGGCAAGAGAGCAGAGAGCAGTGCCCTAGGTTTTTCAGACCTGTGTGAGTGGTTGCTGGGATTCCCAACATCCATAAGCAGGGGCACAGTTTGCCAACTTACCCTCCAAATGAGAAACCAAATCTTCTGGAAATGCTGTGAACTGCAGGCAGTTATTAACAGGGTGCTGGTCCTGCTTCCCAGCCCTGCACTGCAGGATTTGACCAGGGTATGCTGAACAGCCAACACAGAGCTGTGAGACAGCCCACAGACCCCAAGGGCAGTGCTGCCAAGCACCTTCCCAGCAGGAGAGCCGGAGGCCTGGATCTGTGCCCCCCTACCTGGCGAGGAAGAGGCTCAGGTTGCTCTACAGGCACAAGGAATAAATCTCCCCTGCAAAATGAAGCGCTGCTCAGTGCACAGCAGGATGTGCCACTGAGCTGACATCACCACCAGCTCTCTGCAGCACATCCATATGGCTGGCCAGCAGTGGGCATGTTCTTTCACTTACATTTCCCTCAAGTTTGGATACTACACCAGGAGGTGCAGCGAAGCAGTTTAATGCCCAGGGTGATCGTGCAGCCGCATCATGGTGAGAGGGCTTTCCCCAACAGCAGCCCAAGCAGCAATGAGACAGCAGCACACATCAGGCAGGCCGTGCTAAGCTCAGTCCAGGGACAGACGACCGAGCAAAACCTCTCACCTTGCTCCAGCCATGCCTCAAGGGGCACCCACACGTATCCCCACCTGCCTAACACCTGCACACTCCCCACAGATGTAAACCCAGGCCTGCGAGCAGAGCCCGAGCAAGGCAGTGGCTGTGAATGGCTGCTCCCCCTCCCCACCACGAGCACCCGGGGTGCAGGCACAGCTCAGGGGTGCTCCCGTGGATGCCAGGGAACAGATCCCCCAGGGTCCAGAGGGGCACACCCAGACCATCCCTTCCTGTCTACTTCCACCCAGCGCTATCTCCAGATCCAGCCACACTCCACTGGGACTGAAGAGCCATCTCTTCTCCTGGCCGAGTAGTATCTCCTCTGTGAGCAGACAGAATAAGGCAACAAACTATTTCATTTTTACTATTTGTATTTGACCTTTTTATATTGTTTGCTTTTTTCCAGCATAATCCCTTAAGAACACGACTGATGATTTATAACAAAAGAATATCTCTATAGTGGGTGCCTTGCAAGACCTCTCTCCTGCTGCTTTAGAGTGATTTACTTTTGGATTAGCCTCTGATAGAGAAGGGCTCGGCTGACGATTTGCCCTCGTATATCAAAAGGGAAATCCTTAAGACATCACTATAAAACAGCAGGAAAGAGCACCTGCCTGACTCATAAACTTATATGATGTGGTTTAGTCAGATAGGCCATCTGCTTCCCTTACATACCCATATGTCCTTCGCTGCTCCCCGCTACCTCACTGTTAACTTTGGTGATTTTCTCCTTCGCTTCCGCAAAGCTAAAACAGAGAAATGAATCGAATGATAAACTTTCATGCAGATGGAAACGAGTGCAGTAGCCGCTGTCTCTGCCTTCTAGTTACACAATAAATAATGACAGTGAAGGTGAGGAAACACACATCTGCTCTTCATCAGAACCATCGTATCAACTTAATGTGCCAAATCCTGCCCTGGCCTACACCCACATGGCTCAACCAACTTGGGTGAAGAGAGGAAGGATCCACTCTTGTAGTGTGTCCTTGCCAAACCCCAGCTGTTCCCAACAGGAGCGGGCCATGGTCCTCAGCATGGCTGCACTCCCATGCTGGAGCCTCTTCCCATGGCCAAGGGATGGTTGGGCCAGGGTTGGCCTCTACCATCCCAATGTTTAGGGAAAAAATACAAGACACTGGAGTTTACTCCCTTCCCTAGGACAGGAAAACACCCTCCATCCTAATGATTACCTATTTAGGGACTGACTGAGCCAAACTATATATCAAACCTTCATACCCAATGACCAAACAGACTTTTGCCCCCTGAACTCATTTGTGTCCCTTTTGAATCCATTTGTACCTTTGCTTCTACAACAATCCATAACCATTAACGCCAGGGACGTATCTGAACACCATGATATAAAAGGTACTCCAGCTTCAAAACTGCTGGCTAGCTTCATTACATACCCCCAGCTCTTGCCCTAGAAGGAAGCAATTAGTTGTTTTCTAACAAACCTTTGCCTTCCACACATGACTGCTCATGGCTGGCCAGCACCCCAGGGACCAACCCAACACTCCTTTCCCACACGGACAGCCTGCTCTTCTGGCCTGCTTCACACAGAAGTTCTTTCATGCCACCTTCTCCTTTCAGCCTCTTTCATTCTGTCTTTTGGCAAGAGAGGGTTTGACTAGCACATCACTCGCTATATCCAAAATGTGCTTGCAAAGACCACTGCAAGCTTCTCAACAGTGTAACTTTGTCTGGTCCTCTGTCCCCTTTGGTCATGCACAGCCATCAAACACTGCTGTCCCTTTACACCTCTCATGAGGAGAAAACCAATCAGATCCTGACCCCAGCCACAATCCCAAGGAAAATGCCAGCGTGCTGGCCCCAGGGAAGTGGAAAGCACCCTGCATGGAGGCAGAGGAAGCCGCAGGCACTCGTTCTGCAGTGAGAGTATGTCTGCATCCCCCGGCCTGGGCAGGCTGCTGCAGTGCAGGGAGAGGGGGGCTCACACCAACTGGCCCTGGGGGCACAGGGAAATCGGCCTCCCTGCAGCTCAGGGGGAAAGAAAACCTCCTGTAATTTATGTCCTTTTTAAATGTTCGCCTTGCTTTTTAATTTCCCAAAAATCGAGTCCCTGGGAGTTCATTTTTCTCCTCTGCAATAGAGTACGGCAAGCAGAGGTTTTTCCGGCTCTCTGGAGAGCTGCCTATAGCCCACCACAGAGTGGATAAAAACCCGCATAAAAAGACCACCCAAGGGACTGGGAAAGTGGTCCCCAGAGGGAAGAAAGAGGCATTTTGTTTAGAAAGGCTGCAGCACAGACAATTACCCAAAGCAGGGAAAAAACCGGCATGAAATCTCCTGCTCAGCTGTCCCCTCCGAGAGCTCCGACAGGAGCACTGGCCGGCACCGTGCTGTGCCACGGGCAACAGAGCTGCCAGCACGGGAGAAGGTACCAGGGAGCACACGTGTGTGCCCATGCACGCACCAGCACGTGTCCTCACAGAAAAACAGGCAGCATCTCGGGCACGGGAAACACTTCAGTGCCCTTCCCCTTACAGAGACACCAGTTTATTGCTCACTAACTCCGTGGAGCACGTGGCTCGAGTCCCGCAGCTGATCTCCACAGAGATCCAGCTATTGCAACACTCGGAGTGTGCTTACCCGTGACGTGTCCCCTGTCTGCTCTTACACACCCAGCAACAACAGCCCTGCACACCCGTGAGGGCAGCAGCCACTGCTGGCTGCAGTGACACGGCAGGGAGTGCCCAGTGGTCTGGCCACGGGCAGCAGGCAAGGCAGTGCATGGCTCGGGCAAGGGCTCTCTCAAAGAAATTAGAAGTGAGAAAGGCATCACATTACCCTCCTTAATTTTTCATTTCTGACACACACTGTTTTCTCCTCATTTCAAAGAATTTCAAGTTAATGTCTGGAGGGCAGAAAAATCCATTTCCCAATATGCCTGCTGCAGCTTTTTCACCAATCGACTGCCCTTCCTGGTACAATCACTGGGACATTGATTTTTTCCTTTTTTTTTTTTTTTTTTTCTAGAGCATCATCCAAAAATCTATCAATGCAAACAGCATCTTTGAAAAAAATACCAGCAATACAAGGCAAGATGCTTTCTCCACCCTTTAACCCCAATGCTGCAGGAAACCTCTGCCTGGTACCAGTTTTAGTACCAGTTTTTGTGCCTCCCCTGCAGTGTGGCAGGGACAGAGGCAGGCCCAAGGTTGCACATGCAACAGCCTGGGTTCTGGTGAGCCTGGCAAAACCCGCCTCCTATTACTATGCTAAATAAACACTTCACTCAACAGTCTTGGCACTTATTAAGCACCTGGGAGAGAGACTGCCTCACGTTGTCCAAAACACTCTTAATTACTGTTTAATCAAGATCTCTTCCCCTCTAGAAAAAAAAAAAAAAAAAAAAGGAAACGGGTAAACATTTGCATGTATTTTCCACTGCAATCACATTACACATCTCTGTGACAAGCAAATTCTTGGCAGAGCTCAGGAAGAACACGCTGCCTGTGCAGGAGCATCTCAGCACAGCCTGCTCAGCCAAATAGCCTTAGGTCCCCCCTTCCTTAGGTAAGAAACAGAACCAGGAGGATTTCCTGGCACATGGACTAACGCCATCAAATGCTTCTTTTATTTGTTGTTGACACATGTATAACAGTAGAAGAATCACTAAATAGCCTTGTAATATCTTGATTTATGGATTATTCTTCCATACGAATAGCACATGGCAAGGACAACACGCCTTCATGCTGTATCTCTGCTAGAGCAGGAGCACTGGATTCCTGCTGTTAGCACCCACAAACCCCAGGCAGCACAGGGCTGAGCCAGGCACAGATGGGATGCCCAATCCCCTGCTATCGGAGCAGGTAAAGGCACAAAGCACTGCGTGGGCGTTTAGACACAAATCTTCTTCCTTTCTGTAAGGCTTCTCGAGCTGGATTTTCCCTGAGCAGCTCCTGCATGCAGCTTTAGAACTGTGCCTGGTGATGTGCAGCTGTTTCCAGAGGCCTGGGGAGTGCTCTGTGGCACAGAGCTGGCACCACCGCCAGCCCCAGCCAGCCCACAGCCTGGGCTTGGGGTGCGAGATCCTGCACAGAACGTCCCTTCTCCTCCACTTCACACTCAGCTCTTCCTTAAGATACAGGGGATTTGTCTTAATTGATTTAACTGGCAGTCGCAGTGCTCTGACAAAAATGAATTTATATCCGAGAAGCACATGAAAGAGAAGGGCCTTTGGGACAGTATCACTGCTTTCACACCAAGGGCCAGGTCCCAAACAGGCCATGCAGGGCTCAGTCTGGGTCACACCACCACTGCCTCCACAAACACATCAAGCTGTGCTCTCTGAAAAGCAGCAGGATGGTGTCCAGGGCATGTGTTCCAGCACCCCTGTGCTGCACCTGACTAGCTCTGTTGACTAAGTGACAATTACCCGGGATCCACTGCTGGTGATAGATTATCAATGGCATATGACTTTGCATTTTAACAGCCACTAATCTGCCTGCTAAACCCAGAATATCAGGTTAAATCACCTAATGTGATCTTTGGAGTAAAGCAAAGCAGAGGCCTGTTGATAACGATTAAAACAGCTGCTGGTGAAAGCATCCAAAGCAGCTCAGCTGCAATATTCCAACACGGATGTTCAGGCTTTGGGCAAAGGGGACACCTGTACAGGAGAGAAGATAAACTGACTCCCCAGTACCTTTTATACCGTGAATGCATTCAGAAGACCCAAAGCTCTTCATAATAACAGGCTTTGGGGACAGGGCAAGAGCCCCCAGGGCAGATGGGCACAAAATCTTTCTCTAGGTCACATAAGCAAGATGTAGCTAAAAGGGTCTTGGAGTACATATTAAACAAAGATTCATTTATTCATTTTTATGAATGACTGAATTTCTTCTGTTTCCCCTCCCTATCTATGGTACAACATTCTCACACAGACAACAGGCAGTCAACCAGAGATGTGCACACCCATGTTCGTGTGACAACAACGTGACCAGGAGCTGTGTGAACTAAACCCAATACAGACTTCAGCTCCAAATTAGCATTCAAACACAGACTGAGCTGTGTCAGTGCTCCTATGCAAACCAAACTAGTCTAAGATTATCTCTGTTCTCAGCCCATTTACCAAATAGGTCTCGTAGTGAACATGTGCTGACTCTTGATCTAGGGAATGCATCCAAGGAAAACAGCTGCCAGAGGCTTCACTGCAAATGAACACTGTGTGCTAAAGGAGCCTGACACGGAGCTGGAAAGCTGGCTGGAGGTTGAAGTGGGGACAGACAGAAAGTTCACTCCCTCAAGTGCCATCTCTTCAGAAAGCCACACACGGACACAAAGGGTGGGGCAGGCATTTGCAGCCATCCCCAGCCTAGAACAGTCCTCTGCAGGAGCACAAACTCCTGCTGCTCTCTCTGGAGAAGTCCCCCAGCACAGCCACACGTGCCTGTCAAGCACTGAAGCCCACCAGGTGCCTGCACGAGCTGTGCAGAGCTGCCCCTGCTTCTGTGCCTTCTTCTGCCTCAGCTCCATGGGAGGATGGGTCATCCCATCAGCAGCTGGCCCGACTAAGACCCCTCCAACAGTGCTGCTCCCACCCCAGGCACAGCTCCAGGCCAGCTCTGCTCCCCTCTACAGGGGGAGGGACGGCAGTCTGAACCAGCACTAACAAGCTTACTAATTAAAAACTTGGGACAGGCTTAAAATTCACTTTCCTGGGGAACAGGAACAATTTGAAAAAACAAAGTAAACATCTTTCTTTCATAAACAGGTGGTGGGGCCAGGATCTCAGCATGCTGCAGCCAGGAACAGTGGCTGGGGATGGACTAATGCCCATCTTTGCCCCACTGGCTGCTCCCCATTGCTGCCCTGCAAAGCTTCATCACCATGGGCAGAAATACTGAGAGAAACAGGCTGGGTGCTGCTCTGTCAGTTAAACAAGACATTTCACATGTTGTGAAATTAGCATCTGACTTCACTGCTTCCTCCTTCCCTCATCCTTTGAAAATGCATTTTCTCCAATATTTTGAGAACCTACAGCAAGGGAGATGGAAACCTGTTCAGGGTACACAAAAGAAAGGTCAGCAAGTGCATCTGGATAACTTTTAAAGATAATTACTCATTTTCATATCCCCTTTCCATTCTTCTGGGAGCACCACATACGATGCAAACAGCCTTCCTCGGAGCATTTTCTTGGCACGCCAGGGTGCTAAGGGTCTTCAGAGGAAGCTCTGAAAACATTCAGACCCGGGCTGTGATACTCTTGCATCTCATCAACATGCGCACCCCAGTCGAAAGCTAACGTCTGGTGTGGAGCACGTCCGTCCATTTCCCACTGAGCCCACAGCAGGATTACTCTGGGCCTGGTTAGAGAAGTCCCAGCACAATAGTGCTGCAAGGCCCTTAATCACGCTGTGCTTTAGCAGCATTCCTTGGCCCAGCAGAGCACACCAGCAGTATGAGACGTGAACAATGGCCAAGCTTTGTTTCCATGTTCCTGTCTCCCGAGCCCATGAGGAACATCTGGTTGCCTTCCTTCCACTGCAGAGGGTGGGCATGGGTGGGTCCCCACTGACAGCAGCAAGGCTACAGCGAGCAGCACACCCCAAGCAGCCTATTGAGTGACACAAGATGAGGCAAGACCAAGGACGTGCTTGGAGAGGTGCCTGCAAGACTTTTGCCACGCTGGCGGCAGAAATTAGAATCTGTGTGAATGTCAGCACTGCAAACAAAACCAGGTTGAAAGACTTGACCATGGCCTGCAGAGAAAGTGGCCACTCATTTCCTTGTCTCCACAGACTAGAGCTGGAATCATGGCACCATGCTGTACAACTCTTCCTGGCTCCTGCCAGGACATGGGCATCTGCTCCGAGGGCTTTAACCACATCAGAGACAGCAGGAAGCCACTCAGGCTCACAGCCACTTTTAGTGACAATGCAGGGTCAAGATGGAGGAGTCAGCAGCCCAGCGCCCCACAACCTGTGCTTGGTCTTGGAAGGGCTCAGGAAATCTCTTCCACAGAAGTTCCACAAGAACACTGCCTGTGCAAAGAGGAGACACCGTCCTGCTTCTGAGGGATGTTCATCACGTGGGACTCCCATTACCCAAGGGAGGTGAGGACTCCACTCTTTCATCCAGGAACACAGGCGCAGCCAGGGCACTCACTCCTTGCTTTGAAGGGGCTCAAGTTCCAGGTATGTTCAAGAAACAACTGAAAGTGGCACTGAGTGCCATGGTCATGACAAGGTGGTGTTTGGTCAAAGGTTGAACTCAATGGTCTCAGGTCTTTTCCAGCTGAATTGATTCTGTGATTCTGTGTCCCTCCTCTTAGGGGTGTTTGGTAGGTGTTCCTTAGGATGGGCAGACAACAAGAGGGCACGCACTGCTATGCCTCTGGAAACAAAGAGTCTTAGAAAATAAAAACCCCTTGATTGTGGGTTGTTCTACAAATAATTCATATAAAGTAACTCCATAGAGCCAGATTGTCTGATCTGAGAGCCAAGGCATAACTCAGAGAGAGGTTGGGGGGCTGTGAGATGTTAGTGGGAGACACCAAGTCCCCAAGAGGTTTCAGGCACAGCAGTTCCCTGCTGAGGAACTCAGGCACATCCACGGCAACCTGGCTCTCACATGCCACATCTGCAGAGGCCCATGACTGCAGAGCCACTGGGACTAGGGCTGTCACAGCACAGGCAGAAGCCTGGCTCTGAGCTGTGCCATGCTGGGGGCAGAGCTCTCCCCACCAGTGCAGGGCAGTGATGGAAGCACTGCCTGGTGTGTGTCTGTCCACATCTGTGACCCAGCAGTCTGTCCTGGGTCCTCAGGGCAAGGGCCCAGCCAGCAAGTGACACGCTGGCTGTAGGCTCAGCAGCTCCATGCAGCTGAGAGCCCAGCACAGAGGGAAGCCTGGATTAGCTCCTGGCACTGTAGGAAGTGCTATAATAGCAGAAGCAGAGCAGCAGGCAGCAATTGTGGAGCCTGAGCAAAAATCCCTTGTTTTCACTGGCTAGTTCTGGTTTCATGTTTCTGATCTTTTAAACATCAGGCACTCCCCAGGCCTGGCCAACAGCTCCCTAAGGCAGCGCTCTGCTCTGCCAGCAGCCTGACCTGTGCCAATGGGTTTCCTCCAAACTGCCAGCTCCAGGCTGGAGACGGAGCTCCAGCCCCACTGCATATGGGCTGGCAGCAACCCCCAGCAGCAGGAGCAGCTGAGCTCCCTCCCCGGAGGAGAGCAGCACCATCCCACTTGCCTCCAGCCAAGGCTCACGACTCCAAGGCACTTTTCCCAGCCTGTCTCTGCAGGAGAAGCCACGAGTGCCCCAAACCAAGGCAGCAGAGGCACGAGGAGCAGTCTGCAATGGCATGGTGCAAGACCAGTACAAACCAGTGCCAGCTGCCACTGACACATGCTCTGCTGTCAGCCCAGCCACTTAACCACGCTGTTTTTTTCCCTGGCTGTAAGGCAGCCAACAGCAGACCTGCTTGTTTCCCCTTCCAAAGGGGAGAGAGAGAGAGAGAAGGAAGCTTGTGGAAAATAAAATCACTCTCAACAGCCTGGAAAAAGCTGCATGTTATGAGACCACAGAAGCGATGAGAGGTCGTGTGGGCAGGTGAAGGGTTAACAGGTGGAAGCCAATGCCCCTCTACCAGGCAGCCAATATTTCTATCAATAAATTATGCATCAGCATCTAGTAATAATGACCTAGCAGCCAACGCTATTTAAAACAAACCAATCGATGGTATTAACGTAATCCCCAGGAGAAAACAAGACACCACACACAGAGCTGGGATTGGAGCAGATCAGGCCAAGGAGAAAGGGACCTTTGGGACAGCAGTCAGCCGGCAGGGACAGAGAGGTCCCCGAGCTGAAAGGCCGGGCAGGGGCTCCAGTTCAGTCAAGAGCAGAGAATAAAAGTCACCTCCCCAGCCCTGCGCCACAGCCACCACTGCCTTGGGAAGGGCTGGCACCGGGACCACCCGCCTGGCTCACCCGTGTGGCAGCTGCTGCTGCAGCCCGACTCGATCCCCCAGGCCAGACCCTGTGGCTGCTGCCCAAGCATCTGGGCCATGCCACACTGGCCCTCACTGCCGGGCAGGGGCAACAGCCCGCCCACAGCAGGCATGACGGACTTAATCCGACTTATCCCCAGTGCTGCTCACCGTGCGGAGCCACCAGAACCTGGAGGGGAGCAGGGATTTGGGAGCTGTTGCACCCTAGCAGCTGTGGCCAGGCCCCAGGAGCATGGTCCCAGTGCACAGATACAGGGCTCGCCAGCCCACACATATAACACACTTCATGTGCATTCTCCATATTAATAAATGGGGAAAGAAGGAACCATCAATCTATGAACTGCCAATTTGCACAGGACTAGCTCTTTTACTGGCTACGCACTAGCACCTTTTACAGCCCATTAATTACTTTCTCTAATAAAGTTTGACAAAATGATAACTTGCCCATGAAAAGTGTTGTAATAAATACATTTTCTCTAACTTTGGACCATTCTTGCATGTCTGGCTCATAAACCCCTCCCACGGTTCAGTAACTTAGAGCCTACCTGTACTTTTCAGGCAAGGAGGGGGCCCCGGCACGGTGGCTGCTGCACAGCAGCAGCACAGTGGCACTGGTGCCACAGCCAGCAAGCAGGGGCCTCTGCATACTGGCAGGAGCTGGCCCTACTCTGGCACACACAGCTCAGGTGAGCAGGGGAGAGCACAGCCCACACTGTGCCCTGGAATTCCTGCTTGCCTGGTGGGTCCTGGGGACCCCACAAAGCCCGTGCTCAGGGCACCCCCTCATTTCCCCCCTCCTTGGGTCACACACAGACCCCTCAGCTCAAACCCCTGGCAGTGCCCATGACAGGGTCAGCCAGCTGCACCCACAGCAGCAGCAGCTCTGGATGAGGAAGGTCAGGGTCTCCATGAGTTTGAGTGCCATCACCACGTCCAAGAAGCCAGATACCTGTCTCCCATGCATGCAGCCTGCACTGCTTCTGCACTCCCTGTCATTTCACTCCTCATCCCAGGCACTAAAATACATCATGTTTCCTAGGCCGATGCTGAGAGCTTAGGATTCCCACTGCTTCCACTATTTCTTTATCTACATAAGGCCACAGCTGAGCTCAGTAGACAATACAGTGGCTGAAGGTGGTCTTTCCTAAAACAGAAACAGGAAGCAATTGGTATGTTTCAGTCTCAATTCCAAATTACAAGCTGCTAAATGACCTTTTTATTAAACTGCTTAAGAGCACTAAGAGACCCAACTCATCTGAGACAGAAATTCAGATCTCATCTTTCCCAGTCAGCCCTGTGAACAGAAGCATTGGAGACTGGCTCCAGAGCTAATGGTCAGCATGGCCGGGCACCACTGCAGATAAAGCAGGAGGCACATCTGCCCTTGGTTCCCTCACCAGCCTCCTGCCCTCTCCTGAGGCTGGCTGGCCTCTCTCTCTGGCCCAGGCACAGGCTCAGGCAAAGCACACTGAGGCACCACTGTCACCTCTGCAGAGGAGCACAGCAACTTTGTCTGAAGGCCTGAGCGGGCTGGCACAATGATGGCACACCCTGGCTCTGCTGTGAGCCGGCCCACGTTCACTGTGCAGGCTGTGCTGCACCCCCAGCAGCCAAAGGCTCCTTCCCTGTTTAATTAGTTGAGTGACTCTGCTCTGCCCAATAAAATCATCACCCCCCCCTTAGCAGTGCCATGCCGTGGAAATTTATGATCATAATTTAGAGGCTGAATTACCACTGTCGGTACCTGTGCCATATGAATTACTCAGTCATATTAAATTCAACTGTTGATTTTGCAGGGTTACGTGAAGCAGGAACACTTAGAGCCAATGAAATAATGGAGGAGAAAGAATTATGGCCAGGGAAGTTACATTAGTTGTTCAAAGCACCCTGCACAGAGCCCACCTGCCCATCCCCAGCCGAGGGCTGCCTGCCCCTAGCAGCGCTGGGCTCCTGGGATCGTGTGAACTGGGAGCTGCAGCTGATCCTCTCCCTGCTCCCCATGGCCAGGGTCCTGGCCATGCAGAGCTCTGCTGTCAGAAGATCTGGAGGAGTATCTGTCCTTAGCAAAGAGTAAGGAACTCCTTCAGACACCTGCACTGGCATGAAAGAATCCTTCCATTTCCGAATCCAGCAGTCCCCAGGGCACATGCTGTGTAAGACTTCTGTGTCCATATACATACAGAATTTGCTGGTCTGTAGAGTCACAAACAGAAGCCCAGGGACACTCAGCACAGCACCAGGGGCCTCAAACCCAACACGATGATCCGAACCCAGCACTGACCTGACTTTCGCACAGAGATACTTGTGAAGACGACCCTACAAAGTCAGAGCAATGAACTTGAATTCCTGCCAGCCTAGACACACTTGGTCCAAGACTTCAGATCCCAGCAGCCCGCTCTGACATAGAAAAGACAAAACGTGAAGCCCTGCAATGCTGCAAACTGGAAACAAAAAGCCCTTTGACTGGAAAGCCTAAGTCTCAAGCAAGCTGATTTTGGAGTGATGGCTTTAACAGCTTATGTGCAGGCAGGATTTCTAATGCATAAAGAGCAAAGTGCATTGGTATACGGAACAAGTATTAATCAACTAATGCAGAAAAAAGGTCCATCGACAAAAAAAGAAAGCCTGGGATGCTTTATTACAAACCTGAGGTTTTTGGTATTGGCAAAATAATTTCCTCAAAGAAAGTTACAAACCCTCATTTTACACAGATCTCCTCATGTCCATCCCAGACCTCTCTAATCATGAAAAAAAGTGCATATAAAAATTCTCATGCATGGTTTCAATCAAGTGCATTTATCTATATAGATTGCCCTTTTTACGCCAAGATAATGTCAGAAACTCTACACAAATCACCACAATTTACACTCTCCTCCTCTTTAGTATAAGGCAGACTCTGCCAAATCAAGGGCTAATATATCACATTATTTCTAGTAATCCAAGGGCTGCCTCCTGCCACCTGCTTTATGAAATACCTATGTCTTTGATTCATTGATCCCTGCCTAACCTTGTAGGTAGAAAAGCTTTTCTCCCTCCTTACAGAACTTTAACATGTTGTGTACTGTGCTGCTTGGCCGACATCAGCCTCTGCCCCTCAAGCCAGGATTAACCCTCCCATGCTAACACAGGACCACATGTATTCTGGCAGCCTGCCAAGGATTTGTTTTTTAGACAATAAATATGGGATTTTTTTTCTTTTCAGGGGAGAGCACGAACACATTTCCCATAACCAGTGCAGTCAGTTGCATGTCTGAGGAAATGCAGAGGTGAGCAGAGCTGGAGGGTGCCCCACTACCACAGTGTCTCACTGTCACAGCCCTACCTGCCCAGCACCTCACTTTTTGCCTAGTAGGAGCAGATGGACCTCAGGACAGAGATCCCCTCTGCTCTGGCCATACAACACTGAGTGTGGCAACAGCAGCTGTCACCAGAAACTCAATTTTTTGTAATAAACCTTCTCCTTTTTTACACAGAGGCAGTCATTTGAGTTACCTACGTGACCTCAAAGAAAAACACCAAGTAAAAGCAAATTCCAAAGGGTCAAGAACCAAATCCAGCTGACGTGAGCACCTAAATCCCTTTGCACAGGTACCCAAGCCCAGTGGCAACGCTGGGCAGGGCACAGGCAGTAGCATGGGCACAGACCAAGGCCACACGCCGAGGGCATCGCTGCTGGATGCTCTGCTTCTGTGCCCCCACCAACTCCATCTCCTGGGGAGAGGATGGAGACCAGAGGGAAGCTCAGCCACTCAACAAGAGACCCCCAAAGCCTCCCACAGCCATGGGATGGGTGGTCATACCCAAAAGCATTTGAGAACAGATTTCACAGGCTCTGCAGCAGCAGTGCTCCGGCTGCTATGAAACTGGGCCTCCTGCAAGAGCCTGCCACGCTCTCTCTCCATTCATGATGGAGACGGCTTAGTATTCCAGCTGTGCATCCCAGCATCACACAGCAGATCGAATATGCATTGGTAAATACTGCTTCTGCTGCAAGAGTCCACAGAGAAGTTATCAAGAGGAAAAGCAAATGTGTACAGCAAACAGTGTGTGGAGAACACAACTGCAATACAAAGCATGTCCTTCCCTCCCGATGCCAGCTCTGGGATGACTAATTCTGTGCAAGGATGCCAGTCACCGAAAGACCTCAGCTGCCCTTCTTCCACAACTCTGAAAACTGAAATAAAAGTGTGAGACTGTCTTTCCTGCAAAGCTGGTGCCTGCAGACCCAGGTGCTCCTGTGTACCCCTTCTCCACATGAGCAGGCCTGTCACTGCTCTTCACATTAACTCAGCAGCCCCTCTTCCTTCACGCATCAGGCTGCAACAAGGCTCTTACTCTCGCAGGCAGAGAACAGCCAGCATACCCAGTATGGATATTTCCCCAGGAAACAAGGTTAAAAACCCTCAGCAGTTTCCAAGCCCCTTCCAGAGCCCCCCAGGAGGTCCCTCCTGGCTGTTAGGGACTTCACGGGAAGGAGCCCAGCCATGCAGAACCAGCTTTCCCAGCTCCTGCTCTTTCACAGATGTCTCTGGCCCTTTCAGACAAAAAATTTTAAGCGCAGGGTCTTGTCTGGTCTTTTTAAAAGGGCTACAGCCCCTGGCCTAAAAGCTTGCTGGCAAGCTTTTTCCTTGTGCTTTTTGGTCCAAATGCACTCTCCCAGACGTGGTGGCACAGCTCCCTGGGGAGCGAGGGTGGCCACTCGCACGCTGAGCCCAACAGGAAGGCATGCCACAGCCAGGAGAACACAGGCAGGATGCACTTTGTCCACTTACAGTCTCACGAAGGGCATAATTTTAGACATTTTCTGCAGATTTGAAAAAAGGGGGATTTTTTTTTTTTTTTTTAAACAGGAAGCAAATCCAGGGCTAAAATCTTCCCCTGCATCTCATGTCCAGTAGCAAGGTCTCCTCTGTTCATTATAATCTTCAGTGTAACTTCTGCTCTGCAGCTCCTTTAATCACATCAGATATGGGAACAGAAAAATGTCATTGTTCCTTGGCCATGAACAATACCATCCGTGGAGCCATGAGAAAGTGCAAGATGGATATAAAAAAGGCGGGCTCTTGTCTCCCCATAATCTCTTCTACAAACTGACAAAAGAGGGTTTTGTATAGAGAAAATTGCCACATACAGAAACAAAACAAAAATAGAGCATGCGAGCTGGGACCACTTTTATCTGGAGAGGCACCACAGGGAGATATGCCAAATGTGATTCATTTTAACAAGTTTAGCCCTTGAGAGACAAGAGCAGAGCCCCCCGTTAAGAATGAGGAGGTTAGCCAGGAGGGTCAGGGGGGGAACAAGGCCTGGCACAGCCAGGGAGGGTAAGTGACCCTGAAGACTGCTGCTTCCCTTATTACAGTAGCAAGTGGTTCTGGCTTGGGACAAATGTCTGGAAAAAAACAGCCTGGTCTGGGGTGGGGATGGAGGTTTTCAGAGTATTTTACCTCTGTTAGTTTTGTTAGGTTAGCCTGTGCATTGGCTCAATTACAGTGGAGTAATTAAAGTCTATAAACAGATACAGAGGTTCTTGCTCTCCCATCCATTATGGGCAGCTAGCAACGATTAACTGCATGACCCTTTGGGGAGACTCTTCTCCTACACAGGCACCTGAGCAAACACCCCAGAGCTGCTGAGCAAGGGCGTGCAAAGCACCAAAAAGCTTTGGTAAAACATCACACACACCCCCACGTGTGCTTGGGACCGGCTTGCCCGCTCCCCGGGCTCTGCAGGTACAGAAAGACCCAGATCAATACAACCACGAGGCCCTTTGAATGAGATCAACGCAGCTCAACAAGCACCTAAGTCCTGGTGTCATCACATTATTTATTGCCCAAAGTCCCCACCCCACATCAGTCCGAGGAAGAGCTCGAGTATATTCCCTCCCTCTGCTCTGCAGGAAACAATTACATCTCAGGCTCAGGTTCTGCTTCCCGATGTACAGTGGGATCACAAGCAACGCTGGCACCACACATCACCAGCTCGGAGTGGGTGAGCTCACAGGGCACGGCAGCACTGGAGCTCTCACCCAGAGGAGCAGCCAGCACCTTTCTGTGAGCAGCTCCGTGCCCACCCTCCTCACAGGTTCTCCTCCTCCAGCTCTTCACTGCCTCCCTGGGACGTCACTCTGTTCACTGCCTCCTTTCAAAGCCATTGTTAGTTCATTAAGCGCTTTAAGAGATGCAATTCGTGCCCCAGGAGAACAAGCTGCAGAGAAAGAGCTCCACAGTCCTGGTGGCCTGGCAGCCCCAGCCAAATGTCACATCCAGGCCCAGCAGGCAGCAGCATGGAAGCAACCAGGGCCATCCCCCGCCGTGCCTCCAAAGAATGGGCGAGATGGGCACGGCCCCACCGCGGCGCTGCCCACCCTGCACGGAGCTGCAGCGCCAATAAAACTGTGGGCATGACAGCAGACAGCCACGGGGCCGGGCACTGAGCCTCTGCCCGAGCAGGCGGGCCGGACAGGGAGGTCCAGCACGGCCAGTCTCAGGCCTGAGTGGGGCTCGGGCAGGCCCAGAGCAGCACCTTCTCCCCGGCCATCAGCCCCACGCAAGGAAAGGCCTCTCCCCGGGCTCAGAGGGAACCAGCTCTGGCCTTCCCTGCTCTCACCACGGCCTCACAGCACACCCCAGGGAAGCACTGAGCAGGCTGTGGTGTGTCACAGGAGCCAGCTAACAGCAGCTGCCCTCAACACTAGCCCTGCTCTGAGCACAGCACCCAGCCAGCCCCTGCCAGGCACCACAGCGCTGTAGGAGCCAAGGAGATCCTCCAGAACATCTGCCCCATGGCAGGGATGGGGAGCTCAAACACTCCCGGCCTAGACATGCAGCAGAATCCTCCCTTGCTCTGCTTTCACACACGTGAAAATGCAGATTAAGTGACTTGTCATACCATACCCAATTGCAGACATTTTCCAGGTCCAGGGATGCTGGGCAGCTGGTTCTCTCAGCTGTGGGCTGCACAGTGCTCCTGAAGGCCCTTCCAGAAGCTCTGGGATCACACACAGATGTCTGACACAAGCGCCAGGCAGGGACAGTGCAGGAGACCTGTGCATGTGCTGCTGTCTCCAGACCCACACTAGTGGCTCTGCTCCCTGCTGGAGCCCAGCACCCCACAACAGGGAAAGCAAACTGCCCTCCCAGCACATCACCACAGCCTTCCACTTTGCCCCAGTGCCAGCTGGGACCCTTCTTACTCACCCTCCCGACAGACCTCAGGCCTCGACATGCAACTTGTTGCCAAGGATCATCATCACATCAATAAATCATCAACAACTTACACAAAACACCCCCCACATTCTGCCTTCTGCCATGAAGTTTTTTAACCTGAAGGCTCTAGAAGGGACCAATGTCTCAGAGCCCCTCCCTGTACCACCAGCAGCTCACACACCCTTCACAGGTGTTTGCTTTTTTCAGATAAATCCATATTCCCACCCATGAACGAGTGACAGGTGCCTTGCTTGACACCTGATTGTGTCAGCCAAATCCCCAGCCAAAAGCCATGTCACAAATTAGGTCATTTAGGATTCCTAACCAACACTGTTAGCTAAATCCTTAACACCGTTAATTATGTTTCCTATCACCAATTTACAAAGCGACTCTATTGATCTTGCCCCTACTCTACAAATTACAAAGAAATGACCAGAATTAAAAATATAACATCCAAGTGGGAGCCTCCTCCCAACAGAGAGGAGGGCTGCACCGCAGCGCTGCACTCCCCTGATTTAAGTCTTCCTGGAAGAAGTTCTGCATGTTGTCATTTTTTTGTGGAGGGCAATGAACCAGAGGTCTAAGGAACAATATATTTTTTAGCTGTGGCTATAGCTTGGAATTAATGATTTTCCCACAAGTGCAAAGCGAACCTGAGGTAGCAGCAGCATTTTACATTATCTCATTGAGAAAAATACCACAGAAAACACGGTTATAAGTACATGGTGTGGGAAGGTAGCCTGGGAATACCAGGGAAACTATAATTAGTTGTTGAGAAAAGTGTAGAAGTCTCATTTGAAACTGAGAAGTTTCCTCATTCCTCCACTGGGCAGATCCCCACTGCAATCCCCCTGTGACCCTTGGGGATGCAGCAGCACCCCTGGGGCAAGCACATGGGCCACTGGAGTCAGCACTGCCCTTGCTCAGCTCCCCAGCAGTCGTGGCTCCATGCAGCACCAAGGCTGCAAATCTGGCTCTGACCTGCACCTGGCAGGAGCTGAGCTCAGCCCTAAAACCTGACACTCATTTTCATGTCGTTTGCTCTGGCAGGAAGAGGTGTTCTTTGAGATGAGCTCCATCAAAGCTTGTGCGCATCGATCTCTTCACAGTCAGAAAGCTCAATTAGACCTTCAACAACAAGGGGAAATAAATGGTGATTCTGCCCACCAGCAGATCACAAATCCTCTTACTCTGAGGATACAGTTCATATTACACCCAAGCAAGAAATCTATCAAGTCATTTTAATTAATTCCCCTCCTCTAAAACACTTGAGTGCAGACTGGAGAGGGGACACGCTCCTGCAAGGAAGTGCTGTGTGCTCACATGCCAGAGGCAGAGCACGTCGCCCTGAAGAGCACCTATGGAGGATCCCTTCTACCTTTACTAGACTGCACAGAAATTCCACTCCACTATTTTCACGTTTTTATTGTTTTTAATATTTCCTCATGTCCTCACAGCTGCAAGTAACCAAACTTGCAAACCTCCAGATGCCACTCACCCAGGCTTGGGGAAAATGAAGCCAACCAGAACGGGGGCAAGGCAACCAGGACCGACAAAGCACTGCAGAGCCAACCCCATGAGAGATGCTAGCATTGCTCAGGCTCAGGAAAAAGTGTGTTTGGATGCTTCACTGACAGTACAGAGAAAGAAAACCATTGAGAAAGAGAAGCCGTATGGAAACTGAAGGGATGGGAAGCTGTCATGGGAACACAGAGGAAGAAGCAGGCCAGGAATAAACCCAGGCTAGAGATCAGCAGGAAGCTTCTAGCAACCAGAATGAGAATGTTCCAGGCAGAATCTAATTTTTGTCCCTCGTTTCGACAGCCTGGAAGAGGAATTCATCTCCACCACTTCCTCCTCAAAAAATCCTACCCCTTCATTGGCGCATCTGTCTTGTGGGCATCCACTGAGTGACACTCCAAGCAGACAGACAGGGCAGACAGGAACACCCGTGATTCCACGCAGGAGAACGTACGCAGTGAATCTGTCTGTCTGGACACACAAACTGTGTTCAGCACCATAACATCCAAACAAATTCCCAAGGGTCTCAAATTAGTATTGACTGGTCCCAAAAGGCTGACAGATATTGTACAGGAGGGAGCCTGGGAGATGTTTTACCAGATTTTAGAAACAAAACCTCCTTAAATATCATGAAACATTTAAAAATCCTCATAGCTGCTAGTGTTTGCAAAAGGAGAGATGACAGCAGCCGCTGTCCTGTTGCCCTGCGTGCGCAGCCAGTTGGGTTTTCATTGCAAATCCACTCGGCATCTCATTACTGTCCATCACGGGGGCTCCAGAACTGGGACCAGATTCATTTCAGCAGTGTGAGCCTTGCACTGCGCTTCCTAATGCAGCTGGATTAATGGGAACACATCTTAGGGAACATCCTCACCAACCAGAGGAAAACAGTAACATCCTCTGACAGTTCTTAGGCAGCAAAGCACAGATCCCCAAAGGGAGAGAAGTTCAAAGAATCTCAAGACCTGACGGGGCAGGGACCTTGCGAAAGGCTGTGCATGACATGCCTTCCTCTGCAAAGAGCTCTCACAGCTGGAGCTGCAAGAACAGGAGCCACTTTTCCACTTGCAGACATGATTCCACATGAAAAGAAGATGGTACGATGTCAAACTCTCAGCACTGCAGAACAAGAAGAAAAGTAAGATAGAAAAAATGCAAGTGCAAAATACAAATACGTGAACTCAGTTACAGTAAGCTAGAAATTTTTAAGAAACTAAACTCCTGTTAGCTGAAGGACAAATATTTACTGTCATTAAGAAAAGCATTCAAAATACAGATGAAAGAGACAGTCTGCTACCTTTATGTCACTGCTGTTGTTATGTCACAATCTACCTTTATGTTGTGCCTCCTCAGAGCCATGAAAAAGACTTGGAGGGCTCAAAACAGCTGTGTTAACCAAAGGAATCCAGTTTTTAAAGTTATTGTCTTGCTTCACTAGGCACCTTCTCATAAAACACAAAAAGAAATAATTAGCTGCTAAAGCATGGGGTTCGAAGGCAGAGCTTTCAGCTCCCAGTAGCAAAGGCTCTCAGTAAAGATCTTAGATTTTGATGGCCACTGATGATAAGGTACATCAAACTCACACCTCACTGCTTCATCGGTGGCAAGAACAGGGGGGGTGGAGGGGCAAAAGATTTGCTCCACAGCTCTTTGCCTTGCCCATGCCATTTGCAGGACAATCTGGGTTTATAGAAGACACGTGTCCCACTCTGGGAAACATCCAGCTCTGATCCCTGCTGTTCCTGAAGGCACTGTTCAGCTCAGAGACAGTCCCTCTCTCAATGCCTGCACGGTCCTGCATTCCAAATGGAAAGCAGCAGTGCTGTGCACAGACCAGCCACCCCTGAGAGCCACCACAGCCATTGCTGTGCTGTCTCCTTAGGTCTAGGTGCAGCCTTTAGCCATGTGCCTCCCACATTCTCCCAGATAAGTTTCTTCTGCACTTTTCAGTCATTCTTATCACCCTGTTCAGCCGAGTCTGTCTTGCAGGATGTGAGCCAGACCACCTGCAGATTCCCATCCCAGGGAAGACATGACCCTGCCCGACGGATGCAAAGCAGAGCAGTCAGCCACACACGGTGGAAGCGCACGGAGTCTGCTCCCGGGGTGGCAGCTCTGAAGGTGCATTTCCATAGCTCGCATTTCCATAGGGTCACGCTGGCAAAGAAAGGAGAGCGCTGGGGAAAGACTGGCTTGGCGAGTTTGAGAAGAAGGCTCTTCTCCACCAGCCTTTAGATACAAAGGTCGAGGGCTTGCAAGGGTCAACAACCCCTCTTAATATTCACCAAAGCAGCAACAACAAAGGCAAGCTGGGGAAAGGGAAGCGTTCCTGTGGAGTCCCATCTTCACTCTGGATACCACTCCACAATGAAGTTATTTCAAACTGCCCATAGGTTAAGCTCCGGCTTTCATCCCAATAGCACAGTTCCCGCTGAGCTCTGCCTGCAAAGGCACATCAAGCAGAGACACTCAGATGACATCTAACCTCACCCAGCTCTCTGCAGCAGCACCTTTCTCAGCCAGGCTGGAAATTCAGATAACAGAAGAGAATGTGTCAATTGCCTAACATTTAATGAGACCAGAAGGAGGTCACAGGTCTGTCTGAGCAGCACTGTAAAAGCTCCCATCTGTTACAAATGCTATGTTGGACATTGGCACTGCTTGGTAAATAAAAAGACAAGTTCCACCTTCCAAAGCAAACCACGTGAATGATGCTTGGCTTTGATGATGATTCCTGGGAGGCAGGTCTCACATTTCACCTTCACACACCTGGGCATTAACCACAAAGTCAAGGACACTTACTGCTTTCTCGTTTGAACGATCTGGATCGTGTCTCCCTGAAACCATCACCGTGCTGTGACAGCAGCTGGGAAGCCGAGAAGGCTGTCCCTGTGCATGGAGCAGTCTGGGACACTCCTGTGAGCCCAGGAATAGCGTGCCTGGCTGCAGTCACCGGCACTGTGGTGGGGAGCAGTGGCAAACAGTGTCTGACTACCCCAGCAAAATGATTGAATTCTCCCTTTCAGGTTTGTTGTCTGAAGCTCTTCCAGGTCTTGGGACCGTGTAACACCTGCACATCAAATCCTGGGTGCCAACAAAACTGTAAAGGATTGGCACCACCACCAAGTATTCTCTTCCCAATCTGTGTTTCTGTGGAACTGAAGATGTGGCTGTTAATACAACAGGTGACCTACCAGTTTCCTTCCCTTGTGTTTCCATCCTGCACTGAGCACCGTAGAGAGGGATATGGTGAGTCCTTCACAGCCCAACCCGTGGCAGAGAGCAGGAAGGGGGCAGCGCTCCTGTGCCCGCACCCTGTGCCCACTGTGCCTCTTGTCACCCACCTTGGCACTGCATAAGCAGCAAGGTCTGCCCAGCAGCAAGCACTTTGTGTCCTCCTTGTGCCTGGCTGTGCAGGCAGAGCTGTGAGAGAACACGAGGAGTTAAGCTTTTTCTTACAAAATGTGTAAAGATTTGGTCTGCACACTTGGTGAGCTGCAGCGGTTGTGGGCCAAAACATTTTGCTGCATATTTCTGAAATTATTTGTCAGAAAAGAACGTCAATGACATAGAAAATGAGTTGCAGATGTAACCTTTTCAAGCATCAATAATAACTTAAGACATTTGAAACAAAATCTTAACTCACAAGTGACTCCATCACATGGGGCAGTTTCTGAGGCGAGGGCTCGCAGAGCACAGGCAGGACTGTAACACATCCCAGCAATGGTGCCCCCTCCAGCTCCTCCACTTAGCAAAGAACAATTCAATTCTTGCATCTGCCAAAGATGCTTCCCTTTCTGAGACCTTTTTTCCTGATTTCCAGGCTATTCCTGGACCCAGTGGGCACTCCTGGCTGGAAAAGGAGGCTTCCAGACCAGTCCCAATAGCCAAATCGCACAATACACTGACATTAGGACAGGCAGAGTGATTTCTCTGAGGTCCAGCACAAAGGCGCTACCAAGAAAGATTCATATTTTAACACTTCCTCATTCACACACACACACACACACACACACCCTGCTCCAGCAGCCAGTGTGCAGTTCAGACTCCTTGGGCCACACTAGTGTGGCTCCTCCAGCACAGAAAGGATGAGGCCCCCGTGGGAGAGCAGGGATGTGCACACTGCAGCAGCACTGCAGACAGCATGGATGTCCTGTGTGTCACTGTGTGCCACAGTGTGTCCACAGCGTGTCCACAGCTCCGTGGACCCGTGGCTCATCCACAGCCTGCAGAGGGTTCCCATGGCTCAGGGTCCAGTGGGGCTGTCACTGCTACAGATCTGGCATAGCCAGAGAGCCAGCACTGCCACCACCCCGGTATTTCTGTAATGAATATCACCACTGTCATCTCAGAGGCACATGCTTAAGGAATTTAACTACTTTAATACAATGGGCTCAAATTGCCAAAGAATGTTTGTGCATCAGTGTGAAATCAGAAATTCGGGGAGGGGGTGCTTTATCTGTCAAAGGCCAACCTCAGGGGGCTGCCAGAGCAGACAGTGGGAAGCTGGATTGCATTTGACACGCATCAGCCCATCAAACACAAACAGCCTTCAAAGTGCTGGGGGGCTGAGCCAACCCCATCACAGCCCTCACTGGCCCCACTGGGCTCCGACCCGGGTCACGCCCTGTGGGCTGTGCAGGACCCACCTGGGCCCCTCAGCCTGATCTTGCTCCATAAATCACAGGAAAAGAGATACTTCTTTACAGCTCAAATTAAGATAAAATGCCTTCGTTTTCAGGCCGTGAGCTACCTGTGCCGTTCCCCGGCCGTGTGTCACTGCTGAGCAGCCCCGGGATGCCCCAGCCACATGGATGGCAGATCTGCTGCAGCCACAGTGGACAGAGCAGCAAGCCAGGATGCAGCATCCAGGCTGACCCCCCCATGCAACCAGGCCAGAAACTGGGCCTGGTATGATCAGCTAATGACTGTCCAACAACAGCCTGCCCAGGATGGAGAGAAAACATCCCAGCCCACACCATGGGTACACGCTGCCAGTGCTCGAGGGAGGCCAACCCAAAACAGAAATCCTGCTGGGATGGTCAGACCTCAGCCAAGCATGGCCACTACTCATATGACCCCACTCAGTGGCACTGGGGGTCCTGGGCCTGGCTGGGGCATGGTGAACGTGCTCCCTTCTGCCCCACAGCCATCCCTCCAAGTTTTGCTGGAGGGTTTCCAGTGCCTGGAAAGAGCCAAACTTAAATTATTCCAGGGGAAAAGAAACACAAAACCTTGTCTTCAGATCAATCCCCAGACGTCCACCCTGAACAAACCCCTTCTGCAGCCCCCATTGCCAAGCCCAGCCCCGGCATCTCCGGCACAGGCTGCCCGTGGAGCTCTTCCAAGGGGCTCCGCAGCCCTCTGCAAGCACGAGCACAGCTGAGGGGAATAAATAACAGCCCCAACGTAAAAACCAGCTTTTTCTTACAAAGCAACGTCTCAAATAGTAAATGAAGGGAAAGGAAGGGGAGGGAACGAGCCTGAGCAACCCCTCTTCACCACCTCCAGCATGCACAGCGTCACTCAGCTGAGCAGGGTGCACGGCAAATAATACCCACTCCACTGTCCCCCTGCCCCGGCACCGAGACCCCACACACCAGGGAATGCAGGGGAACAGATGGATTTTCCATGGGAAGGAGCTGTGACTGCTCCTTCCAGTTGAACATGTCAGCCCAGCAGAGCCATGTGTTCAAACCATTAAACTGCTGCCTTTGCTGTGCCAGCAGTGAGAGGAGAGAGAGCTTTGAGGAGGGCTATTCCGAGGGAAATGCTCCTCAACCTGGCACAAGGCAGACAGGCCACAGAGATCCACGGCTGAAGCCTGAACCCATCATTTGTATGTACCCAAACAACGAGGTTTTTCTCTTCCAGGTACTTCTTGTCAATGAGATGAAGTGACAGTAAAACATGAGATTGCATTAATGCAGCAGTAGTCTCTCACACAAGGGGCTGCCTTCACCTGGGCTCCTACACAAGTGCCTTGATAAGGAGTATCAGGCTTATAAGGCCAGCATGTTTTGGAGGTTGTTTGCACACGGGTTAGGGTTAGGGGTTATTCCAGGGGTTAAGGGTTATTCCATTGGAGTTATTTCAGGCCAAAATCCATGCATAGCATTGAGCCAGACACAGGGAGTGCTCAGAGATGAGGGTATGGGCCATTAATCAGAGAAACTGACAGTGTTTAATCTCACTGCATCAAGAATAAGGGACACGGAGGGTCTGTGAATTGAGATCATTTGATTTTAATTCAAATACAATATTTCTCTCTCTATTAACATCGGGAATGTAAACAGTTCAACACAGACTGCAAAGGAGCCCCTGCCATGTTTGCTGCTGGGAGAGAAGGCCACGGCAGACATGGTGTTTGTTTACAAGGGATTGCAGGCTTAAATTGTCAACCACTTCCCCAATATCACCACAGAGCTGCCAGCAGAGCAGGCCAGGAGCTCAGCACGGAGTGGAGGCTGCACCAGGCACGTTCCAAGGCATCAAACCCAGCACCTGCCCGTGCATTTAGGAGAGGAGACGCAATGCTGATGGGGCCAGGAGCACAGTCACCTGGAACACTTCAGCTCCCCTAAAGGAGAGGAATTATTTTCCACGGAAATTAACAAAAAGCTTCTGTTAGCAGCAATGGGAAACAATTTTAAATCGTATCTTGCAGGTAAATGAAAGTGCACACCACAAACACAGCAGTGGAAGAAGGCTGGGCCTGCACAGTTCAGGTGGGAGTTGGCAGGGCTGATGCAGCCCCCAGCGCTGCAGCCCTCATGTGAAGGTGCTTTCCAGTGGGATGTGCACGTCTGCAGGAGGGGTATGCCATGGCCCACCTGGTTCTGGGTGCAGGTGTGCAGGGTCCTGCGCAGGAGTACCTGGTTTATTCCCAAAAGAAAGGATTCACTTCACCTGGGCATGAGCTGCTCTGTGAAAGGCTTGGAGTCCACCACCAGATGTTACCTCCTGAGGGAGTGGGCAGAATGGGAAAAGCGCAGCATCATCACTGGCAGGCAGCAGGAACCTAAGACAAACTGAGGATTTTTCTGCACTTCATCCCAAAACACTTTTCTTTGGGCTAAGTGATACTCCGAGTTGCCTGACTGACCAAAACTTGGGAGCACAAGGCACAGAATTCAGACCATTTGAAAATGTAGGTATTCTAATAAACAACCCAAAACACCTCCCTAATGTGGGAGGGAAGCATTCTGGGGATAGGTTTCCACAGAAGCAAAACATTTCCCGAGTAGGCAGAGGAACAAGTGGCTGAAAGGCCACTTTCAAAGGCTGAAACCTTGGACAAGGCTCACCTCACACCGCAGGCGTGGTGCACGTGTCCCTCCAAGGCCGCTCTCCAGCCCAGCACCGCAGTGCACTGTGCAGGGCAGCCCTGGCCGGCGGTGTCCTGCTGTGCTGGGTGCTGTGCACAGGTTATTGCAGGGTTCCCACACAGGTTCGTGTCTCCAGGCATTCCCTCATGCCACTGGAGAACCACACGGACCATGTCCAGCTTTGTTGTGTCAGCCATACTGTTGAGGCGCCTGTTTACTTGGGAATCATATGTTTTCTGCCCTGGTCTTCACTGTATTCAGAACAGTTACTTAGCTTCAATAAGCCCCTTGTTAAAGCCTTTTCCTTTCTGTAATCTCATCAAACTAACCAAAAGGAGTTTGTTCTGAAATAGAGTCCCATTTTGTAACCTGGCTTCCTGGAGGAGCGCTCCCCATGCTCACCCGGCCCCTCCACCACAAAAGGGCTCTGCTTGTCCTAGCGCTGACAAAACACTCCGTCTGTTTGGGTTAGTCAGCAGGGGGTTAATGAAAAGCCCGGCCCTGGGGACTCCCACCTTATCTGCAATCATGAATTTATTGAAGAATGTGTTAATGTGCTGGATTTTATTCATCAGGGGTCAGGGCTTTTCAAATTCTTCCTCCTAGCTCCCCCTCTTTCCATCCCTCCCCAGCAAGCTCACAATGCTGTTTAAACAAAGGACTCCCAACACAAAGAGCAAATTTACACAGTAAAGTTTTCTTGCAAGCCCAGAGCAGAGTCTGGAAGAATTCCAGCTTTATAAAGAGAAAAGGGGGTGGGGGGAAGAAAGGGGGAAGGGAGACAGGGGCATTTTGCAGAGGATAAAAGGAAATTGAGAAAAGTTCCCACCTCCTGAAGCTCAGCGCTGAATATTCTCCATCAGTTAACCCCGAAGCAGAAGGATGTTTTGGCAGAATGTGAGCCCTCATAGCATCAAACTTCTCAGCCTCCTCTGAGATGGAGGCTGAAATGAATGTTTGAACATCACATTTAGGGTGACACTTCAACAGCTCCTTTGTCTGCAGATTGCTAACAGAAGCCCCTAAGAGGACACAGCAACCATTCACCAGGGCTCCTCCTCTGTTCCTTGTTTCACAGGTGTGACACAAGCACCATCTAAAAGGAAATAACGAGGCTCAGCAATGGTGACACGGTGACACGTGTCCAGGGCCAAGTGGGAATGCAAAGGAGCCACTGATCCCACCTCCCGCATCCCACCCGTGGGCCACGTGCTGTCCCGAGACCAGGGACCCCCAGGGTCCTGTCAGAGCATCCCTGGCACCTCCCACCCGGGCTTGGCAAGGGCCCAAACCGGCTGCTACCTGCCAGTGCTCCATCACCTCGAACATCGTTGCCACTTCACAGCTGGAATAAAGGGATGTTTGGTTGGTTGCTTTTATTCTTTCTCACTAAAAGGTTAAGGCCCCCCACTACTCTGTCCATTTTAGTTGTGGTGGTCAGAGCTCTGGGTGTTAGACAGCAGGGCACAATCCTGCACTAATGAACCAAAGATAACCTACATAATTTTCTTCAGGTCTTGTCACCTCCGCTTCCTTCACTGTCATTAATGAGCTCTCACAACATCTCAGAAAGGAGAGCTTAGAACAGACATTACCCCCATCTGCACCTCTGTCCTCTAGGCACAGCCTTACAAGAGCTCACCTGAGCAGAGAGTTTTCAAACGTTTTACAAGCAAAATATATGTGATGTTATTGGCCATAATGCTAAAACTGCTGGGGGGGCTACAAACTGGTCCCCAGGCAGGAGAGTAACCACTTCAGGCAAATGACCTAGGGACTTTTGGAGATAATTAATATTAAAAGAAACCCATCATAATTCTATTTTCTAACACCTTTCTCAGCCAAAAGGATGCCATTGACCCAAACTTTCATTCTGTTGTTTATTTACCTTGGTTTTCATGGAGAGAGATGCCTTCTGCCATACTCTCATAGCACCAGCAGCGATCTGCAAGCAAGCTCACCCAAAGAGCCCAGGAAAAGGGGGTTTAAACGACTCTGGAGTCACACACAGGAGCCCCCAAACAGCACCACAGGAATGTTGGCTGGCACTGCAAGGGCAGAGCTTCCCCGCTGCCACACGGCTCCACGGCGGCCACGGAGGGGCTGAGCAGATCTCAGCACATGGGATCCAGCTGCACTGCCGATGGATTCCGGACTGCTGAACATACAATACATATTTACAGAGTCTCCTCCGTGACAGGAATTCCAAAGCCTCATGCAGAAAGTAACTCAAAGGACGTAATTAAATCAGTTAAATGGCTCGGGCAAAGAGACGCAGCTACAGACAGATTCCAACCCTCGACACAGTCACAGGCCACAGGAAACAATTAGGAGAGCAAGAACGGTAAAAGCCCCAGTACCAACCACTTGCTTTTCTTTACTTAATAAACTACAATCCATGCTTAACACTGACACAGACCAGGTGAGCCTCTGAGCACAGTTCCCCGGGATGAAGGCAAGTGTTTGGGATAGGCAGGCACCGTGCCAGCAACAGCAGAGGTGACATTACCAGGTGACAAGTAAAGCCAGTGTCAAGAGCAGAAATCAAAGACCAGTCAGTTGATTTTCATCTGTTAATGTGATGTGCAGCAAACAGTGAGCTCCTGCTGCCTTTTTGGAAGCAGGAGCTTGGGGCGGAGCGTTGCTGGAGCAGGAGGGGCTGCTCCAGCTGCTGGCAGAAGCAGAGGAGCCTTTGCACAGTGGGAGATCTGGGAGCCAAGGAACGGCCTCGTGTGCTGGAGGAGCTGTGTGAATCCAGCCATTAACAGAGCTCGTGGTCAGTTTTACTGAACAACTAAGACAAAGCAGGAGCACTGCTGAGCAGGGCTGGGGGCTTGGGGAGCTGCCCCGGGTGCTGCTCCCACTGCCCAGCGGCTCCAGGCATGGTCCAGCCCCTCTGGACAAGCTCCAGTGACAAGAGGAGAAAGAGAGGCACTGCCACAGAGAGACAGCACACAGGGGAGAGCAGGACAGCCCCAAGAATCCCATGGCAGCATCTGGGCAGAGCTGCACAGACGTCTCCACCACCCAGTAGCAAAGAGGGCACCGACAACCTCAGTGTACAGACAGGGCCACCCATCCTGCAGTGCCTCTGAGGACAGGCTGGGGCGTGGGCAGGGCTGCCGGAGGGAATGAGGAACACCAAAAGCTTTTTGCTGCCCAACCAGTCCTCAGTCTCATGGGGCAGCTGCCTCGGCAGAGGGGAAAGTCTTATCTTCTGTGGGCTTCCCTGCAGAGCAGGGACTGCACAGCTGCCACGAACGCTGCCTTTCTTCCTCCCTCAGGACCAAAAAGAAGTAAAACTTAAAAACCACCAGTCCTGCTGGGTGGAGGGTTGCCATTGATGGCAGAGAGGAAACGGCAAAGCAAAGGGCACCCCAAACCTCCTGGGAGCCCCAGGGAGCCACCCATGGGTGAGGGTTTCCCCAGATCAAGGGTGAATTTGTACCATCACGAGGCCCAGGGTTTACATGAATATGAACAGTATCACTTCACTTCTTCACATCCCTGGGGAAAAAGAACTTACTACAAAAATCAACCAACCTGGTATGAAATATAGAGTAGCCACCATTAACATCATATTTATTGTTATTTAGTTGCTCAGTAAAACATATACAGATATGTACAATATGCAGGAATACAGAAGACTGCACTTTACATATTTAAAAAAAAAAAGAAAGAAAATAACACTCAATTTCATGAGCTATTGTCACAGTCTTCCAACCAAGCATTTAGGAAATGAATTTAACAAGAATAAAAAAAAAAAAGAAAAAAAAAAAGAAAAAAAAAGATTACAGGATTGCCTAACACACAGCAGAGTCAAGTTTTCATATTTTACATGTGCAATAACATTTTTCAGAAGAGTTTGCTAATGCAGTACAGATTACCAGTGTTTTGAGGTTTTTTTTTTTCTTTTCCATGAACCAAATTTAGGACAAAGAAATAACATCCTTTTGCTTAAGGCTGTTTTAAAGCTGTAATATTCTTGGGTAGTGAATAGTGATAAAGTTATAACTGCCGGAAATCAGAGCCTGCAGTTTCTTCAGTCAGAACCTATGAGCGGATGGACTCAAAGCAACAATTTTAATAGAGAATTTCTAAGACAAAATTAGACTATATCCTCCATTAGCCTTAAGCATTAAAGAAGAAACAATTCTATAAAAATGGGTTATGCTCTTACACACCATCCCTTGAACAGCTGTGAATCCAGTAGCTGACAAAACCTTATTTAACAGCTTAACAAAAGTCAAATGTACCAGTTTGGTTTCTATTGCCCCTGCCCTCCCAGTGCCCCTCCCACTGCTGTGCTCACCTCATCCCTTCCACCTCCCAAAACTGGAATTTTTAGCCTTATTGGTGGTGCCTGGAAGTCCAATCCTGATCCCAAGTTCCGAAGAGCCAGCCAGCCCCAGAGTGACCACGGAGACCACAGGACCTGCACAACTCCCCAGGTGATCCAGGTGACAGAATTCTGGTGCTCATCTCCTTCCCCCCCCTCAGACACTGTGAAAACCTTAACTAAATAACAAGCCTAAAGCCCCTTACTGATGCTCAAACAGCAGAGAGCAGGTAACCCCAAGAGAATGTGATCTGGAGAAAACTCGCAAGAGTATTTAATAAATGAGGCCTATTCTGTCCTTTTTTGGCAGAGGTATTTTATCACTCCTCCCAATTGAAATGCAAGAGAAATTTTGCTCGGTTTGCTACGACACTGTAACTTGCAGACTAAGCACAGGGTTCCTTTTAAGAAACACAGAGGGAGCCAGGGCACAGTGCCAGGAGATGGGGGATGTCCTGGCTCCCCCGACCCAGCCCCGAGGCTGCGTGGGAGCCTCCGGCGCCAGGCCGGCCAGGGAGAATCCCCACGGCCAAAGGCAAAGCCACATTTTAGCTGTTGTTCACAATCCAAAGCAGATTGTGCCTCGTACCACCGGCCTTTGGCTTCTTGTACAACTGTCCCCCATCTGGAAGCCATGTAGGACACACACAGGCGGGAGGTTCCCCCCTGGCATTTGGGGAACACATATCTGATGAAAGTCCCTCCCTGTTGACCCAACTCGGCCTCCAAAGGAAGCAAGCTTTGAGCACAGGGCTCTGCAGCAAGCAGAGGTCAGACCTCAGTGCAGCTCAGCCCTCCCACTGTTCCCCCAATCTCCCACTGCTGTCTGTGCCTGAGTTTCCCTCTCCACAAGAGCGTAACTTACCTCTTCCACAACTGGCTTTTACCTACAGCTCCCAAACATGTTTCAGCTAGAAGATTATTATTCAGAAAATGACATAATTTCCATTCTTCCCACGTCAGGCCATGCTGACATTTCACATGTGTTAAAAAAACTGATCAGTGCATTCAGTGTAAAATTAATGGAGAAAATGGGTACAATTAAATTACTGCAGGTACCACCAGCTCTGTGACAAAGCTTGAGCCTTCTGTATATGCTCTCAGTACCACATCCCCAGGTGATGAGCAGGACATGATGCCTGTCCTGGTCAGAATGTAGAGTTTCTGTTCTGATCTTTGGCAAAAAGCAACAAAACCCTAAAAGCGCAGGTTTGGTTGGTCCTGGCATCGCCAACAGCTGCCTCAAGCAGAGCTCTTCCAATCAAGATCAAATGGACAGGAGGTTAGCAAGAGCACTCTGTGTGACTGTATGATTCAGTAAAACTCCACGGCCAGTGAGCCCAGCACACAGGCAGCCACTGCTGTAACTCCTCACTCTCTGACTGTCCCGACCCCGCACTGGGCTCACCACCCGGAGCAGAGACAGTGGCGGCCAAGTGCCACAGCTCCCACGGCTCCACGCTGCACAGCTCGGCCCCTGGAGACACAGCCCCTGGCCTCAGGACACCCTGGCCTCCTCATTTCACAGGATTCCACTGATTTTTAAGGAATTGCTTATGCTCTGCATTTCCATGAGCAAGTGAGAAAGCAAGTTCCGAGTGGATGAGAACAACACTCCAGGAGAGAAGTGCAAGCTGCTGAGAATGAGCCAGCAGAACTGGCTGGTGAGACCAAGCCACCACAGTTCCACTCAAACGGGGATTTCTCTTTAAAAGCATCTGAACTCGGTGTTCCCTGACAGGTTCCTTCCCGTGGCACAGGGTGTGCATCCCTGACCTCAGGAAGCCTGAAAAACCTGTTCTCTTCAGTGCAGCAGGAAAAACTAAAAACAAAGCACAAGACAAGGGGCTGCACTCCGAGCAGGAATGCCACCAGACTATGAACTTGGCCGAAATTTTCAGCTGTAAGCGATGGAACGCAGTAAGTACTGTACCCGTGTCACCCCAGGGCCCCCTGCTGCAGACTGAGCCCCCCACAGCAGCACATGCGCTCTGGCAGGCACAGAACACCCGTGCTCTGCTGACAGGATTTAAAATCAAACATGTACTTAGGTAAGCCAGGACTTGAGGAATCACAGGCAAAGAGGCACCTTCCAGAGGGGGCTGACAGTGATTACTAGGAGATATTTTACTGGGGATGGTGACATTTTATTGCAGGTGCAGGAGGAGCTCTGCACTCCTGGTTGCACACCCTGACAGAGGTACAAACCATCCCAGCTTTTTGATCCAAACCAAGTGGGTGTGAGGCAGCTCCACAGCCAGTTGCTTCAGGATGGGCAAAAATCCTCATCCTTGTGGAAGCTCCAGCTTTAATACAAAGTAAAATAATATTGAAAACCAAGATTAAGAACTATCCAAATTTATCCAAAGTCAATTCATTGACCAGACCCATAAATCAATCCATGCATGGTTAATAAGAGCACATTCAAATCACATTTCCAAACACTGTGAGTCTCTCTGAAGCCACATACGACCGAGAGTGAGGATTCCAGACCACCCTTGGCTTTTTTAGGCAGAATTTCCCCTCCATTGGTGTCTACTGAGAATATTACGTCAAAATAATTAAAGACCCAGCACAATCATCAAAGATAAAATATAAAGCAGTCTTCAACTCTGTCCCTTCAGCAGGGACACATTTGCGAAATCATTAATAAATAACCCTAGAGAGGCCAACCTTTATTTCACAACCAAAACCAAATCCTCCAGTGCTGTTCCTGAGCTCCAGGAGCTGTGGGAGGTGAGCTGCCAGCACGGGGCAGGATGGGGCCACTCCTGGGTGCAGAGACACACAAATAATGGACAGTGTTATGTAAAACCACCGGAGAATCAGCCCATCGTGTCAGTCGTGGGTTTATCTGGTTTGCTTCCAACTTTCGTCTCGAATGAGCATTATCTAGCCCGAGCAGGAAAGTATGGCTTTCCTTTTATTGTGTGCATCCAGCAACGCTGTTCTTCAGTGCGTGGCAGAAATGGGGCCTTCAATGAGTTTGGGGGGTTCTAATATGAGGTCTCCCTGCCCTGGCAGATTAGGAAATGCTGCCCCTGGGCACACAGCCCCCTGCATCCTCCAACCTGGGCCGTCCCTGACCCCTGCCACTGCACTGGTACCTGTTGTGGCAGGGGCTGGGGAACCCCCAGACAAGTGCAAGGGGACACTGGACCCACTGCCAATCAACAGCATCTTTCTGCAGCTTAAAACAGGCAAAAATGAGCAGGGTGCAGAGGGTTTTCTTCTCCAGTATCAATAAAGTGGGAATTGCAGGAGCACCACCAGGCCCAGGCAAGCAAAATGGAGCCTGGGCCTTTGGAGGAGGAGACAATGAGTCTTGACCATTAAGCAAACTTACTATTAGACTTACTTAGAAAAACCTCTCCATGCCTTCCCCACTGTGCCTGAACCAGCCCGTTCATTACAGAGCTCCGTCCCAGGGCTGCGCCCAGGTACACGGAGGAAGGAGCGTCCCGGCCTCACCAGGAGGCACAGAGCAAAACGAGGCTGAACCTTTCGAACAGCAGAGCCTCGTTCTCTCAGGAAAGGGCAGGTCCATGCCTGAACATTCAACAGAGCATCAACTGCTTGGTTTGTGACCGACAAAGGCTGGGTGTCACTATAACACATGATTTAATGCTGACCATTTCGCTTTCACTGGTGTTTATTCCTGAACTGCTGCTCCTCAGGATCACCATCCTAATAAGCACTGAACAAAGCAAAACAAACAAAACAAAACAAAAAGAAAAACAAAGCAAATGAGGAAGAAAAGGAGGAGGAAGAGGAGAATCTTTGTCTTATTATGACATACGTGACTTGGACACACACTGAGATGAAAAAGGAAAAGGCCTCATCTATAAATGTATGCCAAGGTTACAGAATAATGGGGAAAAGTGGTCTAGCAGGAAAATCTTAAGCAAAAGTGTGCTAACTGCAGAAGGGTTAACACTGGTAACATACTGTGGCAGAAGATTAAAAAAAAGTTGAGGTTTACTTTAAATTAACCCTTTCCAGTCCATATGCCACTAAGCAGGTACCAACCTAGAAAAATAGTCCACCTAGCAGTAGCGGCCCTTTGAAATTAAAAAAAGAAAAAAAATAATAATTTCTTTTGTTCAAGTCAGGGCAGCCACAAAAGTCCCGAATCTGTTGGAGATGTCCGAGTGCAGGGACCTCCACGTCGGCACCGCAGTCCGGCCCTTCGCCTCGCCCACGTCGTCCGTGCAGTGGACCGAGAGGCACTGCAGGTGGGTGCCCGTCTGCGCCGCTGCCGCCGAGGTCTTGCTCGGGGGAAGGTCGTGGGCTGGAAAGGGTTCACAGAGAGAGGTTAGGAGACTGGTAACACGCAACCCCGTCAACTCACAGCCCGCCAGTGGCGTTGCCACACCCTCTCCCCACTGGCCGCTCCCCTCTCCTGCATCCCCGGCTCCCGCTCTGGGGATGCCGAGTCACCACCACCGTACGGCTCCCCCTCCCACCCTGAAGCGAGATCCCGTGGCTGGTTTTTCACTGGGCCAGAAGAACCCCACCTGAGAGAAACCAGCGATATGCCTGAATACTGGGGATGGACCTGGGACCGATGAGCGTGTCCTAAGACCGCAGCACAATTGGGAGCTTTCCTTCCCCAAGCACCCTCCGCTGTTAGAAACAGATGCTGAAACATCTCCAAGCAGGAAGCAAGCCCTGAACCCTCCATGCCCTCGTGGTCAGTTCCAGCATCGGTCTCCCTGTTCCCCTCTTTTAACGGAGTACCGTGATAATATTTTTCTTAAAATTTCTTTCATTCTAAGACTCTGTATGATCTTTAGCTATCATTAGTTTCTGTTAACCACAGAAATACAAGACTTTAACTGAAACAGCCTAAGCAGTGTCCCTGAGCCATTTTCCTCTGGATTTTACAGTTAATGTGAAGAGTAGCTAAAATGGGTGGAACATGATAAAGATGCCAAAAACCAGCTGTGAATGTTTAAGATCTCGGGACTTTTCCTCCCATCACCTTTCTCCTGTTCCACAAAGCCAAGCAGTGTAGGGGTACCACACTTCATGGGGCAACTCATATTACTGTCATTGAACCTCCTGCTATACCAGATACAAAACCAGAACTGAACACCTTGTTACACAATGATATTAAAAAATAATGCTAAACTAGCCTGGAAGTCCCTGGTTTAAACTGGAAAAGGCTTTTAACGCTTGATTATAACAGGATGTCAGAGATGCTCCTATCTAAAACAGAATAATAACACCACACAGGAGCTACCAAGAACCTGGGGACGTGATGCCATAAATGCTAGAAGGAACCAGGCTCCAAAGCAGCGCTGCTGCCTGCTCAGCCCTGCTCTGTGTTAATGCAAACGTGCAAAACCCACACAGAGCTCTGCAGCACACCTCAGCTGGGCCCCGCACTCGCTTCTCTCCGGACACCCTCCTGCTCTGCTCCAGCCAAGAATCCAGCAGCAGCAGGGCAAAGGTGCTCACACTATCTACACTTAAACAGATTCCAGCTCCCTGCAGTTGGTGTTGGGTGTTTTTAGTCAGTTTTGATAAACAGGCAGCACGGAAGGGCTGAGCAGAAGCATGGAGCAGAAGCCACCGTGCCATACACGAAGTTCCAGCAGGCAGAGAGGTGTTGGCACAGATGCCTTCCCAGCACGTGGAGCTTCTACTCTTCTTTCCTGTCACCCCTGAGTCCCATTGCTTTGGGAAAACCACAGTGCAAAAACCCTAGACTCCCTGAATAACCGCTATTTGATCAGGTGTTCAATTTAACTTACTGTCCCAAATGCAAATATACCTCTGAATTTGAATAAAATATTCAAAAGTCAGATGAGATCGTGCAGAAAATTGTGAACAGGAAATGTTTTCCTTACTTGTATTTGTTCACAAGACACACAGTACCCACTGTTTTTATTCTTAGGTCTCCCTGACTGCACAGGACATGCTGGGCTCGGCACAGGAAGAGCCAGCGCCTCGAGATTAGTCCTTGTGACAGCAGCTCTCTTCCTCTCCTGCAGAGAAAGAGGAAAGAGTCCCACAGCTGAATTGCTGCCACAAGGGGCCCAGGGGTCTCAGCAGTGTTTCTACAAGGGCTGCAGGAGATCCCCCACAGCTGAGGACTCCAACAGCCAAGGCAGAGGCGGCACATTCTCAGGCCGGGTTTGGAGCCAGAGCTCTGCTGCACCAGCTGTGCAGGCACCCCAACACCTAGAACAGAGCTGGTCCTCAGAAGCCACTACATGAACAAGTTCATGTGCCACAAGCAATTAAAGAATAAAAAATTAGGCTTATTTGCTTGTAAATCAGCAAATTACTTCTAAGCCATTTGCCGTGGATAAAATTCATAAGCAAACTACTGATAAAGAAATCAAAATAAAATCTATCCCACAGGGATGAACAGGATTCGTTAGCTTGAGAGGAAAACCCAAGTAAAAGAGGTGAGCAGGAACTGAGCCTCAGTTTGCAAAGCCAATACTGACTGCCACTGTCCACACGAGCCTTGCTCACCATGGGACACCACTGTGGGAGCTCCAGCTCTCCTGTCTATCATTAACGAGCACAGAAAATGACGTATTCAAATCCAAAACAAAGAGAGCTAACAGCAAAGCTTGCACTGGCACAAGAATTCTCAAAGCCAGTCTGGATGGTAATTTTCAGTGCAATTTACTTTTTTCCAGTATTTCTGTCTTGACAAAGGTATGACACTTTCCAGGAAAAAACCTTTGTGGCAAAAAATTAAAGTTGTGCTGATCCACCTGATGAGAATTATGTTCTTAAGCATGAGATACTGCCTGATGCTTGTCCAGAACAGTAACACTCTCCCAGGAGACCTGTTTCACCAGCCATCCTCTCTGCCTCTTCCCTCACAGCCCCAGTGTCCTGGCACTCCCCAGCCACAGTGCCCACGGTCCAGGGAAGTTCTGTTAGCTGAGGTGGACGTGACTCGGTGCGTTAAAATTAGCCAGGTAATGCAAGATGGTGTCACCACATCTTTGCCTCGCAGCTGCCAAGTTCCAGATAAATCATTGTCAGTCATGAAGTACCTCACTGAAAGCTCGGAATTTTCAAACAAGTTACCTTTAAACTGCACAGCTGCCTCTATTAGCAACTACTGCAAGAAATTCGTGTTATTAAAAAAAGTAGAACACTTCTAATAAGGGCTGTCCTCCACACCCAAGATCTTGAGATGGTCTGGGTGGAGACTTCCCCTCCAAACCAAAGGACATGACACGAAACCAGGACCAAGAGAAGCACAACCACCCTGCACAAAGGACAGCGTGTGCCGCTTGGGAACAGCAAATGCTGAGGCAGAGGTAAGAAATCAAACATCCTATGTAAGCTCATGTCATGTTCACATGAAAGGCATGAAACTCAAAGCAGTAAAGTGACCAAAGACCGAAAGAACCCTGGAAATGGCTCACCCATGATGTTATCCTTCCCCAGGGCTGCTGGTGACGCTGTGGTGGTCCTAAGAGCCAGTTTGCTTTTAGGAAGAGCTTCTGACCAAGCTTTACCCCGCCAAACACATTCCAGCCATTCAGCCCCAGACAAACTGCGAGAAGAGAGCGCCCGGCCAGGCCCCCCAGCCTCCCTCCAGGCCCGACCCTCTGCTCTGACCTTGCACATTTGGGAAGCTGCTCTTTCGTTCTGCTCTACTTTGCAAAGGCACACAGCCTTCCAAAACAAAAGGTTGCTGTTTGTTTGTTTGTTTACACAGCATTAATGGCAGCGTGGTGACTAACCCAGGAGCCTGGCCAGCAGCGTCGGAGCCTGCAGCTGGGACACAGGAAGAGAACCAGGAGTTCTGCTCCACAAAAAAATTCAATACACACACTACAGACTGCTTTTCCGTATCAGCTCAGGAAAAACACATTTCACTAGTCAGGTTAGACCCTGGCATTCACCTTGCTCTGCAAACACCGTGTGCACACACCTTCAGTCTCTCCAGCTTCTTTCTCCCTTTTTCATGAGCCCCTGAGCAGTTAAGCTGCTCCATGAAGCCTCTTTTCGTCATGTAGCATCTTCTTATGCATTATTAAAAAAGAAACGTGTTCTCTTAACTGTGACAACCCCACCGAGCACTGTGCAAACCCAGAGGTGTCCCAATTTTAAAGTAAAGTAATCCCATTAAAAACGAGTTCACCTGCACGGCTACCACACATTGCGTGCATCTTCTTGTCAGAGGAGACTAATTGAGGGAGGGCTGGTGTAGCCAAGGCAACTGCAGATGCTACGCTGAGACACCGGGAGCTGATGCTGCTCTTCAGGTGCTGCTTATGCCATCTTTCTCATTTTTGCCAAAATCACCACCAACAAAAGGACGGAAAGCAGTGAGACACAAGAGTGAGAGCACAGACACAGTCTGGTAGGGGTCTGGTTGGGAGTGGGTTCCACTCCACATTTCAGTGTTCCTGCGAGATTGAAGTGACAAACAGGAGGTGAAGATCCCTAGAATGGCTCCTTGCCCCAGGGCTCATCCCTTACACTTCCTCACCGCTCTGACACAGCCTCAGCCGCCCGCGCTGCCCAGGGTCCGGCTGCCCGGCACAGCACGGCCCCGCCGCCGCCCTCGATGGCCAGCCAAGCGTGAAGGCCCTGGATTGCTACTGATCTTGTTAAGGCTGAATCTGAGGATTTGGCCAATAACACTATATTCCCTGACCAGAGATCTGTTTCCCCTCTACCATCTGATAACCACTCTTAAAGGACGCGTTAATGGGCTTCCTTTCACTCTGTGCCCGTTAAGCAGAGGCCAAGCTACCATAAGAGGGAATAGATTTGAGTAATGATCCCTTATGAGGCAGCAAACCTACATATAGTGTTTAAAATTATTCCCTTAGGACAAGATGTTTTTCACCAAATCTCCCACATGACAGTTTGACATATTGGTTCAGGCACATAGCTCTGCATTTGTACACAGCACAGAAGCATCTTTTTCCAGTTTTTGAGAAAAATAAGGTCTGAAAACATTTCATGTTTCCCTGGACACTGGACTAGTCTCCACAGATTAATTTATTCCTGAAACTGTATTTTTAAACACTCCCAAAATTTTATTTTTAAACGCATCTAGTTCATTTGAGTTGATAAACAATCTCCTTCCTTACCTCTGCAGCACTGACAAAGTCCTAGACAAAGGCATTTTCTTGACCCTGAAATAAAAGCAGGCAACGGCTTGCATTTGTTCATAGACACAAAGACAGCATCTGCCACCTGCTTACACCATAAACTTGCACCACTTCCAGGTGTCTTCACCCCTGGCAACCTGTGCCCACTTCAGGCTGGATGTCTTTGCTGTTCCCAATGCTTGGAAGGCACAGGCTGCCTCTAGCCCCAGACTTGCAGCACCCAGCTCTGCTGGCACTCGAGGAAAGGCCCAACTAACCATTACTGGAACATTCCTCTTACTTTGATTTTACTTCTTCATTTATTCTGTGTAATCCCTGCCCGTGACACACTTAAAGGTGCTGCTCTCCCCTGCTGCTCTCTGCTCTGTATGCACAGAATTCAGTGTTGGTGGTTAAGGTGAACAGCTGATGCCAAGGACTCGTCACGACGAGCTCAGCGGAAATGAGGACAGGTGACTCCTCACGTTGCTGACCACAAGCACTCTGCAGAGACACCCCAGCTCCAGGGTATCGGCCACATTTCACTCGATGACATTTCAAGAAGCCATTTGGCTTGGTCAGCCCCTCAATTTATTGTCAAGGCCCAGCCAGCTGAGCGCTCTCTGAGAGCCTTTCTCACGAAAGGAGGGAAGGCTCTTCATCAAACACGTGTGCACAGTGCTGAGCACCGTCCCACAGCACTCATATATCCCACAAACCAGGATTAAAGCTCCGACTTTGCTGCAATACAGACAAGGCGGCACTCACCCAAAGGCATGGCACGCCCAGGATAACAGTCTGTTCACCCTTAATGCTGCTTGCTGCCCACCCCTTCATCAGCCCATCAGCTCTGGCGGCATCCTCTGGTCCTCACAGCCCCTTCCTCCACAGACAGCTTGATTAATTGGAGGTGCCTGAGGCTCTAAAGGGAGCGTGTATCAGCCCATGCTGCAGAGATGTTTATTTTGTTTTCAGTGGTCTCCAAGCTGGCATGGGGCTCCATCAGAGCTCACTGCTTGCACAGAATTCAGATAACAGGAGACACACAGTGCTTGCTGCAAATACATATTTTTCTTTTTTCTCCCTTGACCTCTTTTCCTGCTCCTGTTTTCACCAGGAGCAATGGAAGGATGTGCACGCCACGACAGGGAGGCTGCCCAAACCCACAGCAGCGTTAAGAGTTTGCTGTCAGGCTGTAGGGTTACAGTCAGACTGTGAGCCACACACGCTCACAGAAAGAAATCGAAGAAACTGGTGAAAAAAATGTGAAGTAGGAAAAATGCTAACCCTATCAATGGAAAAGGCAGCACTCATCTTACATGTAGCATGACCTTGAAGACACAGAATGAAGGATGTGTGGATGAGGACAATGACACTGCTGTTCTAAAAACCATGTTCCCTCCACTGTGCCAGGACGAGACAAGAGATGGGGAACACACTGCTCCCCACCTTGCTGCCACTGCCCAGCAGGAGAGCAACACGCCACCATGGCTTCACGGGCAAGTGTGAAACTGCCTACACCTATTTATTTCTCTGGAGGCTACTGTTAAATCACTGCTTTCCAGCTCTGTGACTCTCCAAGCAGAAAGGTAAGCTCTGCATCCCTGAAGAAGCCAGAAGCTCTGTGCCTTGGGACAGCACCAGCTCCTGTACCTTGCTAGATGGCCACAGGGACAACAGACTGTTTCTAACTCATATCCTTCCTCTCCTTTGGCTACCCTCAGTTCCTCTTTTCAGTTTAACACACTGACTCTCAGGCTGGCTTCCCTGCAAAACACAAACCGCAGAGGGGGGTCCTGCCTACCTCCTGGAGAAGTGGCTGATGTTGGGGTTTGGTTCTCACAGAACAAAAGACCATTCTGGCAAACCAGGTCCCACCCCCACTGCAGTGCTGCTGTCTGCCAGTCTGGTCCTGCCCACCCCATGCAGGTGAACCACTGCTCGTCTGTGCCAGCCACGGAAAGCTGAGCTTCCAGCCAGGGCCTAACCCAACTGCACGGCCCCAAACTGCTGGTCAGCTCCCAGTGGCATCACTGACACTGTGCTCTCCTCAGCTCTGCATGGTATGAGAACTGTGGCCCTGCCCAAGCAAGGAAAACTGGCATTAAAAATCAAACCAAATCACCTGCCACCAACAGCCAAACAGTGTCTGGACACATCCAAGAGAAAATAAATGTGAGTCTGGCAACTGCAGCCCATTCCAGCACAGCCAACTCAACATTCACAACATCCATACGCTGCCATCCAAAACCAGCAAAGCCTTAGGGAGTTTCAAGTTATTTTCCAGGGTCTCTCCTTATCCTCCCTCAAAAAAACTGAACACTTCTCAACTCTGAAAGGAGTGAACTGCCTAAGCCCCACCCAGCAGCTCCATCATACTGACACTCAGACCCAGCATTGGGAGGAGGCTACAACCAGCTTCTCCCACATGACCCCTCCTTCCAAAGGGCTGCGGCTGACCCAGACATGTCCCTGCCTCTGAATCCAGCCCCCAATATAAGAAGACCACCTCCATGGCAGGAAAGAATATTGGCTGACTGATCCTGTGTTTTCTGTGCTGCTGGCATACATCACCTGCTTGCACTAACTAAATGCTCTGAGCCTATTTTCACCAAGAATGACAAATGACACATCCGTGATGAGTAAGGAAATGCTGGGTTTTGCTTTCAAATTTATTTCATATGTATACAAACTATCACATGACAGCTTTACACACACCTCCAGCCCATGGAAAACCCATCTCCTGACTGCCAGAATGCACAAGCAAACAAAAAGTTTTCCATAAAATCCAAATTTTCTGATTGTACAGAAGTCACATGAAATTGTTCAGTAAGCCCTCACTTTAATAAAACCAGTTCTGGACACTGACTAGTATTATTTCAGGACAGGCCAAAATTGAAAAAAGATGCTACTTAAACCTTCTGCATTAAATCACCACCTGGGCATTTCACACAGAGCAGGCCTCCAAAAATAAGATAAAATGCCCACTTTCACTAGCAAGGGAAGGGGTGTACCAATGGATTTGTAAAGGCAGTGAATAGTGCATGATTATGCACAGAGCAAACAGAAAAGGAAACACATAAATTCCAGCACTCCCTCATCAGATTTGTGCAAGAGCTTTGACATAATTCTGGGGGAAAAAATAGATATAACAGTAATAAGTAGGCTATTTAAGCCCTGCAGATTATACCTGGAAAACTATTTTCCTTAAGTGAAAACAGAATGAAAGATGAAGATTCCCTTCAAAGAACTTTGTTTGTAGCCATTTAGTTTCAGGATGCAAATTAAATGAGCACTTGTTAGCCAAGCAAAAGAAGGGAATTAGCTCTGAAATATTATCAGTCTCTTGTGAGGCTCAGATGCAGTTGGTCAAAGTCTTTTTGCTGCTTTGTTCCACAAGAGCTCCCCAAGGACCCGTGTTCTCACATCCCAAAGCCAGATCTGCATCCAGCCTGGCTGCCAGGCCCGGGACAGGGATGTGCTTGGTCCCTGCATCTCCTCCCTGGCTCTGCCCACAGCTCCCGGAGGTGCCTCTGCCCCATCTATAACTCACAATTACGAGAGACCGTAACACAAAACTGCCACAGGCAAAGTCAATCTCTCCCAGGGGCCTCACACATCTGAGGCTCCTGCACACCAAGAAACGGTGATCATGTGCAGTAATGCTTGGGGTTAAACCACACAAGTTCAAGGATATTCCTGAAAATACAGGGGGAGTTTACCAAAGGCTAATATTAGTGAGAAGAACCAGCATCAAGGATCATTAGCTCTTTTATGCCATTTATTTATAGCCTACCTTGAAACACATCCCATTTCTCTTTAGGACACATACAGCTGAAGTTTGGTGTCTCAGGGGTGAATGAAGAGACTTTGGGAAACAGTGTCCATGAAAACAAAAGGTGCTCAAGCAACTTTACCACTCACAGATAAGAGAAAAGTGAGACCAGAGACCCCAAGTCAAAGCTGGCACCTGCAGAGACACAGTTCAGAGATGAACAGAACAGGCTGAACGGGGCTCTAAGCACCTGGTCTAGTGGAAGGTGCCCCTGCCCATAGCAGGGGTGTGGAACGAGATGAGTTTGAAGGTCTCTCCCTGCCCAAATCATTCTGTGATGCTATGGGCACTCCGTGACCTGCTCTGTGCTCAGCAGCACTGACTGCTTGACGCTTGACACTTCAAAAACAGGAGGTTCCAAATCACTGTTTGCAAGTCCCTTGCAAGTAATTCACAAGCAAATTCTAAGGAATCTGCAAGAAACAACTTCAAAAAGCAGAATTGTCAGGAGGCCTGAGCTGCTTAAAGAAGGGTCAAAATCTCTGCTGGAAAACATTTATGTGCTGGCAAATCAGACTGAGAGCGGATACTATCAACACAGCACTTCCTGGGCAAATTCTTGCTAGATCTATTCTGCTGTAGAAAAATCCCAAATTCTGGTATACCCCAAATTCTGACTACAGAAGGAGATGGAAATGTCATTGTCATATAATGGATTTGGCATATCCAGAAACATCCCCTAAAGCAGCAAAAAGGTGTGGTGATTGAGCTGGGGCCCAGAAGTCTGATGGAGGAACAGGGTTTGATTGAACAGCATGTTTAAAAATTAAACCCATCTGAAGGAAAAGAAAAAAAATCATCAGAAGAAATGCACGACCATGTGAGGAGAAATGGCAGTGAGGGGAATTCAGCATTAAAAAAACCACACAAAGAAACCTGGCATTCTTAGGTACGGCTGTAAGTGCCACTATTAGGATGAGAAAAATTTAAGCTCATCTTTTACTTCCAATTGTCACATCACTGTGGAGAGCCTTCATGAAATTCTCAGAATAGCAACGAATCAGGAGCAAACAGCTGTTCAAGCAGGAAAGTCACAGGTAGACAGACTTTCCTTGCTTCAACAAAAAATTAACTCTAAAGTTTCACAGCCCAGTAAATCAACAAAATGGGCCTGTACAACACAGGACGAACAGTCTCATCTTCCAGCCCAAAGCTGATATATGGGCCTGTGTTCTCCTTCCGGCCATATGCTCACGTGATTTATGACCCACAACAATTTCAATACTCCCGGAAAATGAAAGAACAGCAGACAATTAGTTCATCCCACTACGCTGGGGATTGCGTGGGCTCTGCCCTGCGGCACCTCCTCAGGGAGTGGGGGCCAGAAGCACCAGCTGCCCCTGCCAAGGGCAGGGGAGGGGCACGGGGCTGAGCAGCACCCGAGCACTGGCACAGGGAGCACAGCACATCCCCAGGACTTCACTGCATGGAGCAGCCCACAGGGGCTCCAAGAGAGCTGTAAAGGGACTTCTAACCAGGGCCTGGAGTGACAAGACAAGTGGGAGCATCTTCCCTCTGAGAGAGGGCAGGGTTAGATTGGATATTGGGAAGAAATTATTTACTCAGAGAGTATTGAGAGTATTCCAGAGCACTGGCACAGGTTGCTCAGAGAAGTTGTGCCTGCCCTGTCTCTGGAAGTGTTCAAGGCCAGGCTGGATGGAGCTTGGAGCAACCTGGGATAGCAAAAGGTGTCCCTGCCCAGAACTGGAATGAGATGACCCTTCCAACCCAAGTAATTCTCTGATTCTGTTCTCTGAGACTGTGATTCATTCCTGTCCCATTTGCAACTACGGCTGTTTGTGACAACTGCTGTTAACCTGGTCTAGATTAGGTCAGTGCACAGGTACAGAACATCCCACTAGCAGGGCGTCAGGACCTTGTAATCCCTACCTGCAGCTGTCCCAGGCAGGGCACTGCCTGCAATGCAAACACTGCCACACCAGGCAGGATTCAGCTCTGCAGCACCTGCTTCACTGCCACAACACAAATGCAAAGGCATCACCAACCAAACAAACAAAATCCTCCACCCCACCCTGAATTAGGCTTTTTCCTTGCACAGGTGGGGTGAAGTGCAAGTTCAACAGCTTGAGTCATACAACCAAAACTTCACCCAACCCCAGCCATCAAGGTAGCATCAGCTGGGGCTGATGCACTTGTGAGCCACCACAGAGCACACAGCTGAGAGCCCGTGAGATACCAAGTCTATGGGCACAACTTCAAAACTGGTTTTTCTGAAGCCAAGGGCATCCAGACTGGTCTTTAGGTAACTTCTGAGTGACAAACCCAAGTCAGGTGTCTACTTAAAGGCATGTCTGAATAGCAGCATCCCGCCCTCCGTGGATGAACATTTTGTCCACTGGGAAATGTGCCAAATAACTCAGGTATCCGTAGCAGTACTGCAATGAATTCTGCTATCTGACATCCTTCTCAGGTCTGGATCCACGCAGCTTCATCCCCCAGCAGCAGAGCTGCCAAGGCAGATGGGCCGGCTAGGCTTCAATAAGAGGGTGAGCAAAATGGCAGCAGGAGCACCCATTACCCACAGGACCACAAGGACAGAGGGATGGAGTGTGAGCTCAGCGTCTTAATGTACCTGCCTTGCCTCCCTTCCTGCAGCTCTTAAGCAGAAGGCAGCTGTGCTGAAGGAGTTAATCTCGCCTGGAACAACCTATCTCCTGTTTCTCAGAAACTCCAAGGCTGCAGAGCTGGGCTTTCTGCTCCCTGCCTGCTCCCTGCCTGCCCTGCCTGCAGCCTGACCCCTGACATTTCCACTCTGCTTCTCCCTGGCATGGAAAACTTAACCATACACAAACAAACAGGTTGGGAGGACAGATAAATGGAAGAGAGGAGGAGAAAGGGAAGATTGCTCAGATTCCTTGTCAAGGCCCTGATTAAATAACAGCAGCACCACCAGACGTGGGTGAGGGGCTGGCATTTATCAGTAAACCCTGAAGTCTACAGTGAGACATCTCTGTTTAATTAATCCTGAAAAGATCCCTTCCCCCTTCTACTTCCCAGGGAGGTTTTGAGGATCTGCAAGTTTAAAGACACAGCGAATCCATTTTAGCTCTTCCCTTACAAAACACAAGGGCAAAAGCACAGTCCAGATTTACTAATTCTGTGGCAAAGGCTTCCATTGCATGGACACATGCAGGCAACCCCCACTGAGGGGGCATCTTGGATTTAGTCATCCCGAACCCTCTGAGGAGATACACCCATCACGTGACAGCTTTGGAGTGACCGGCTGGAAGCCTGCACACACATAATCACAACCAGGCACGGATCTGCAGATCTCACCTGGACTCGGGGTCTCCTGCCATTCTTACATGATCCCCCCTTCCCAAGGGATAAATCTCTTTCAGGGCCTGATGCAGTTCTACTGTCCCCCATTTTTGTACAGTTTTCCCACGGTGGCATCAACATCACCCAGCAATGGAAGAGACTGCACATACACATAAAGCAAGACAACTGCAAACACTCCTGCCTCTGGGCTTTCACTTAGCTTGAGGAGGCTTGGGAGGACCTTCCAAGGCACCTTCCGTTTCAGGAGGTCCCCTGCCCTTTGATCCAAGGTGAACGTTGTCCTAGCGCAGAGCACCACAATTTAAGTCATCGGCCATGAAGGGCCACAAAGCTGGCAAGTCCCTCCACACCTCAGCAGCAGTGCGAGAGGAGCTCTGCTTCCAGTGTGCCTTCGTCCCACCACCATGCTCAGAGAGCTGCAAGGTCTCTCAGGGTTGCAACAGCAATGGGAACTCTGATCCTTAGAGAGTGGATAGACCACCACCAAACCACAAAGCTTCCAAGAGAAGAAGCCACAGCGAGCACTTAACAAGGTTTTACACCAGTCCTCAACAGGGAGCAGGGCAGGGAGGGTCTGGCAGCAGGTGACAAGCCCCCAGGTCAGACAGCCACCTTAACCACCATTCACCCGACCATCCACCCAAGCAACCATCCAACCGATGGCAGAATTACAGAGATCGATTCTTTTTGTGCGGTTAAGTTGCAAAAAGAGAAAATTAAAAAGTAGAAGAAAATCTCTTTAATAATGACTTCTGGTCCAATCAAAAGCAAAAGGAAGGGTGGGGGGAAAGAGGAATTTTAGAAGTCTAAGTTCAGATTGTAAAATAAATCTGTATTTCACACCAGCTTTATAAAATTCCCGGGAAAATAAAAAGTCAAAACCAGTTATTTTCTTGAGGATCTATATTCTTAAATACCTGGTTTCAACCCAATCTCTTTTCAAAGAAGTACTGGGATGGGGGATGAACTGTGAGGAACTGAAAAATGTCTCTGCCTACCCAAAAAAAAAGTGACAAGAGACAATCCAGTCTATAATCAAAGAGAAAATCCTGACATGTTCAAAGAGAAAATTATTGTAACAACAGTGACTTTGAAGATGAGAAGGGGTTTTTTTGATTGAAACAATGGCCATCAAGATTTTTACTGTAGCAGCCAATGTTTAAATGCACAACTCAGCACGCTGCATGCCTGCAGGTACACTGAGCACCAACAGCAAAAACCATGACAAAATAAAACAGTGACACCTAAGAAATTCCTACCTAAAGTGGAACCAGGCAACACTCTCTGAGTGTGAACCACTCATGCCAGGGAGCAAACACTCCTACTGATGGGCATGCTTGTCCCAGGGAGTGAAGTTTTACAGGAAAACTCAAGAGCCAATGCCCCATTAATACAAAACTTGCAAGTTACAAGGCACTACACTGAAATATTTAATTTTTCGACATTTGCTTCCAGGGAATTACATATTTGGCTGTAAAAGTCGTGATCTGCACTCTTCGCTGAACTACTGTGATTCACAGAAAATGAATCACAAAAGGCAAGTTTTGTGACTCAAAAAACAGCTGTTCTGTAACGCACCTAACGAGCAGTATCGTATTTGCTGCTGTTTGATTGGGAAACTATGGGAAGATGACTATAAATACCCCTTTCAAAAACAGAATTTGGATTAAGCTCAGTGTTAGATGGGAGTAAGAGTCAAACAGACTGCCTCACACCTCTCCTGTATTTCACCTTTTAGGGGAAAGCCCAAGCACAGCCGCCCTGAAGCGTAATTTGTCACAAAAAATGATGCAAAAGCTGTGCAGCATCACTACCATCAAAATTCGTATTTTTAACATGGAGACTGAGTTGTATCAATCCTATCTTTGTCTCCATTGCTATGAGTATTGCTTATATGTGGGAACCATTTTATTAAAACTATGAAAACACCAAACTATTAATTTAATAAAAGCATTTTCTCCACTGCAACTCAGCGGTGAAGAGCTGTTTAAAGCAGAGTCTCTCTATCAGCCCCACTCCTTCCGCACACTTCTGTTCTTACTATTTTATCGAAAACCTTCCACCAAAAATGAAACCATTAAAAAGCATGAACACATGTTTTGGTTTTCTCTTAGCTGGAACTGGCAAGTGTTCCTGGGGGCATCTCCACTTGAGTTTCACAGCTACCACTGAGGATTCCCCCTTCTTTCTTTCATTAGGTATTTATCTATCTTTTACAGAAAAGGGACATATTGAAACTGATGCCTGTGTGCTTTTGCTGATGTTGTTCCAGGCCACACCACACTTGGGGGCTCACCATCTGTGTCCTCAATGTGTGTAACAATGAACCAACACAGGCAAAGGCCACAGTGGGCTTGGCCCTTCTCCCTTTTGGGGTATTTCTGGTAGAAATGCCCTGCTAAGTGTCACGTTCATGTCCCCACTGCGTGGTGGCCGCTGGCCAAGTAGCGGAGCCATGAAAGCACAGCTGGCATGCACAGCACACACCACCTCAGTGACAGCCCAAATCCAGCTGTGACAACAGGGTAAGGAGCACACCCTGTGATGGGACAGAGTCAGACTGAGACACCCACCTTGGAACCCAACATCTGTTTTCTATGGAGTGCCCAGACAGCCCATGGCAGTCAATCCCGTGATATTTTAAAGCGGGGAGCGCTGCAGATAAAGACAGATCAATTTTGCTCTACAATTTTAAATGAAACTCTCCTGTTTTGGAAAGAATTTCATTAAGGTGAAAATATAATACAGAACTACCCATTTAGGAAGAATGTGCTATTAATTCTTAGCAGTGTATGTGGAAGGGAAAATTGCATTTTTATCTAAATGTTTTTTTCTGCGTAACCCATTTCCAGTATTCTTTTACAGCTCAGTAGTGGGAACTTCTCACATTTCTATTCGGGCCAGACCACTGTGGAAGGCAGCCTTCAGAAACGTGTCAAATATAACCCCTTAAAAAGTATTCCAAGAGAAGCTCCACAAACTGGAGAAAGGCCAGAAGAGTACACCTAAAAGGATGGCTGGAAAAGAAAAGGCAAAAAACTTCTCTCTTAAAGACGTAAGCCAAATTTTTGAGGGGGAGAGGAAAAAGGATGTGGTTTAGGGTGGTTTTTTTCCTTAAGGGCCAAGAAGAGTTTTGGTCTTCCCTCTCTTCTTCCCCACTTGAAGCAGAAACACCTCTTTGATGCAGTTCCCCGTCCCAAATGCACACAAAGAGCAGAATTTGGCCGTGTTATCACTCTGAAAAACCGGACATTCTGAGCTGTAACATGTACTAGTACATACAACCAAAACAAGTGTATGCTATGAAAGACTCATTTTATCAGCATAAACAAATGCTCATTTCTCACTACAGTTTCGTACCACTTGAAACTGAATATAATCCAAACAATAATTTCAAACAACTGATGCTGGGATCCAAGTTTCCCTGACACACTGCCATCACACAGCAAGAACAAAGTCAAGTAAAAGCAAAAGCAGATTCGGAACCGCTTTGAGTTTTACCACGTTTGCCTGATCTAGTACAAAGAAAAGCAAACATAAAATTCAAAGTTTTTAAAATTCTTCGTTTCATCATCAAGGATCTCAGATTCAAGCGAACCCAAACCGCAACAGCACAGTGGCCTTGTGTTTAACAAACAAAGCCTCTGACTTTCCAAGCACGGCAGCAGGGCTCACTGAAGAAGCTGAAGCTCCGTGTTTTCTATGCATTGTTCATTTGACATTCTTCAACTCTTTTTTTTTTTTTTTCTTTTCTCTGCATTGGCTTTTATTAGCTTACCTCAGAAAATTAGTATAACAAAAAATTTTATCTTTCAAAACAGACATTTAAAAGTGCAGCAGTTACGGAAATACAATTGGACAATGAACAGTTTTTACTCCCTCTACCTCACCACACTCCGCACGGCAAAGCAGTAATTACAGGAATCTACTTCTGGTTTAAGCTCTACAGTAAGCTCTTTCCAAATTTAAGGCCAGCAACCAACCCTTCATTATGCTTAATAGGTAGACATAAAACGTAATTGTATCACAATCTCCCAGTGCACGTTCCCAGCTCTGAGGCTCACACGTGTCTGGCTCAAAGAAGAGATTTTTTATCTATTCTTTTCCATAAGAGAAACACTGCAGCACCATTGGCATCAGCCACTTGAGGAAAACTACACGGAACACTGGAGAATCCGGAAAATCATCTGGAGTAAGACTTCATCGTGTTAAAACCTCACATTTCCAAAGTGGTGTGTGTTGGTCTGCAGTAGCTGGACTCCTGTGCCCCTGCAGAGCCAGGACTGTGGTCGCCTGCCCCAGAGGCCCAGAGCACTGGCAAGCAGCAAATTCCCTCCTGCCCTTCCCATTCACACCTCAGCTAAAATAAGTAACATCAGGACGGAGTACATGAACTGGATTTATCTACAGGACAAACCACTTTGTCATGTAACATACAACACGACTTTGATGCACAGAGTTTAAAAGCAAAGCTCACCCAAATCACTAGGGCTGCCCTTGAGCTTTCCCTGACACTGCCCCGTCCCCCTGCACATTTTCCAGCCATCACCCTCACACCCGCCCTGCCAAGAGCGCAAAGAATTGGCAAATGATGGGATGAAACGTCTATATTATTATTATCATTATTATTATTATTATTTTATTAATATAATTATTATAATTAATAATAATAATAATAATGAGCCAGAATGAAGGAATGTTTTCCTACTCTCCCCTTTTTTGTGATCTGCCTATTTCAAAGTAATTTGCTTGAGATTTGAATTGTACTTGGGACAGCCCTTGTTTTCCCTCTGCCTCCAGAACCATGGCACGGTAGGGAGAGCACAGGGAGCTGGGCTGCGTGTGATTTCTCCCAGCACAAAAAGAACAGCATGTGCCTATATTTAGAGGTAGAGAAGGGAACTATAACATCCAGGAAAAAAAGAAAAAAAATCATACTGATTTTATCTTCAAAAAAAGCATTTGTGTTTTTGGTTTGTTTAAATCAAAAATGCGCTGCAAGCGTTTGACCCTAGATCCAGCAACAATAAAATCTGTTCCATCATAAAATACCAGCTGCTTTGCACTTCGAATAATAATACTATTTTTAAAGGGTTTCAGAATTATTGTCTCATGGATTGTGGTAGTTTTTATTACAATTACTGGGGAACTCCTTTTTTTTCTTTTGTACAATACAATCAGTAGGCCCATTTATTATCTTCTTGCTTTTAAAACTGTATTTGGTCTGAAATTTTATGTTACTCTTCAGACTAGACAAAAAACATTTTTCAGCCTAATATTTGGCACCAATAAAAATTAAAACAATTGAGTCAGATCAAAAATACCTGTAACATTAGATGCAAACAGTTACCAGGCTACCTGGCAGGTCTAAGGGACACCCTTTTTCTAATTATCAGCTCAGTACCACTCCAGGAATGAGTCACACCAGGTGGTTGTGACCTACTGGGCAGCTCAGACCTGGAGTCTGGGTCCTCCTCTCCCACCACCCAGGGGAGCAGGGAGGAGAAGCCCACCCTTGGTGATGCTTCCAACCCCAGGCATCTGGAGGAGGCGAAAACTCACTTTGCATCAAACTACTTCTGCAACATTTAAGTCTCTTTTCCTGTTGCTAAGACTGACAAACTTATTTAGAAATTCACTCACACACAGATCAGAAGTGCCGTGACTGGGGTTTGGGTTTTTTCTTTTCCATGAGAGGAGAAATGCTGCCCCGGAGAGGGCAGTACAGCCGCGCCATCCCCACCAAAGAAGAAATCCACGCAGGAATGAGATCACCAGGTGGGATGAGATGCTCTCAGCCCTTCATTCCCTGCCCACACACACTTCCCAAGCACCACACGCCCAACCCAGCACCACGCAGCGCCGGCGTGCCAGCCTTTGCTGGGTCCCCAAGTGCCCCAGGGTCCCTCCAGTTCCACTGTGCACCTCTCCAGTATCCTCTGCCGAGCCCTGGTGGCACCACACTGCGTTCTGGTGGTGAACCGGCAGCTGCCTTGCCCAACAACGCCTGTTTTGTCTCATTTGGACAGTAAATCTTTAGCAGTGGGAACATCTCCCAGGTTTCTAAAGCACCGTGGCAATTTATGGTGCAATAAATATGATCTTAAACAAAAATCATCCTAAAGTGGGACCCGAGTATGGACTCCACTGCGCTCTAAATCACACGCAGACCCCAATCTCTGTAAGTACGATGGCGATGCCTTGGCTGACCGAGCCATCCAGCCAGGAGCAGAACTCTGTGCAGACACTCGCTCCCCGCCCGTCTCCACCAGCCAGCCACTCGCAGCCTCACCTCCCAGCAGTGCATGGGAGGGAAGGCTCAGCCCCATTCCCTGGGGACCGGCACTGCTCGCAGTGATGCGCAGCTGTGCTTCAGACATCCCCACCGAAAGCATCCTCTGCCTCTTCTGACTGCTCTCACCTGAGACCAAAAGGCTTTTAAATGCCATTATAGAGGAGTATTATACCCACGCCACCCCCCCCCCAAAAAAAAATTAGTGGAAGATTTTTCTAGGAAAGAGATCCTAAAATTCTGACCAGGTAATAACCCCAGCCAAACCTCCATTTCCTATGTTAATAGATCAATTTACATCTTTCTAGCAAAATGGTTTCAGGCTACATTAAAAGAAAGAAAAAAGTCATGCCTTTCTTCTTAAACTGCATTTTGGGAAAGGATTAAGGAGGAAGGAAGGATATGACTCTTTCCAGGGCTTTGTAGTGTATTTGCTTCACACAGCAAATTAATATTCTCAATTTTAGCTCAGGAGTACATTTTTAATTAGGGTATGAAATGTTTTAAAATTTTCTTCACTTTACAAATGGCTGCTTTTTCAATTAACTGTGCTTCCCCAGCCTCAGGATGATCTTTCTATTAGCAACAGAATGCTTTCGAGTATTTTGTGAATACTAATTCACAAAATTAATTCAATGCAGACTTAACTCTGAAAACATATATTTTACCACAAAAAAACCCTGCTGTCTTCCAACTACTGACCGATCACAGGCTTTGCTGGGATGAAGTCCTAAAGGCCCAGCAGTCAGAACTGAAGGTAAAAGAGTTAAAAGGAAAAAAACCGAAGTTCCTCATTTTGTATTTTAAATGCTCCAAACACAGAGGGGTGGATAAAAAAAAGATAAATATCCCAAAGTTCACACAAACTGGCCGCGGGAGCAGGGTTGCGGCACGTCCCTCACACTGCTCACAGTCAGAGCTAGCGGAGCCCTTTGAGCTCCCACACGTGTTGTCTGTGTTTAAACTCAAATAAACTGTATTTATTTTGATGTAAAAAAAAAATCTATCAAAGCAGCACTTAAACGTAACCAGATTTCTGCTTAGCAAACCAAAAAAAGCTTTTTTAGACAAATGGTAAAAGCTAATAAAAAATGTAGACCGCCCAGTGTCATGCTCGGTGGTGTTACGTTAAAACACTGAACAGACACAAACAGATTTGCTGGAATTGAAAACAAACAGACACAAAGTGCCCGGCTGCAGCATCCGGGCAGCACCTCAGCCTGCAGCCGAGGCTCGGCTCCTGCTCGGGAGCTGCCCGTGACAGATGCGCACGTGCATCCCAGGGAGCGGCACCGTCGGCGGTGCCAGAGCAGCTCCTGCCCAAAACGGGCAAGGCAAAACTTGGGAAAACGTTACTTCCAAACGGCCAGCACGGATCAGACCCAGTCCTACGGAGAGGGATGTGCCCTACGTGTGAGTCAGGTGTCTTGAAAGGGCACAAGCACGGAGCACAAACACTCCTATGACAACGGCTGCACCGCTACAAAAAATAACCCAAGTACAGGAAAGAAACACAGAACAGTGGTGACCACGAATGTTTGCATTAGTATGGATAAAAAGTGCAACACTAAGAAAGCCACATTTCTAGACCATCGAGTCTTAAAACTTATTACATCAACTAAGGAAAATGCATTCCCCCCATCCAGATGCTTGTTGTCATTTGCCAGGAGATGAGCGGAACATGAAGCCTTAGAGGAGAGGGCACTGGCGGGGAGAGGAGAAGAAGGGGTACTCAGGAGGGGAACAGAGAAGCAATATCATCTAAGATGTTCTCTTTGAAGTATTAAGAAAGTCAGCTTGTAAAAATTAATGGATTAGACCTCCAGCTGTTCGATTCTCAGCTTTAAATTTAGAAGGCATTTGACTTTGGAACACTGGCACATAATCCATAAAATATATTTAAATTTGTAAAAAATACCCCAAATCCTTTGTATTAAAAGGTCACTAATAACTCAGAATGTTTTAACTGCACCAACACAAAAGCATCTGGCAAAGGAAAAGCAGCAAACTGCAAAGAATTGCAGTATTTTAATATAAGCCAGTCATCTAACCACTGTGTGTAAACTGGGTTTATCTACAGAACAGCAAAAATTCGGAATTACATTTTAAAAGCTGAGAAATCTAACCAAGACCAGGAAGGTGAGGGCAGACCTTGAATTTCCTGGGCGATTCCACAGCTTCACCTATTTAATTTCCATGAGGTTCCCCATGTCCCTTACCCAAGATCTGGTGCACAGCCAGCCAAGTTATGAACAGCCCTCACTAACAAAGGCTCCCATTTAAAAACGCCCCTCAAAAAACGAAACAAGAATAATTTCGTATTTAAAAATAAACAACACACCAATCCTAAACACGTCCTGCAAACCTGAATTATGTGTTTACAGGTGCAAACGTGGTTCTTTTCAAGGGTGTAGATTTTTCAATGGAAAAGCTGGACCAGCTGGACAGGGAGGCGGATGCCGGCCGGAGCTGCGGCGCGATGGCGAGGTGGGCACCGGCGCCTGACGCCCACCACCCGCACTGCCTGCATCCAACGTGCTCCAGCCCGAAACACGTAAAGGACAGTCTATTCTAAACTAGAGATGAAAGAGGGAATGATCCTCTGCCTACAATCTGACTGGTCTCTTTCAATATTCTCAATGTGCTTGAGAAATTATGTCATTAAACTGTTTCTGATATTTCGGTGAAATTAGCGTTAACAAAGCATACATGTTAGGCCACCTGAAGATTCGTTTTAGAGCTGGCTCTGCACTTTCTGGGGAGACTCTCCTCACGCTCAGATTTAACAGAAATACATGAGGAACCACTGACTGAAAATGTACAGTAATTTGTCTAGTACTAAAATTTTATATGGCCACATAAAGGCATTTTACTGTACCAAAACCTCTCCCTGGTACAGAACACTACCGAGGCTGGGAGTCAGCTGGTTCAAATAAAAGCAGACTATATAGTTTTAGGTTAGACTTTTGTTTGATACCTTATTCTTTGTTGTACGCAAGTAACAACAAACTGTATCTATAGACATTGCTAATTAATAACGTTTTTTATCAAAATATTATTTGCAGTTTTATGGTCGAGCATTCCACTAGGTCACTGGTTAAAAAAAACAGGTATTGTACCTTAAAAATTAAGGGCAGACATGGTGTAATACATCACAGATCAAAATAAATCCATGCTGTCATCCAAGCTCATATATAAATACTAAGTCTAATCCATTTCCTTTTACATCATACATAAAGATCTGAAGCACATTCACACACCACTTTCAAGAAACATCTCCCTCAAAGTCTGTCTCATGCACATCCTCACACCAAGCGTGTGCAAAACAACCACGTTAAAACTCACCTTGCAACTGAATGGGCCACCAGAAAATAACAGACTTTGGGGCAAGGAAGCACCAGCATGCAAACCAGATAGGTAATCTGCATTAATTCAGACATAGCTAGATTGCCCACTGAAATGAGAACAGGTAAATCTAGAGACCAAAAATTAATAGCCAGACAGACGGTGGAAGCAAAGGCAAACAGTGGCCACAGTTGTTACTGAAATGCCAGTAAATTTACACACTTCCTGCACTAAATATTTTAGTATATCACAGCAAGAGGAAATACTATTGAACATTCTGTCCCTTGCTTTCTCTAATATTTGCCATAAAGGTGGACAAGCACACTGCTACAGAATGTTTATAAAACAAAGGAAAACATTTCTAAACAGGACCATTTTCTAGTAGAAAATATTAAAAATTAGTCAGTCAAGGTAAACAAAGGAGAATTTCAGTGATTCACATGAGGCCAAGCAGGGGCAACCCTTGCAATTATTTTTTTTTTTTAAACAGGTTAGAAAAGTTTAAAGCATCATATTAAATCCAAATCTAACGCACACCAAACTCTCTCCCAGGATAAGCAGGAGCGTTCTTCCCTCATCATTCTGCTTGCTAACCCAGATGATTTAATAAAGATGTGCATTTGATATATGTGGAGTTTATCGTGTAACTTCAAGACAAAGGCAATAGCTTCCTTTTTCACTAAATTGTTAAAATTGTGTAAGTTTCAGCAGCCCAGTGAGGCAAACAAAGCAGCACCGGGAATCACAGCCCCCTCGCTGCAAAGGGCGCTGAGCTTTGCCGCTGAACTCGCTTGCACAGCGCTCGCTACAACACAGCCGCTCACAGCACACCGCTCGCAGTGAGGGTTCAGCGCCTGAAAAACCTCACGAGAGGTCTGACAAACTCGGTCCCAGTAAACAAACCTAGTCCCTTGGTAAAGCCTCTAAAAGAACTAAGCAGTATTTAAAATAAAGCATGCAGCAGAATGCACTGGAAAGGAAAAGAAAACAAAGGCTCCCGGCCGCATCTGGACCAAATTTGACCTTTGTTAATGTATTTCTAGTAATTCACAGATGTTACACACTGCTCCGGCAAGAGGGCTGGCCTGTGGGCTCATTCCACTGACAGGTTTGGTGTAGCGATGAAATATTAACAAAAACTCACAGATGAAGGCTAACGGTGCCGCGTGGCACGTGCCCGTCAGCCAGGACCGACGAGCCCAACAGCCACCGAGCAGCGGAATATATTCCCCTTGTTTCCAATCAACACCTAGGTACATACTGATGTCTTCACCTGCCATCTGCAGCACGGGACCTTCAAAATTTCAATTAAAAACTAAAACCAAAACCCCACCAGCACTTAATTACTGGGTTTCTAAAGAATACTAATACGCATTTCACCGAAGGGAAAGTTGTTCTGGTTCAGTCAAACCAGGAAAAGCAAAACCCCATTAAACTAGCCCCAGATTTGTAAGTGAATTTGATCTGGTTATTCTTTGTCAGCTAGAGCTGTGGTGTTGGAAGTCAAGACAACCCCTCTAGACTCAGTGTTATTTATCTCTCACTCCCAGCTCAAGCTGCTAGGGAGAGGAAAACACGAAATTCTAGAAAGCGTTTTCAGGGGGTAAAAAAACCAAAACCTACCAGCTACTTCACATAAAACATGTCGGTACAAGAAACGATGCATCAGAGAAAACTCCTTACAGAAAACACATTTCAGGGCAGAGCCATGTCCAGGCAGCATTACTAATACTACATTCCGAAATGAAACATGAACGCACGCACAGAGCTCGCGGCAGGCCAGTGTCGGAGGTGTCACACCTCGCAGGGGTACCAGCAGCACCAACGTCTGCTCTCAGCACCCTCCAAACCCACAGCTCACCCAACTGCCAGAGATCAGCAAATCATTTTAATGCCATTATGGGAAAAAAGGTCAGCTGCACGGAATCTGAGCAGCCATTAAAACAACTCAAGTTGTTTCCCCCATAACCTGCACGTTAACAGAGTGTTTGAGAAGTTCCTGATCCTGCTGTGTTTCGGGGAGCCTGCTCTTTCCTTCATGGCCAGCACTGAAGCCAGACCCTCCAGTCCCAGCACTGGCTGAGAGTGGCAGGCAGTGGACACAGTGCCCAGCACCGCACAGAGGGGAAGCTGCCTCCGACACCCACCGCCCCTTCCTCCGCCTCCCTGGCACCTGAGGAGCCGCCGGTGCTAATGGCAGCCGTGCCACAATGAGAATAAATCCCCGACCGCCTGCCCTCTCACAGCAGGTGTAAATCAGAAGCCCCCAACAATGCCTGCACTGGGGAGGACCCTGGGTCTAATGCTGCTCTCACAGACCCTGCCCAGCCCCAAAACGGTGCCCACCTTCCAGCACGGCGTTCCGCACGCCGAGGAACTGCCTGAATTCGGAGGAGCGCTGTCTGGAGCCTGCGCGTCCACCCGGACACTGGGTTACTGCTGGAACAAACACCACAGCGCAGATCCCAGCCGACTGAGAAGGTTTAAAATCTCAGCTCATGTCTAAAGAAAGCCTTTTCTTAAACACAGTTGCACACACTCAGGGGTATGGCAATGCAAAGTTAAATTATTTCTACTGACCGAGGTGAACAGCCTGTTTAGTCTCACCTATTGTATCTTTATCATCTCCAACAACAGTTTAAGTAAATTGTCTGTGAGTCTGTATAAATTTCCTCATCCGAAGAACCAGCCCATTCAAATCCCTCAACTGACTAAAGCATGAACCAACCCAAGCGCCTCTGCATTGTTGTGGAACTGGTTTGCTATTTTATGTTAAGCCTCTGAAATACTAAAACATATCCTTATATAGGAACACTGATTAAATGGTTTTCCTTCCAAGTGATGAACTGTTTTAACACCAACATTGTGGTTATCGCGACCAGAAAGCAATTACTTCTTTCACTAGCTGTTACTAAGAATAGCTGTGATCAAAGTGACTGGAGGAGTGCTGTTAAAAGACGCTGCAGAAACATCGCTCCGTATGACACACACACACAAAATATAGATCATTTTAAGCCAAATTACACTTTTAATAAATGTGCTGTTCAGAATTAAATCACTGCTCAGGATTTCTTTTTTCATCCAGGAAGTCAAGATCTGTAGGTTAAGTTAATTCTTTTAAAATCTATTTCTAAACACAGCACGGTGTGAGATCTGTGTGTCTGTGTGTGTGTGAAAGTGCACACGTAACAGGGTGCGTGTGGTGTGAGAGAACGTATATATGTGCCTGAGCCTGCCAAGGCAGAAGTGACAGGAACTGTGATTTGTGCTAACTAGCTATTGATCCAGTCAGATCTAGATGTTGTGTACAAGAAACAATAAAAGAGAAGGGGCCAGGAAGGATGCTGTGTGCAACTCCATTTAAAAATGGAAAAGAAGGGCCCCAAACAAACCAATTTATGTCCTTGCCTGGGTGAAGCATGGAGAATGCTGATGGGCTTCCTCGGGTCTGCCGTGCATGCTAAACACTCTGCTCGAAATGAGAGTCTCCTGCGCTGGGCATTAAACATGAACAAAGAGACAAACCGTGGGGGCTAGGATTCACGCTTCAGAAAGCCAAAGCTGCAAAGCCAACCAGAACCGGGTTAGGAAACAGCCCAGTTTCCAAACCAGCTCACTTCTAATTTCACCAGCGACTTTCTGAGCAAAATTACTAAATGTGGAGGGCTGTAAAAAGTCAGTCTGTACTACCAGAGGTAATGAAAACAATTTCAAACTACACTGCCGTACCAAAGTATCACCTTTCCTAGGCACAAATAATGAGTTTATATTGTGTAAACTGCACACGTGTATTTCTAGCACACCAAAACCCACCCGCCTGCCCTCAGATAGCAGGTACAGCATGTGCACCCATTGTAACAATCACACATACAGCCAGGCAGGTTGCAAAATAGGGATTTGATAAGATAAAATAGAAACCAATTGAATCTATAATCATCCTTATCTTAAACAGCTTTTATAATAGAGAGTTTTCCATTAAAATATTTTTTTCCTGAGCCTGGGGAATTATGATGCCCTCTGGACACAAGGAAGGATCAAAAATGACAACTAATGTTGAAATTAAACATCTGTCAACTAAGCAAGTTTTACACTAACAGACCCAAAGCCTTATTCTAAACTGCCTTTCAGTTAAATGAAAAATAATTTGTTACAAGCCGTTCAGTTCACTATCACACTGCTGTGGGCTCCAAATGCAAGCAGGGGGCACCTGGACCTGACGGGGCAGCACTACAACCAGCCTCATGTTTTTGTGGTTTAGGAAAACCCTCAGTCACAGTTTTGGGAAAGTGGCCGGAAGGTTCAGCTGACACCAGGCTCTGTGGGAGCCCCCTCCTCAGCACCCCACGCCTGGTGGGACTCTGCAGGAACCCCCTCCTCAGCACCCCAGGCTGCAGTCCCTTTCTGCAGCACCCCAGGCCCAGGAGCTCAGCTGGGGCTCACAGAGAGCCCCTCTGTTCAGCACCCCTACCTGCCCATTCCCTAGGAGGCATGATGGGGACAGGGCTGGCAGCAGAGATGCCATGGGGCAGTTGTCACCTAGGCCAGTCAGGCAGCAGACACTTTGTCCCTGACACTGGTTCTCCCAGCAGAGACAGCCAGCAGCCTGCGGCCCCAGCCCAGACTGGGCAGGCAGCTGGCACCCACCAAGGGGCCGAGTGGGAGTGGAACCAGTGTGTGCCCAGAGTACCACGACTGCAGACCCACCATGTCCCCTTCCTTGAGCAGTCCACAACCACCCCTACCCCTGTGCCAGCACCCACACAGGACAACCGATACCTTCTTTGCTGGGGTTCGGGGGCTTGGGCTTCTCCCAGGGTGCCATGGGCTTGTCCTCCTCCTGCCCCTCCATCAGGGCCTTCTCTCCAGGCAGGTACCAGGTGGAGTTGTGCTCTGCCATCAGGGAGTCCAGGTCGATGGTGCTCATGGTGCCCTTGACACCCTCCGAGCAGCAGCTGCCCAGGTCGCTGTCCCCATTCTGCCCCGCACACTCCCCTTTCTTGCTCTTCAACCCCAAGGGCTGGTCTTCCGAGATGCTGAACTGCTGCCGCTGGAGCTGGATCTGTGCCTGCAGGATCTCCAGGGGGTGGATCTCATCCTGGGCCGAGGTGCTTGTGGGGGTCCGCACCTGCTCCATGCTTGGCGTGCCAGGGTGAGCGCCCGCCGTGGTGCTGAGCCCATAGCTGTCGGGGGTCGAGGTAGATGTACTGAGAAGGCCAAGGGCCAGGGGCTTCTGTCCGTTGAGAAGTGCGTGCTCCCCACGGGGCAGCTTGGGCGAACCACCCAGCAGCGGGCTACGGGTGGGCTTGGAGGTGGCATTGTCGGAGCTGGAGGACACCTCGTCCTCGTTGCCATAGCTGGTGCTGACCTCGTCGGGAAAGTCCACGTGCGGGGAGCTGCCGTCTGACTTGGTCACGCTCTGGATGCCGCTGTCCAGGGAGGACATCAGGTCGGGCTGCTCCGCCAGCAACAGTTCACTGCCCTTGCCCCAGGACGGTGAGGTCAGGGGCTTGTCATGAGGGGTGCCTCCACCGCGCTCAGCGCCCGCAGCCCCCGGCGGGCCCCCCGCTGCCACCGGCACTGCCGGCTGCCCTGGGCTGACACCGGCTCCCCCACCCTCCGCAGCTGAGAACTTCTCAAAAAACGTGCCGGGGCTGACGTGCCCACTGTCCCGTTTCCGGCGACCCCGACCCCGCCCGCCACCCGCCTTCCCCTCACCACCGGCCACCGGCTCCAGCGCGTAGCCGGGTGAGAGGCTGCTCTCCGCGGGCAGCAGTGGGGCACTGCCCGCCGCTTTGCCCGTGCCACCCCCGCCTACTGGTGGCCCTGCTGGGAAGTAGTCCGGGGCAGCAGGCGGCGGGTCGGGCTCGGCCTGGCTGAGCTTGCGCTTGGCCTCGGCCGGGCTCTTCTTGTTGAAGGTGACGTTGAGGTTGGGAGCGCCCAGGCTCGCGATCATGTTTTGGCAGGCAGTGGAGAGGGCAGCCAGGCAGCTCTGCCCGAAGACATTGTCCTTGCTGGCCGCCTTGCTGAAGGAGCCCAGCGAGAGGGCACCCAGCTTGCTGGCAGCGGGCCGTGGTGGGGGTGGCGGGGGGAACTCGGGCGGGG
>VZRR01009218.1:0-34608 GCA_013398015.1 Oreocharis arfaki
ATCACGTGATGCAGGACTACCAATCAGCGCGCCGCACTGCGCCAGCCGCACTCCTGCCCGGAAGCGGCCCGGTCTGGGTGGGCGAAGCTCCGCCCGGAGTTGGGCACGGCTCGAGCCGGGCGCTTCCGGTGTGCGGCGCGGCGCATGCGCGCGGGGCCCGGCGTCAGCTGATCCAGCGCCTCCTTTGCCGCCGCCGGAGGGAGTCGGGCGGATTCGGGCGCGCCGGGCCGGCCCAGGTGAGACGCTCGGCCCCTTCTCCCCCCTTCCTTGCATTGCTCCCTCCGCGTTTCCCGAGCTGCGTCTGGGGGTTGCCGTCCTCTGCGGTGAAGGGGGGAGGGGGAGGTCGCGCTGCTCCGCGCCCCGCTCGGACCGTGCCCGGGAAGGACGCGTTCTCCCCGTGGAGCCGCTCCCAGAGGGACCGCGGTCCCCGGCTTTGCGGCGCGGGTGTCGCCGGGATCCTTGGCAGCTGACCTTCACGGAGCCGTGTCCCGGCAGGACAGCCCGCTGGAGGCGGCCGTGCGCTTCCTCGCCTCGCTTCTCAGGGAGAAGAGACCTGGAAAGCGAAGCAGCCCCTGAATGAAAAACCTGCTGAGCGCTCTCGAAGACGCCCAATGAGATGCTCTAGGGTTACGCCAGAATTCCTTGCACAAGAGGAACGGGTTGATAGCTGCTGGCTTCCAGTGCCAGGTCATCCCACCATCTTGGGTGGGTGGATCTGAAGCTCTGTGCCTTGACCGTAGCCCCGCAGAGAGCGAGCAGCAAGGTTATGGAAGAGGGATGTTGCTGCGGGCTTCTCACTGCCGCCCATCCGTGGCAGAAGAGCCCCCCTGTTGTTTTGCAGTTGAATATACCGGTGGTACATCAAATGTGGTTCCTAGTCCTGTAGCTAGAGACTAAATTCTGGTTTAAATGAGGTGTTCCGTCTCATTCCACTTGGCATTCACTTAAAGGCAAGACGGAAATCTTGCATGACTGGATTCTGGATGATACTGTTCATGTTACAGGTAGCTGTGACATTGGAGTATGTCAACTCCAGTGATGGAGTGGCACGTGTGTCATCATCCATTCCATGCAGATGCCCAAAGTGATTTACTTTCTCAGGAAGAAAGTAAAATCTTTCATCCTAAGATTTTACTGTCTTCCCTCAGAGAATTTGCCCTCCTGCTGAGCATAAAAGCAATTTGGTGATAGTTTTATTCATTGTAATGCAATACTTCAGCAAAGTACGCTGGCTATTTGATCTAGCATGGTATTTCAAATGCTAATTGTGCTTGATGAAGTGGAGAGGGGGTGGAAAGGTAGGGAAACCTGCTGACAGACTGCTAGAAGTGATTTATTAGCAAGAACATGCCAAATACAAAGTGGCATTTGCAAGTGGAAGTTTGAGTAACTGAGGCAGATCTTCAGTATGTTGTAAGTTGTGCTGTATTTGTGCTGACTTCTGCGCTGTGCAGATCTGCAGCAGCTGAATGTTTGGCTTCTCTGTGCGGTGCTTTCAAAGGCCTTTTCAGCAACAATAAATATTTAATAATATCTACATTTTATTATTTCGTATGTACGAATATGTGAAGTGAATTCAGAATCTACAGGTCTTTGAATTACCAAAAATACTGCAGGTTATTGTGCTGTGCCTGTCAGTTTGTTATGCAAAGTCCTCTGGGAAGGCTTTATTCTTTTATGTGGGGAAAAAATTAGTCTTAATTTTGTGATCAGGTGGCCAGGCGTGACATTCAGAAATACTAAATCATCGTGAACATCAGCTTGAGAGAACAGGGAAGGAGGAATTAAGGCAACGGTGGAAAATGGCTGCTGGCATCAGCTGACTGTTCAAAGGGGGGTTGTAGTCTTGTGTTGCAATAGTAACACAAGACCTCTGTTTCCTGTAAGTGCTGCCTTGTCTTTTTCCAAATCAAGAATTATTTTCTATAGATAGTGCTAATAGAGTTGATGACTCTTTTGCTTACTTTTTATAGAGCGTTAGCTTAAATTTAGCTTTTATTTTGATCTAAGTATATATTAACAGTTTTATGCTTCATTGACGCAGATTTACAAAGCCAGTGGGCCTTAAGTGTCCTTCTGTTGTCTAAATTTTTTTTCCCAGTGTGACTTCATGCATTTATCTTCCAGACTTGCATGGGTGCTGGTGTTACACATTGTCATCCAAAGCTGCTATAGACCAGCAGGTTACCGGAAGATTCCCCTGAAGATACTTTAGAGGCCCTCTACATTCCCCCTTGTGTTTTGATGCCCTGATACTGTGTCTTTGGGTTCTCAAGCCCCTTGTGTTTTGATGCCATAATGGTGTGTCTTTGGGTTCTGAAGCCCTGAAAGTTGCTACTGATGGGTTTCCCTCCTGCTTTTAAATTGCATGTTTGTGAGCTATGGCTGCATTCCTAATTAGTTCATTCCTAATTGAATTCCCAATTCCTAATTCCCTTTTAGAAAGAGTAAAAGGATTACAGGATAACCTAGTTGAGGTCTTTGGTTACTTTGATGTTGACCATAAAATGTTGAATGAGACTGCTGACTAAGTAGTAATCCCTCTTTTTTTTTCTCTTGTCTTTTTAAGAAAACTGTACGAAACGCAAAACATGCAACAACTCAATGCTACATTGCGTGAAGTATATTCTTTTCTCCATGCTTGTTTCATTGGCTAACAAGTGGGGGATTTTGGACTTGGAAATATTGAGGTGTTGTTGAACAATGGTATCCACATGATATTTTTTTTAGGCTGGAATTGTACTAAGGAAAACAGACCATGTAGTCATCTGGAATATCACGCTCATTCATTCTTACTCAATGTCTTAAAACATGTGACTTCTTTAGTCTTCCAACTGGGCAGAGAGAAATAGGGTCCTAGTCTAGCAGAAGAAGCAGAATGAATTTAAACTTCTCAGTCGTTTTTGCCCTGTACAACAGAATAAGCCAATAATCACCAAAATGTCCAACATGCAAAACCGGCTTAGACTGGATCTTCTGTTTGTCATTGCTGTACCTTCTTCTATGGTATAAAAAGACTTTTTGCTTGTCTTTGAGGTGCTCTCTCCATTCTTGCCTTTGAGAGTGGACATCTAAGCTTATACCAAATTCTCGGGTTTGGTCATTTCTCACGGTGTTAAGTTCTGCACTCTTATAAATATTTTTTGTTTGGTTACTTTATTTCATCCTGGCATTTATTTCTCCTGTGTTTGTCAAACTCTCAAGTTCAACATGCCCATGTCTTAGAAACATTGGCCATTTGCAGCCAGCTTTTTAGGCTTCCATACATTATATGGCTGTTCTAACAGACTTTGCCTTCCAAGGCCTGGCTCTACTGAAATGATACACTTAATTTGAAAACCAGCAAGGTGGATATGGATACATCCTTGTCTTGGTTTGAAAGACAGGCGTCTGTTTAAGTGAAGCAGAAACCCCCTTTGAAATGGGAAATGTAACCCCCTTCCCTCTGGATTATTATAACTTTGAAATTAAGGGGCTTTCAGGCAAGGATATGAGAAATAGGAATAACAGTTCTTTACTAATTTATATATATATAAAACAAAACAAAACAATAAACAACAATGACTATGGCAGTTATAACAGCACAGTCACCCAGTGCAGCCTTCTCGGCTGCCAGGCAGCTTCTCCTCTTGGAGCAGCCGGCAGGAGCGCTGGTGGCTCTCGGTGAGCAGGGTGGGTGCAACAGCTCCGGTGAGAAACAGTGGTCCTGTGGAAAAAGGGTCTGGTCCTCGCCTGAAGGTCCAGTGATGTAGCCTCTCGTCCCTTGTGCCTGAAAAACCTCTGATTATATCCAGGTGGGAAATGTTCAGTGCCCCCTCCCAGGCGGAGCATCTCACAATGGGGTAGTGAGGCACTGATGGGCCCATTAACAGAAGATGGTTTGGAGTCCCTTATCTATGAGTCCTTTGGCAAGGCACAAATGCTCCCATTAACAGAACATAGTCCGGAGGGAGGAGGCAAAGAAGCACTGCCCCACCTGGTTTCACAGCTCATGAAGATGGTAATAGAATATACTGCAACCCAGGACAATCCTGAAAATCCTGGTTTGGCAGACCTTGTTGCTACCACTTGACCAAATGGCAAATAAAGACCAGTTTTAGCTGCTGAATTTATTTTCTTGCTTCATCAGCTTGACTACTCCTCTGAGCTTGTGTAATGGTAAAATTCAGTGTCACTGCTTGCTCTGTTCAGAAATAATCTGTCTGACAGTGCCCTCTCTTCACATTTCTTTTAATTTTGTCATGGTTTACAACATTTTGGGGAGTCTGTTATGTTCAAATCAAGAGTAATCAGCAAGGGCCAAAACTAGTATGGGTAGCTGCCCCAGTTAACCGAGACTTATTGTGCTGAACAGGTAAATGAACTAAAAAGCCTGCTGAAAATGGACCCATTCCAGATGCAAATGCTTGAGAGAAGTGGTGTTCTAGAGGGTCTCTGTAATATGAAAGCCTTATCTTTGTCCTTCCTAGTCAATTGAAGAGTGCTTGTGTTGTAAGGATTCTCGTAGCCAAGTTGAAATGTTGGTGCTCTGGTGATTTTCAGCTGAGCAGTCTGCCCAACTGTGTCTCTGCCAAATAGCATCCCAAGAAAAATGCCAGAATGTGTGCTGTGAAGATGCTGTGTCCCATCTTTAGGCTGCTGTGAGCTGTGCTTGCTTCCTGAAGTGCTTTGTGGTGGTTCATGTAAAAGAGGGGTGGTTTGGATGTCTGTGTTCTGTGCCCTAAGCACGAAGAGCAGTCCTGTTGTGTTTGCGATGGTCGGGTGTGAGGAGGGATAGAAAGGATATGGGAAAAGCCATTGACTTTACAGAGAGACAGCTGCACCTTTATGAGAATAACTTATTATAGCTGGACAAAAGCTTTCAGGTATGCAAGTTTTGTGTAAGAGCCTGAAGAATGACTTGGCAGTTTTTTTAATATCCAAGCAAAGAAGCAACATCTTCCAAGAACTTCAGTTAGTGGGACAAATATTTGTTCCTTGTCTTTGTTACACTGTATCATTCTTTTATTTCCCACTCTGAAAGTAAGACCTTAAATAGCAGCTCTTCAGAAAAAAACCTAAAATGGTGTTTCTGACTAAATGCAGGCTACATTGGTAAAGATGTGTATAAATAGGCAATTCTATTATGTGAATTGCCTATAGGTCCTTGAAGTTTTGAGGGTTTTGTTATAATGACATAAATTTGCATCACGTGGTCGATATTCAGACAACCACCACAATATGTTGTTTAAACAATGTTAAAATTTAATATGTTGGAAGGCCTCTGGCTGTTCTAGAGAAGCTGTAAATACTTCAGGTAATTGAACATAAAATGTCCAAATGTAGCTTAACTTGCTTTAAAACATAAAGTTGGAGTTTTCCAGGAAAAGTCAACATCAGCTTAATTTCCTTTTACTAGAATGCAGTGCCAATAGGTGTGTTGTGATTCCAGCCAGGTGTTTCATTATACCAAAGGTGCTATAAAAGGGTACTTTGTCTGCTAGGGATGTTGGACCTTTCTCAAAGACTTTCATGCAGACTCACTTCTGTTTCTGCTCTTCAAACTTGCTGTCAAATACCTTGCATGATAAACTGAAGATTCCATTATATCCTGACTTTAAAGATGATCTGAAACTTAAGTGTAATGGTGAAATGCTTATTCCAAACTCATGCTCGGTATTTTAGCCACTACCCCTGGGCACAAGGGGTTCGGCAGTAGTGAGACTTAAAGAGGAGATGATGTGTTTTAATAAGCCCAAACAACTCATGTGATTCTGCATGTAAAACTGAGCCTGATTTAAAAATCCAGCAATAGTTCTTTTGTCAAATTGCACACCTTTTGTCTATTGAGGTAAGACCTTCAACTCTTCAGAAGTGACTCTGCTGAACTGTAGTAAGGTTTGCTGTTATAGTTGCTTACAGCTATCTATTAATATCATTTTAATGTTTGTCATCTTAAAGGTTAGAGCAACAAAAAGTATTTCAAGTAACAGTGCCAAATACACCTGAAAATCGAGTGACTTTTACTTAATAAAAGCTAGGGTGGATTTTAGTTTGGCAGTAATGTTAGTGAGGTTAATGAAAACTGTTCATGTAGAGGAAATGACTGAGCATTGCACTGAGCAGATGGCTGCAGAACTTTTCAGCCCTAGCAGCTAGATGACAGGATCAGGATAAGAAATTAAGGTCTCTGTAGAACACAGATATGAATTTTGTATTAGTGTTCTGTATTATGGTTTGAATTTCGGTTGCATTAGATCTTTCTTTTGTGTGAAAGTCTATCAAGCTGAAGAAAGGGCAGATTGCGCAGCAGGCTGAAAGGAATGTCAAATTTTTCGCAGTAGTAAAATTGTGAAACAGTGTAGCAAGTAAGAACTAAGGAGAGGCTCATCAATTTCCACCCCTAGAGCTCCTCTGGAGAAGCCTTAGCTGAGAGGAAAGAATTGGTATGGAAAACTGTGCCATATGAGTCAGTTGATGAACATTTTTTTCATGTAGACACTGTGGTTTTCTCTAGTAACAGGAGTATTTTAATGGGTTTAACTAGGATCTTTATCAATTCTGGATATAGCATGATAGCTGCATTTAATGTTTGAAGGCCACTTATCTCCTGAGCTGATCAGCTCTTCAGTGGGTCAAAGCAGTTAAGCAATGAACACCTTGCCAGCCTTTCTACCTAGTTTTATTTCTGCTGCTAACTTCTTGGTCATGTTCAAACAGCTTTATTCTAATACTGTTCTGGGCTAACTGAAGAAATTTCCCAAGATGCTGAATAAAAGCTTGGGTGCTTGAGTAACAACTTGTGGTGGTGGTAGATCTTACATGAACAGATGTCACACCCTTGCTTCAGGAATATATACTTTATGTTGTATATATGTATCAAATATAAATATATTGTTATCTCTTTAGCTTGTATGCAAGGCATGATGTTTGTTTGAAGTATCAGACTTGTATGTATTGGCATGCCCACAGGTAAGTCCCCGTCTGCTTTTAGGAGGAGGACAGTAGGAGCTTGTGATGGACTTAATGAATTCAGTGTTGCATGGTCTCACTTTTTAGCCATCGTGTGCTGCAATGACAGTGGCAGTGTAATTCTGTTTCCTTGAATACACCTGGATTTACATGTGCTGAGCAAAGCAAGCCTCATGTGAGAGGAAGGGGCTTATAGGAAACCAAGGAACAAGTTCTGTGAAAGATAAATTGGCTTGTAGGGTTGCAGGTGAGTCCACAGTACGTAGCTGAGCATCACTTAAGGAGGTTCCGGGTTTATCCAGAGTAGAGGTGGCCTCAGAGTGCCCTGTAATGATTGAAATCATATGAATAACTGAACGGAAGAATGTCCATGTTGCTGAGTTTAAGAAATAATCTTGTGGCAGGAAGGTTGGTGCCATTTGCTTCACAATGTCTGTGTCGTGAGAAGACTGAGCCACATGGTTGTGTTGAGCACAGGCCGTGACTCCTGCCTGGTTTCATTAGAGTGCAGATGACACAGTTGGAAGGTGTTTGATATAGCAGAGGGTTGTGCTGCCATACAGAGGGACCTGGACAGACTGGAAAAATAGGCTGACAGGAATCCCATGAAGTTTGACAAAGGGAAGTGCCAAGTCCTGCACCTGAGGCAGAATAACCACATATCCTGCTATAGGATGAGGGCTGACTGAGTGCTGAAAAGAACTGGGAGTCCTCAAGCTGAACATCAGCTGGCAATGTGCCCTTGTGACAAAGGCAGCCAACACTATTCCTGGGCTATGTTTGGAAGAATCCCACCAGCAGGTTCAGGGAGGTGGTTTTTCACCTTGGTTAAGCGTGATGGAAACCACATCTAGAGTGCTGTGTCTGGTTCTGGGTTCTCCAGTAGAAGAAAGACATGGCTTTGAGGTGTGCATCCAGAAAAGGGCGACTAAAGACTGTTAAGCATTTGGGGATAGGAAAAGAGGATGAGTGAGCTGGGATTATGTAGCCTCAGGAAAAGAAGGCTCTGAGAATCTTATTGTAAAGTATATAAACACCTGATGGGAGGGAGCAAAGAGGATGGAGCCAGACTCTTCTCAGTGGTGCCTGCTGAAGTAAGATGACACAATGGGCACAAACTGAAATACAGGGAATTCCCTTTAAACATGAGAAAACTTTTTACTTCAAGGGTGTCTGAACTCTGGAACAGGTTGCCCAGAGAGCTGTGGTGTCTTCATCCTTGGAGGTAATTAAAATGTATCTGGACGTGGCCCTGAGCAGCCTATATCAGCTTGCTTGGGGCAGGGCATTGGAAGTAGATGATTGCCAGAGGTGCCTTCCAACCTCAGCAGTTCGGTTGTTTAGTGACTGAGAAACCTGGAGTAATTTTCCCTGCTGTGTTACAGTAAAGTTATAACTCTGCATACTGTGAAGGAGCAGGTTTCCTGAGAATACTGTTGGGCTTCCTTTCCCAGTGACCTTTGTTAGAGTTCTGGGCATGTTGTTTTTTCTAAGACAATATCCTAAATTCTAGATATAAAAATGCTGCCAAACTTCTGCATTTGTCTCGTAATTCAGGCACTGGGGTTTTTTTTAATACTTCCTCTTAAAGATATCATCTGTTAGAAGGGGAAGTATAAACTCTCCTAGTTACAGGAAATCTGTGGCAGTGATTATCCTATTATTTATGAGGCCCTTGCAATAGATATTCAGGTAGCTGGACACTGGGATTTTTGCACTGTGCCAGAGTCTGCTCAGGTGAACACAGTAAATGTCATCAGTCTGGAATCTGAAACATCACTCCAATGTGACACTAAGCTGATTGTCCGGTGTGGGTGGACAATCCTGTAATGTCTAGGTTTTTACTAAGAGGAGGAGGTATGATTTTCTCTGGGAAACTTTCTTTGGCTGCATTTTACTGTTCATGCTTATTAAGCTTTCCTGGATATCAGATGTAAGGGCTTATATTCTGACTCCATTATTCTACCCTTGGAAATCAAAACACATTAGTCTATTTCAGATATACTAAAATCTATGGCCTTAGTTCAAAGTTATTCCAGCAGAATGAATCCTAGTACTGGTCACTTAGTAATGTAACGCTGCTGCTTTGTAATTACTGATACTGTGCTGTTCACTACAGTTTTGGTTAGTGTCTAAGCTTTTGTGCCAATTTGAAGTGTTGGTAATCCTAGAACTTGTGAAGATAGACTTGAGAAGTTGTGAAGACTGCAGGGAACTCTTCAACTTACGCAGGTTCTTCGGGAGGGATCACATAGCTGCTCATGTTCCGTACAGCATACAGGGCAGTGCCTGTCGGTCTCTGAAAACAGATTCCAGCAGCCAGGGTGGCACAGCACTCTGCTTTGTTGAGGTGCTGGATGTTGTGTAATTGCATTGCTGCTTCTGCTGGTCAGGGGAAGGGCTTCTGAGCATAAGGAAGCCCCACAAGACTCTTGGAGGCAATCAATACTGTTCTACGTATTCAAGCAATTAGCATTGCAGTGTCTCCAGTGCCTCCCTGTGCAGTCTGTTGTTAAACAGTTGTTCTGTTAAGCTCTTCCAGAGCAGAGCACACACTGACATGGCTGTAGTACACCGGAGGGCTGGCAGGTGAACGGGTTCCAGCAGGAAAAACATGCGTCTCTTTCAAGGATTTTTGTGTAGTTATATGCACCACTCGGGACATTGGAATTACCGGCTTTGTAGGAGGCCCTTAATGCAAACCTTGAAGCCTTTTAATTTCTTCTGCTCCATCCTGTGCAGGAGAGAGGGCACAGATGGGAGTTCAGCTGGGCTCGAGGTGGCTGGAATTGCTATTGCGGCATTCCTCGGTGCTGGTGGGAGAGAGAGGGAGAGACTGATGACTCATCAAGTCAGGTGGTTATGCCTCTGCTGTGTGTCAGAAATTTCTTTCCCTTCTGCAGCAGGCTTTCTCATCCCTCTGTGTAGGGGCACTAGAAGGACAATTATTTCGCAAGTGGCGATGCTTAACTGCTGAATTCTAGCTTTTGAATTGGGCCTGGGGATTTTTGTTACTCCCTGCCTCTGCAAAATAAGGTAAGGACCTGTGTTTATGTGATAAAATTGTCATGGATTTTCTTCCTTGCTGCAAGAAGGCTCCTTCTAAAAATCTCACCCGAGTCTGAATTTTGAAATCTTTTTGTTAAGGCAGTTCATCGTGTAAATACTGGGTCTGATGAAATATTTGATGCAAAACCCAGGAACCGTGATAGAAAACGGGTTTCTACAACATCGGGAGCAGGGCAGTTACATTTTTGGGGCTACTGTGTAACCAGATTACTGTGCTGGAGAGAAACCAAGATAGAAAGCTTGGGTTATGGGCTCTTTCTTGTTTAATTAGGACTTTAAAATTAGTGTCATGAATCACCTTTTAGTCAGAGAAGGTTCTGCTGCAAGTAATATTTTGATTTCTGGCATTATTAATCAGAATATGACTGCTAGAGCTTAAGAGCATGTTTGAAATCAATTGTTGAACTGTTTTAGATAAGGAAGATATAAATTGTAAAGGATACAAGATGCATCTTTACTCATAAGGGAATTAAAATTAAGCTGATATCCTATGTAGATGTGCTAGTGGACTTTTGTAGGAGGGAATTGCATATAGTGCCTAATATCCTGTGTTGGCAAGAGGCCTTTCAAAGGCCTTAGGGGCTCCGTAGATTTCTAAAATGATCAGCTACCATGGCTTCTGGGGTACATACATGCTCTAGGGAATTTAATTTTCTGTGATTACTGGCAATGAAAACATCTAACAGGGTAGGAAGGTAATGCAGCATTTTGGCCCTCAAGGACTTCTTCATATAAATTGAAAATCTGTAGTGCTAGTACACAACCACAAGAAAATGATGCAGAGATAAATAACAGTGCTTTTTTTCCCCCCCTGGTTTGTATTCAGCTTTAAAAGACATGTAACCCCTTAAAAAAGAGGTCAGCCTGGCAGGGTGGACACTGGCTTTGTGTAGACTGTAGTTTGGAGGTATAGTGGAGGTGAAACAAAGGTGAGGAAGAATTCACTTCTTTTACACTCGAAATAGTTAATAGGTATGTGCTTAAAAGCTCTTGGTACATATGCTGGAGATCATGGTAAAGACAGGGTTTATAAGTGTGTTGCTAGTGGTCAAGTGGAGGAGTCCCCTGCTCTTTTACTTGGCTTAGCCAGTAATTTGGAAAGGTGGCTCCAGTAATTTGGAGAGGGAGCAGAGCAGTCACAGGAACAAGAGAGGCAGGTGCTGGCTGTCAGGTGTTGCCATTTAACTGCACAATGGCTGTTTTGAGGTTCTTGCTTGCCTCCCTGAAAGGTAAACAGTTGCTTCAAGCAGGTTTTGATTATGAAGAAAAGTTAAGTTAAAACTGGCCCAGTGTTCCAGCTTTTCCTTGCCTCTGTAATTTGACTCTTTCATAGGGGTTGTTATCTAATTGCCAGGCTGTGTCACTAATTCAGTTATGAGAATGTGGTTTAACTCTCTACTGTGCTTTTATAGAAGATTTTGGTAGTAGGAAACTGAGCGTTGTTCTGTATGATATGTTGAAGTAAATGTTTAATTTGGATTTATAGGAACAGCTGCTTCTTTTGGTATGAACAGTAATTGTGCTTGAGTTCTGCAATGTTTTAGTTGTTAAAAGCAAAAAAGATGACATAGTTGTGTTATTCACATCAGAACCAGCTCATACCAGCTGCTCAGGAGCTGCAGATTGCTTCGTGAGGACCTCCCCTCTGCCATTTGTCAGAGGAGGCATTTGAGAAAAAAAACCTTGAAATTAAAATTGTCTTCTGGGTCTAAACAACAGGCAGTGTTAAAGGTAACCTATGGCTGTGGAGGGTAGAGGAATCGAATGGGTGTCTGGCTTAGCCTTTGGTCTCAAGACCAGTTAGCAGGCTGCTGCTGACTGAGCCATGATCAACTGTTGTGGTGGCTGCTGTGGAATAAATCTCTGGCAGCCATGATAGACAGTACACTCCAGAGAGACATGGAGCCTGGAAGAAGCTATTCCTTCAGGATGAGTAGGGGTTTGGAATCATGGGAGATCTTTTTCTTATGGAGCAGTGCCACCAATTTAAACCTTATAGATCAGTTAAGAGGCTGAGGGGCAGAGGACTTGTATTGTATTAAAAAGCTGGAAAACAGTTCTAGGATTTCAAGAATAGCAGGTGTCAGCTACTGCTTCCGAAGAACAGGCAAAAACTTGTTCTTCAGTTGTGCTGGAAAGGGTGGCAATGTAGTTGTTGCCTTGGTTATTGTACATGGGGCAGGTTTTTAACCTGAGTATGCCTTTGTATTTGCTGTCTTGTGGAAGATGCTGGGTTAGACTAGGCTTCTTCCAAAGACTAGGTGTGAAGATGGTGTCAGCAGCTGCCTCCCACTTCATGTCACCAAACCAGGGGTCTTGCTGTTGATGTGCGCAGGAGGGTTCTGTGCTGGGGCTGCCATGGTGCACCTTTCACCAGTGCTGTGTCCTAAGTGTGTCAGTACAGGAGAAATGGGAAGAGAGTGGCCTTACAGTTCTCTAACACCCATCAGTTTCCAAGGTAACACACAGCATGATAAGGGCTCACAAAGCAAAACCACTAAATCCTCTGATCTACGCCGGAAGCAGGACAGCCCAGCTGTCCGCCAAAGGACAAACATGGATGGAGGAAGTCTGTTCATAAAACAGCTTTTCTAGTGCCAGTTGTTTAGATTCACTGAACAGTTACTGGCAAGAGATGACAGCCTGTTGTTTAAGTGTTGCAAGTTGGGGGTTTTGGCCGTTATTCAGCACAATTCTGTAATGCTCCATAGGTTTCACTGAGAGCAAAGACTGCGTAATGTGTAGCTGTGAGACGCACAGAAAGGACTCAAATATTTGTCTGCTGGTGCTTCTGAAAATGTATGTTTCTTCCTCTGAACACTGTGATATTCAGCAGCTTAAGATGGCAAAAATTGAATTTTTCAATTAATATTTGTAGTATTGCATTTTAGAGACTGGTGGCAGTAAAGCAGACCCAGAACATTCTCTTGCTCACTCAGAATCATGGAAAACTCCGTATTTTGAAGGAGGGTAATGAGATGTGGAATACAGATTAGATTTTCTGTTGTTTAAATATCCTATTACCGAGCTTAAAAACAGTGCAAGTGTTAGGGCATTGCATCTTTTTCATTCAGTAGCATTCTGTGGAGCATATTATGGAGTGATGTTCTACCCCTGTGTTTCTGCAATAAGGACTCTCAGATCTTTGGTCTGTTTAAATCAGTTACTTTTTAACTTTTTACAGCTTTACAATCAGTGTGGTTAAGGTGCTTCAGGCTATGAGTTCAGAATCATTTTTAACTGGAAACAAGAAGAGAGCAGAGGGGAGGAAGAGGAGGAACTTACTACACGTGTATGTTCTTCAGGACTGACTCTTACTTTTTTTCTTTTGTACAGTTGAACAGGCAAAATGGACTTCTCCAAACTCCCCAAAATCCGTGATGAGGACAGAGAGGCTTTTGTTGGCTATGTTTATGGAGTCTCAGGACCTGGTAGGTATTATTTTGTAAAGGAAGTCATAAGTTTTGTTTTATCTAGGATCTCATTAATCTTCTTCACTGGAAGCAGAGAAGTATGAAAGAGCTCTGGGTGGTGCTTTTATCTTTTGTGGGGGGACTGTAAGAAGGATCACTGACTTACAGTTTGATAAACTATTAAAAAAACTGCTGAAAATATGTTGCTATTAATTAATCTTCTTAAAAAATGTGATGAGCAGAAGCAGGCAGTTGAATAATAACAACAATAATAATACAAAAGGTAAGCTTTCTATATGAGGTAAAGGCTCTTGGTTGGAAATCTGCTGGCCCAGTGTACTAAGTTTCTCCAAAAGGGTGTGAGATATGTAGTCCATTCTCAATGGAAGTGTTTTCCTGTGATTTCTGGAATACTCAGTCTCTGTCAGTGTCAAGATGTTCTGTGTTACTGCACCATGGGCTGGGGGAGCTCAGCAAGGAGCCACAAGAGTCAGGAAAGGTGGCTGAATGTGGTGGTAGTGCAGCTGGGAGAAGGAGGACTTGTCCTTCGTCTTTATCAGCTGAAATGGTTTAGGCTCTGATAAGAACAGCTTTTGAATACATGCAGACTCTACTGACTTTTCTGCTCCCTCCTGCATTCTCTTCAAGAGCTGAAGGAAAGGGTTGGAATGTCAGAACAGAAGATTAATGGGTATTTTTGTTAATGCGACATATTTGATGGATAAGAAATTCCCTTGGCTTGTGTCTACCTAAACATACACAGGTTTTTTAACTGCATACTCCTGAACTGCAGAAATAGTGCTTAGAAACGCTTTTAAACTGACGTAGCTTTCTTTTCCAAGAAGTGGAAAATGTGTTTTTGTGTAAATATGTGAATCCTGTGTGCATTACTGATCTCATAATATACAAGATATAATGAATTTTGCTCTAAAGCAGCCAGGACCCCATGTAGGACTTGCTGAAATCTAATTTAAAGCAGCAGGAAGTTTCAGGCCCAAAACATTCTGTACAATAGCCTTCATCTGTTGAAAGCTAATTTAGGTGCCCTAAGATAGACATCACTTTTCTACAAAATAAAATAGTATTTTCTTGAAAGCTTTCTAGGAATCGCTTTACATGCAAGGGTATGTACTGCTTTTAGCGGCTGCCTTGGCTTGATCTATCCATGTTTATGTCAGCATCCAGATGCTACCAAGGTAAACAGAAGTTTGGGTGACTTGAAAATGCTGGCCCCCAACCACAGGTTTATGTACAAGGCACTGGGCAAGTTTTGCCATTTCCTTGTGTGTTTTTATTTAGTCAGGGGGGAATGTGGCCCAGCTCACGGCAAGGGAGAAGTGCCTGCCAGTGTCAAAGTTCACAGCATCTCACACCCTGAACATTTGCAATCTGTCAAGATAGATAAGAGGAATTATGGCATGAATTATCCTGTGAATTACTGCATTCTCATGGTGTTCTTTTATTCTGCATAAAGGCCAGAGTGAAAACTGTAGGAAAAGTTATTCTTTTGACTTTGAAAGTGGAAATACTGGGAGTTGTGGCATCCTTTTGTGAAGTCAAGAGTGTGTGTCTGATATGGGTGAATACCAGGTTTATGCTGTGCAGTTCTTACTAACTTGTGATGAGCAAATTTCCTGAGCTGCAGGAAGAATACTCACCTGTGTGCCCGTCTTTTGCAGTGGTCACGGCCTGCAACATGGCAGGGGCTGCCATGTACGAGCTGGTACGAGTAGGACACAGTGAGCTGGTGGGGGAGATTATCCGGCTGGAAGGTGATCTGGCAACTGTCCAGGTGTATGAAGAAACATGTATCCTTTTCACTGCTCCCTCTGGGCCTGTCAGACCACATAGTCCAGAGTGCAGTGGTGATTAGGGTGAAGATGATGGAAATAAGCCCTGATATCAGATGCAGCACATCTGTTCTGCATGTGTTTTGTAAATTTTGATGGTTTTGAGGTGAATCTTACCTCGTGTGGCTGTGTAGCGAGGAGACTTTTTAACTGGAAACCAAATGTGTACCTTAGAATTGTAAGTGCATTTTAATGTCTCTTTGTTAAGGCAGTTGACAAATGTCAACCATAAATGGCAAAACTAGGCAATATTTGTTGAATCTTTTTCTTTGCTTTTTGGCAGCTGTGCTTGTATAACGCTTAAATAAGAAATGTAAAGTGGGCAGGATTGCCTTCTTCTGGGCAGAGTATTTTGCCAAGCATAATAGATGACACTTGCTTCTGCAGTGGGCTTACAGCATCTTGGTCCAGCTATGATGCAGCATGTATTGTAAAATCTAGGCAACTTAAAATATATTTTGTATTACATATATATGAGAGAATGTCAGAAAAGAAATCATTAAACATGAAGCCAGGCCACTTTCCCCCTCCCAAGGGGGCTGTGTGTATCTGTAGAGCCTAGGAAAAAGGCTGTGTTGGCTCCCAAACCTTGGTTCTGAGGAGCTTGCTGGTAAGCTGCTGACTAGGTCCTGTCTCTTCCTAATAATTTATCATTTTAGATGGCATCATTGTTACAGTACTGAGTAGCTCTCCATCAGTACATGGAACAAGTTCGAGTATAGTTTACTTTTAGTTTCTTGTTGAGGGGAAACTCGGTCATAGGCCTCTCTGAAGTCAACTTGTATTTAATCTCTTGAGTTTTGTATAAGTTTTGGAGGTTTCTCTTGTATTCTAGCAGGCCCTTCTGCCAAGGTGCTGGCCCTTTGCAGACAGAAGTCCATTGTGCATCTTTGGAGCTTAGGTAGTGCAGAGACCTGACAACTTGATACAAGGGGGGAGGGCAATAGTGCTGCTCTTATACAAACTCCTTTTAAAATTAGGCTGCTGTTAAAAAAAGCTATGCAAGGCTCAAGATCAAAACAGTTGTGCTCTCTAAACAAATTCTGAAGTGAAAAATTCTGTATTTTGTAACTTAATCTGACTTTAACAGCCTAATCTGTTTTCTAGGTTTGAAGATGTAAGAAATGTGTGATGTTTTGTCATCCCATTGCCTGGCACTCCAGTGAACTCATCCATATTAGTTGCCATTAGTTGCCAACAACAGTTGGCTTGAACAAATGATCATAAAGAAGAATATTTGTCACTACTTTGCCTCTCTGGAGGATGGTGAACTTTGCTGCTTGAGCAAATTCAGAATTTAGTGTAAAGCATATATGCTTCTCAAATGGTGATGTGTAACATAGTAATAGTATTACCTTAAAGTCTGAAAAGGGTTTTGAGAGTATGATGTTGTGAACCTGATGACTTCTGCCTGGTTTCTTTTCCTTTTTCTGGATGAACTTTTCCTCAGCAAATCTTTAGCTGGTGTCTCTGTAGGGGATCCTGTTCTCCGTACTGGGAAGCCCCTCTCAGTGGAACTGGGGCCTGGCATTATGGGAGCTATTTTTGATGGTATCCAGAGACCTCTCTCAGACATCAGCACTCTGACTAAGAGTATCTATATCCCTAGAGGTGTCAACGTGTCAGCTTTGAGCCGAGATGTCAAATGGGACTTCACACCTTCCAAAAATCTGCGGGTAGGTTCTGACAAGGCTGTCTTCCCCTCTTGCTCCTCTACCCTCAGAGCTTAGGGCTGGAGCAGTGTGCTAAGGCTGTGACTGCTGGGACCTGTGGTTAATGCTGCATTTATTGAAGTTTGCAAAAAAAAGGAGTGCTAGGAGGTGGTGGTGATGTATGAGACTGGATGGGGATCACCAAGACTTACTTGCTGTGACTTACTGTGTCTTGCTGCTGCATATAAGAAATTTACAGAGTTTCAATGCATTTACCAAACCATAAAGAAACTTGTGGAATCGCAGTAAGCATTAGCAGGAGCAGATGTTACCTGAGCAAAAAGAATGACTGCAGCACACACTTTGCAAATGGTGAATGTAGCCTTAGAGCTGGAAAATGTCATGGCTTTAGCTCTTTGCGGCATCTTTTTTCCAATCCTGCAGGTTAGCATATGCCATCCTTTCTTCTTCTTAGGTTGAGAGGTGGAAAAAAAATGAGGAAAATTCCTTGTGTCTGTCAGTAATTGCTCCTGTCTGAGCCTTGAAAGGCACTTGAGCACAGGTAGTGCTGCTAGCAATGCTGTTGGAGTAATGAGTTATGAAAATGGGCTACTGTGCTGTAACAAGGCGTTTATAAAAGGGGTAATCACAGTGCTAGACTTAATAGCTGTAGTATTTTTTACAGTTTTTCAAGGTTCTTTTTTCAAACTTATGACTAATAGACCTGTTCTGATTTTAGGTTGGCAGCCACATCACTGGTGGAGATATTTATGGTGTGGTGAATGAAAACTCCCTGATCAAACACAAAATCATGCTGCCCCCACGGAATAGGGGTACAGTTACATACATTGCTCCTCCAGGAAACTATGACACTTCAGTAAGTCTCCCAAACAGCAGTTGCTGGTATATTTCATGTCTCTTTTTATAAAGTTGATGTACTCTTTCTGTTCTGCATGAGGCCAACTAAAGTCTTTCATGCAACAAGGTGTCTGAGTTAATGATCCCTTTTGCTACCCTCCCTGCAAGGATTGCATTTATTATCTTGTGCAGCTACTTTCCATGTATATGACTTCCCAATGGCACTTCACTATGCCATGTTTGCTGACCTCTGTGAGGATCTACAGTATCTTATGAATATGTAAATTTAGTTGCTCTTCAAAAGCATATTATTAATGTGTGCTGTATCTTGCACTGTTTTCCCCCAGTGGCATTGTAAATATGGGAAAGAGCCTTCCCTTGGGAGGTGATGATTGCATGTTGAGGTTCTGAGAGCTCTGTGGTATTATCAAAGGCCTGTGCAGAGTAGTTAAAATGAGAATTTGTGTGTGCTTACTTCGCATGTCTGGTGCTCTCTGTTAGGATGTTGTGCTAGAGCTGGAGTTTGAAGGTGTGAAGGAGAAGTTCACTATGGTGCAGGTCTGGCCTGTACGTCAAGTCCGTCCTGTTACTGAGAAGTTACCAGCCAATCATCCTTTATTAACTGGCCAACGAGTCCTGGATGCCCTCTTCCCGTAAGTACTTCCTTTTATTTTCTACTGTGTAAGAAATCTCTCTCTTAGGGGGAAGAAGAGGCAGGAGGCCTTAGAGCCTTAGTTTTTTTTAAGGGTAAGCTTTCACCATGTGTCACAGCATAATCTCAAAAAATATTTAGCTGAATTTCTCGTATTTCTTTATTTGGCAGGCAAACCCACTGTTGGAAAAAGGAAGTTTAGCAAAACTGTTCTAGTGCATTACTTTAGAAAAGACTGGACATGCATAAACTTAGCATAACCATATCACACCTGCTGAAAGGCGAGAACTTTCAAGCTTGCTGTCTTCATTTGAATACCTGAGTAGGCTATCTTTCCATGGTCTTGAGGATGAGTAGTTTCCAATGATTTTGAGGTTGCCACTTAGGAAAACTGTTGCACTTAACTGTAACAAAAACTGCTCATTCAAGCAGCTAACTTCTAAGACACTGGATTCAGTTATTTTGGTCCTAAAAATTTGTGCTGCTTATTCTGTAACGCACAGCTAAATACAGGTGTCCTTTTCTTAGCATTTGCATTCCATCGTTGCTTCCAGCTGCATAAGCCTCTATGTTTCAAGCCCAAAAGTCATGCTGTTGTATCAGCAAAAGTCATGTACTTCGGGGACAGGAGAAGAAAAGTGTGATTTAATGCCTCGATTTTTTGATTTAGTGAAATAACTCTGTGCTTCTTACCCAGAACACTGAATTTGACTCTTGTCATTCTGCTTTTGATGAGAGAGTTCTAGTGAAAAATATATTCTAAGATGCGAAAGAGCTGTTTTTTAGTTCCTTGCAAATCAGAGTCCTTTTTCTTTACTCAGGTGTGTACAAGGGGGTACAACAGCGATTCCTGGGGCATTTGGTTGTGGAAAGACTGTGATCTCACAGTCTCTTTCAAAGTACTCCAACAGTGATGTCATCATTTATGTAGGCTGTGGAGAACGAGGAAATGAAATGTCTGAAGTACTGAGAGATTTCCCTGAGGTCAGTATGGAGATTTCATGAAGAGTAAACCTTCCTGGGAAGACTTGTTATTGTACTGGTATTGTAACGGAGTAAAGTATCATGTTGGTAGAGTGTCTTCAAAAGATCATCTTGCCTGCCTTGAAGCTCTGGCAAAAATCCCTTTTGGCTTGTTGAAGAATTATTTCCGTGGCCCCTCAGTGAACATCTGGACAAGTTTTTGGGTGTACCTTCTAAATTGTTTAAAATAGAGCAAGAACTAATGCCAGGGAGCAATTTAGCACAGTTGTAAGCATCTTACCTGTCACTGGTCATGTCTCTAACTTGACCATGCATAGAAAATGCAGCATCCATTTACAAGTTGCAGGGTGGTGATACAGTTACCAGATATTAGTTTGATATGTTAGGCTTTGGAATACCTTCTGATTGAAGTACAAAATACCTTGTTAACAAAGAAATAACAACCAAGCAACAGATTTACCAATCTTTGTACCTGTTACTATGTTTTAGTGAAGCTGTTGTGCTGGGTCCGATAGTATGAACTGTCAGGTGGAAACTTCACTGTCAGAAATAAGGGGTAAAAAGCTTGGGTGTATTGATCAATGACAAGGTGGGAAAATCAAGCTGAGGTGGCCTTGAAGAAGATAAATCCCAGGTATTCCTAAGTAGAATTCTACACAAATGTCAGGGTGTGCATTCTGTAGTTCTGGTGCTTATGAGGCTTCACTGAGGTTATAAATGTGGTTTTATGTCCAATTGTCGAACACTAACTTGGCTTGTTGTAGATGGGGAGGAAAGCTCTCTGATCCCTAATGGACTTATGGCAGGAATCTGAGAATTTTTAGCTCTTTCAGTCTGGAAATCTGAGAGAGGATAATGTGCTTGCTTGTGCAGTGGATTTGTCATTACTTATTTGAATGGGATCAAAAGGGATTTGGCAGTTGCAGAAGATAAGGTGAGGTTGAAGCATGTACGTTAAAGAATTAAGCTGTGTGAAGTCTGAAAGACAAACCAACATATCCTAAAACTTTGGATCTCATCTCTGCTCTTGGTAGAAGAGCTGTGAGGAGAGTATCCTGATACAAGGCAAGTAAAACAGTAAAAAAAACCAAGCAACAAAAAAACTAATGAAAAAACTTGCTACTGTTACAGTTTGGTTTTTTTTTTCTTTTCTTGCATTTTAGTTAACAATGGAGGTTGATGGCAAGGTAGAAAGCATCATGAAGAGAACAGCTCTGGTAGCAAATACTTCCAACATGCCTGTGGCTGCCAGAGAAGCCTCTATCTATACTGGTAAGATTTATAAGAGGATAGAGGAAGTTGTGTGTATAAAGCAAGTCATCATGCTCTAGTATTTTCAGTTTTGAGATGGCCGTACCAAGAAGCCTGTTTAGTTTCAGAAGTGAACCCTTTCAGACCTTGCCTGCACCAAGTCTTCGTATCTTAATTGAATCTGACTTGCTTGCATATAATTGCCGTTTCTGAGTATTGAGTAAATTATGTTTATAAGGTGAACTTACTGTGCCAGGACTTGTGTAGGTTTTCTGCATGTTGTTTTTGACTAGCTTTTCGCTGACAAGTACAGCCACTTAATGGACAGGAATAGTATTCTCTGACTGGGCGGACGAGTCTTTCCTTTGCAGCTTCTTAAAGGCCTTTTTAATGTTCTTTTTTATGAATGGTTGTCAGATAATTCAGATAAAACACGACCTTTTCTCGCTCTTGTATTCTGGCGGTTTGAAAGGGAAGGAGACATTTTACAGTATGAAGAGTCTTTGTTCATGGTTTCAGTAAGAGAAGGAGTAGCATCAGTGACATTGCAGTGTCTCTTCAAAGCAATACATGTGAATGTAAGATGAGTCAGAGTGGTTCATAAACAAAAATGAGGAGAGTGAGAAGAAATAGACAGCAACAGCAAAAACAAAGACAGCAGGGACATAAAGTGGGAAGAAAGAGTAACTTCCACTGTCCGTTTCCATCAAAATGTGAACTCAAATAATTTGGTTTCTTTGCATCTTTCTGACAACATATAAGCATAGAATTCCTTTCTGAACTGTATCCTGCAGCATGTTGTTGTCTTTGTTACAGGAATCACTCTGTCCGAGTATTTCCGGGATATGGGCTACCATGTCAGTATGATGGCAGACTCTACTTCCCGATGGGCTGAGGCCCTCAGGGAAATCTCAGGGCGACTGGCTGAAATGCCAGCTGGTGAGTAGTCTTTCCTCAGTCTAGTCTTGTAAATGCAGCCCTTCAAACTCTGAGCCTTTGACTGAATCTCTGTGTGTTGGTGTTTGCAGACAGTGGTTATCCAGCCTACCTCGGTGCCCGTCTGGCCTCTTTCTACGAGCGAGCCGGGAGAGTGAAGTGTCTGGGAAATCCTGAGAGGGAGGGCAGCGTCAGCATTGTTGGAGCGTGAGTGTTGCATTGCTTTGCCTCTGCACTGGCTGCAGTTCTTCCTCTCCGTTTTTGTATGTCACAGCACCTATTTTTCAGACGAAAAGGTTTTGTCGCTCTGTGCAGCTGCAGAACTTCAAAATATGGGAATGAGTAGGTAGATACTTAGTCTCTGTTCACCCAGAACTGCTGCTAAATTGTGCGTGGGGGCAGAAGGAATGAATGTGGACAGATAGCTCTGCAAGGTGTGGAATCACTGGCACTTGCAGCAATCAGATCAAGTGGCTCGGGGAAGAATGTCTTTAGAGCTCTCTCTGAAAAGTATGTCAAACCATGCTCAGAGCAGGAAAGAAGGGGCAGGTAGAGCAGCAGTGTGGGCACTTGGGGGTATAATGAATCGTGACTCTCATGCTCAAATATAGTAGAATTCCATGGAGCAGCGTATCTCAAGCTGTGATGTGCTGTGAAAAGCATGTTGTCTGCAGGCATTCTCCCAGGTGATACTGCTTTGTGTATCATACCCTGGGCAAAATGGATTCCCTGTGTTTTCAGGAGGGCCTCTGGCAGCTACAAGAACACCCGGAGTTCGTTTTTTGCTCTGCTTAGTTCTGCTATTCACAGCATACATACATAAGGGCTTTCTGATTTTGAAATTGGAAGATTATATTTTTTGTCTCTGAGAAGGCATGTATTGGAGTTTCAAGCACAAATGAAGTGGTTACTGTATAGGTGAATATCAAAAATAATTTCAAATTGGGATATTGTCTCCCAAAAGTAAAATCACTGCACTGTGTATTCATGATGTTCTATCAGCACTCTTGCTGAACCTGTTCCAATTGAGGCAGGTTTCATGATCCAAGCTGGAGTTACTACCTGGAGCTAACATGACTGAAATTACACCTTAATACTGTCAATCAGTCACTGATATAACTGTTCCATGGCATGCTTGATATTACCCCTGTGTGGGTGTGCATCAAGCCCTTTCTGCAAACATATTGCAATCTGTTATTTACTTGAAATCATGTTGACTTTTCTGGTTTCCTGGGTCACTGAGCTGTGCAGTCTATGGTTAGTACTTCAGTTTGAACTGTGAAAGCAACTCTGATAACTTTTCCCTATCTCTTCCTGCTCAGTGTCTCTCCTCCAGGTGGTGACTTCTCTGATCCTGTCACATCTGCTACCCTGGGCATTGTTCAGGTACGTCCCACAACATTGCAGCTCTTCTGTCCACTTTGTTAGACTCCAGATGGTTGTGCCTCAGCACATTTGTGCCAGTGGCTGGGGTGAGAGCTTTGATTCGACACAGGCAGCTTTGTAGGGTGTTTTGGAAAATGTTCTAGCAGTGTAAAATGCAACCTTGTGAGATGGTCTCAAACTGATCTCTTTGGAAGAGGGAGTGAAGGTAGCAATTCCTTCCAACACTGCCTGCTCAGGGATATCTGTGTGTTTCCTAAGTGCTGCCCATTGAGCCACACTTCAAATGTATCTGTTCTCAGCTGAGATGGAAAGCAAACCACTCTTAATATAGGTGCATTGAAACAACAGAAAAATCCTCAGAGAAGCTGACTGGGAGAAGAATGTCTTGCAACTGTTTGCAGTTTGCAATTTTGAGAAAAGCAGTTACATCTATTCTGTCTTCCCTTTATTTAGACTCCAGTATTGACATTGCTATGGCTGACTTCTCCCTCATGAGCAGTCTCAAGCTGGATAAATCTGAAATCAGCCTAAAAGTTGCATCGTTTTTTGAGAAGTGTTATTTGAATGTCACTGCTATAGTTAACGGGCTCCACGGCTTCCAATTGTTAAGTCTTTGCCATGCTGCATTAGCTCCAACTTGCTCGACTTGCTCTCTGTATTTTTTTTTTTTTAATTGCCTTCAATTATTTTAGTTCACTTTTGATTTGGAGAGCTGGTTGACCTTTCTGGCTTCTGGCAGGTTTTCTGGGGCCTGGATAAGAAGCTGGCACAGCGCAAGCACTTCCCATCTGTGAACTGGCTGATCAGCTACAGCAAATACACGCGAGCCCTGGATGAGTACTACGACAAGCATTTCACAGAATTTGTCCCTCTCAGGACAAAGGCCAAAGAGATCCTACAGGAGGAAGAGGACCTTGCAGAGATTGTGCAGCTTGTGGGGAAGGTGAGTAACCAGATGTGGTGTCATTGAGCTGCATAAGCCTCCACTTATGGTTAGTGCAGGCTTTTGATCGTGTCTTAGAGCAGACACGATGGCTACTGCACTGCACACAAAACATAACTGGGAGATGTCAGACTCTCTCACCTCAAACTGTGTTTTATTCCAATTTTCTTATATGTTGTTTGACTTCTAATGACAAATAGTTTTTCAGATTTGCTAAACCTTGGCTTGATGCTACTTTTCTCATGATTACGGGACATCTACTGCTTGCTTTAAACTTCGCTTGCTTCGGTGTTCTAGTATTGCTGAAATGGCCTTTGCTGCAACTTAAAGTAGTATTCTATTGGAAGCAGTCTTTGTAGAGAAATTATGCAAACTGATCTTTACTGTTGAAGCCATCTGAAGGGTTACAGTTTATTAGAAACCATGTTGCCAGCTGCAGGACAGAGGTGTTGGCATTTACAAGTTGGCCTGTAGAAACAAAGTGAAGTCTGCTTTTTAAAAAACTTGTGATTATCTATTTTTTCTTTGGAAACCTGTGACATATGGCTCCATTTTGCAGGCATTCTTTAATTTCCTTTTTTCACTTCAGTGTTTTGAAGAGAAAGCTAAACTTGGACAGGAAAATTTCCATTGAAAGCTTTCAGAAAGGACCCGGTGAAAACTGCTTCAGCTTAGCGCTGTAAATATGATAACTGGCAGGTTCCTGGCATGTACTTGACAGTAATTTAATTCCATGATGTTCAGATGAGCTGTTATGATTTACAGAGTGGTAGTAGTGTGTAGTAACATGTCTTAGGTACAGTTATTTGAAGGAAGTTTGCTCACGATGCTCTGTCTCTTCACTGATGTTCTAGTCCAACCAAGACGAGACCTTTCATGAGATCTTGCATAGTAGAGATCTCTTCTCTGGACATGTCTTTGAAGAAAAGGAAATGGAGTTATAGGACCTTCTGCAGTTCTCTATTTACAAAACCATGTTCTGAAAGACTGGTTTGTAGAACAGAGTAGGATTGGTTCCTTAGTGTGGAAGGGATATTGATAAGCCAGTGCTTGTGACTAAGCATTATTTTCATGATAGAATTACTGGAACTGGTGATTTTTTTCCTCAGAGATGTTATCTTTGAGTTTCTTTCTTTCTGGGCTTGGCAACAAACCTTTAGAAAGGGGGAATTGTGGAAGTACAATCAGTGTAATTTTTCTTTCTAGCTCTGAATTCTGTTAGTCTCCTCATGAAAGAAGGTCCAAACTTCCAGTCTAGAAAGCAAGCTGGGGTACTTAAAGCTGAATCACACCCGTAAACAAAAGGATGATGAAGGTGGGGAAGAGTGACCTGTGGTCCCAAGAGCAGCAGTGTGCAGCAGCAGGGTTGTGGCTGTCCTGTGGAGTGTGACAGGCATTGTCATCAACTCCTTTTCTTTTCTTGAATGCCAGGCACAGAAAGGACACGTAACGGTGCAGGCTACTACCAAATCCTTTAGCTTGCTTCTTGATCTAGCATGCTGAGATCTAGTCTTTCTTCCATAAGGATTGAGGAAGGTAAAAGTGAATTTGTCTTTATGTAAGAAGGTGATGTTTCAATGTACCTCACAGCAAAGCCATGTGCATTTTCAGTGTCTGATGGCTTTTCCATGATCGTAAAAGGAACCTCCTTCCCACTGTTTATCATCAGATAGACCTAAAGCAGGCTTACTGACTGTTTGGCCCCTCTTAATCTGGCAATCACTTGAACTGGCTGTTCTATAGCAGGGGGTGAGAAATACCCAAAAGACAGAGTTCTACTTGATGCTGTCTTATGAGGGTGGGAAGAAGACAGGTACTGAAAGCTAGCTGTTCTTAGCCAGGACATACTGTGTCCTCATGGACTTGGGTACTAAACTAACTGTTTACCTTGCTTTTCTAGGCTTCCTTGGCAGAAACAGATAAAATTACCTTGGAGGTTGCCAAGCTGATAAAAGATGACTTCTTGCAGCAGAATGGTTACACGCCTTATGACAGGTGAGATCTGACTGGCCACTCTGTCCTCTTAATCCTGTGCAGTTGGGACTGATACAGTTACTTTATGTAGAAGTTAAGTGCAGAAGTTAATGTTACTGTCCATAAAGAAATGGAAGAACTGTGCTTAGGTAGCCCTTTGAACACTGCAGTCACATTGTCTTACCCAAGGCATGCAGATCCCTTCTGAAAGCAGAAGCCTTTGGGGTTCCCAGGTCCTTCTCTATTGTTCTGTTAGCCAGTGTTTCTGCAGTAGCATATCTGAGGAGGAGGAGGACAGGACTGCTTTATTTTCACAGACAACATCCAAAGTCTTCCTGTTTATTCCGTCAATACACAGGGGACTGCAAGAATTTGCTTTCAGTTACTATTGCATAATTCTTGAGTAAGTTTGATCTATCAAAAAGACCCTTACTCTCTTCCTAGTGAACTCTGCTTTTCTTCTTTCCATCTATCCTTGTGTTTTAACAGCCTGACAAGGGGCCTTTTTGTACTTCATCTCACTCCCCAGCCCAGGTAGATCAGGAAGTCTCGAGTACTTGATCACTAAAAATGTAGACATCCATCATTTTGTAACAGTGTGTGCCTTTGATCAGGTTACCAGAGCAGGTATGTATGTATGCTATAGGAAGCACAGGAAGTAGCACATAAATGAGGTACCTTTTATGACACTGACATGCCCCTTGAAAATGATACTGTACTCTTGTCATAGAGAAATTCCCTTTCCTGTGAGCAAAGAATCTTGCAGAGCTATCATCCCAAACTGTTAGGAGGAAGCCTGCTCCCTTGATGGACAAGCCAGGAAGGAGGGATGCTGTTGGCTGCTCATTGTTTTCCTTTACTTGTTAGCATTGGCACAGATTGAAATGTGACACTTGTAGAGCAATGGTTCCTGTTCTCTCCTATTTTGTCTGAATGTTCGGCTACTGCTTCAGAAATCTCAGCTTCAGCCAACTTCAGGATGATTGTTTTGGCCTACAATTTGCCTATTTAAAAATGTGGGACCTATTGGAGGCAGCCCCTCTTCCTTGGCAGTATATATGAAAAATCCCTGGAATAAAGCAAGCTGGCAGTCTTTCTGCCAGGGGAGAATCCTTTCAACTGTTCTAAGATGCCTGACAGGTCCTCTTCTATTCCATCAGGTTCTGCCCTTTCTATAAAACAGTGGGAATGCTTTCCAACATGATTGCATTTTATGACATGGCACGCCGTGCTGTAGAAACCACAGCTCAGAGTGACAATAAGATCACGTGGTCCATCATCCGAGAGAACATGAGCGAAATCCTCTACAGACTTACCTCCATGAAGTTCAAGGTATGTTTGTAAGGAAGTGGGTTGTCCTGCTTCCTGTGAGCTTCCAGTGCCTCTGAAAGACTGACTCGATGGTGTTGACCAAAGGCCTTAGAAAAAGGTCTGTGAACAGAGACTCTTTGGCATCCTTTTGAATACAGTAAAGAATTGGTTTGTGAGCACAGGAATGGTCAGTGCAGAAATCTAGTCAGGTGATGCTGACTGCACAACCTTGGCAACCCCACCTTCAGCAGTCTCTTTTACATATAGTCATGGTAACAGTACAAGCACCTTTTTGCTTTGGTGGTTTTGTGATGAAATTATGTAAAAATATTATAAGATGTTCCAAGGAGACTATTACCAGAGAGAAGCATCCTGAAGCCAGACATGGGGCACATCACATATTACTGCAGGAGCATTTCTTTCCTTAACTTCTGTTTAAAATAGCTTGATTAACATTTCTATCATTCTCTTTTTCCTGGATTTAAACTTCAGGCTGCTTATATCTGTCTCTCATAAAAGAGACTGCTGGGAGTGAGGAGAGGAAGGGACGAGTAACTTTAACATGGGCTTAAGACAAAACAAGTGGATTGGAGCACCTGCTCTGTGTAACTTCAGTAACCATCATTTTAGGGTACAGCTTTACTAACACTCATCCAGAGCATGCTGGTGTAGCAGTTACTGGTAGGGAAGTAGTAACCTGTGATACTGACTGATATCCTCTATGAAATATAATGCTTACTCTGTTAAAACTCATGTAAGGTAATACTGCTAATCTTCAGAGAAAGAGTACCATTGGATTAAATATGTTTACAATTAAACATATTAATGCCATGCCAAATGTTCCTGCAGGGTACTGGCTTGTTTCTGCAGTAAGTGGGTTCCAGGTATATATTCTCAAAGCATGAAGAACATAACAAGATACACTTGGGGACATGAGCTTCTTTGAGAGCTGGTTATGTAGAGATAGGGTAATTAAAACACTCCCTACAAACTCTGGTCCACTTGCAGCACAGCAGAGCAGTGGACAGCATGGCTGAAAAAGGGAATCCAGAGAGTGAATATATGTTAAGTGGAGCTGGACTTCTGATAGTTATAAAAGGGAAATTATATTCCCCAGGTAACAGTCTGACAGGTCTGAGGATTCAGATGTCTTGCATCCTGTGGTCTGGGTACTTTGGAGAGACAATGTTAAGAAGTAGTGCAGCCACACATGTAAGGCCTCTGTGTTTCCCAAGAGTTGCACTGACCCAGAGGATCTTAGCACTCAAGAGAATGGTGAAGACATTGAACAGATTTCACAGCCTGACAGTTAATGCTTCTTGCAGAGAAAACCTTGTAGCCTCAAAGCAAAGCTGATAGTTACATTTCTTGCCTTTGTCTTTCCTGAAAAGTACTCTGAGAAAGTGAATCTGTACAAAGACATTATTGAGCTTTTTATGATTACACAATACATTTTAATTTGAGCTAAACAACCTCTGAGTAATGGCAGAGTAACTCTTCCACTTACTGGGGATGTGCTGCATTTAGTGTGGGGATAGGAGCTGGTATTAATCACTGCAGCTCTTGAATCACCCAGCATTAACCAAGACCCTCAGTATTGTTGATTGCTTTCCAAATCAGTTGCTTTTCAGTGCAGTAACCACCGCCCATGAAAAAAATTTCTGTCTAGTACCTGTTCTGGCTGGGTCACTAATGTGGGAAGAGAATGAGATTTAAACCCTGTGGCTGTTGGTGAGACAGACAGGATGCAAAGACAGAGCTACAATGCCTGCTCTGCAGTTAGCAAGTGTTAATCCCGAGGTCAAGAGGTTACAGCAGTTGCAAACCAGGGCTGACTTAAGTACCCAAAGCTTTTCCTGATGGATTTGTTTATGTGCTGTGTTCTCTCAGGACCCTGTCAAAGATGGCGAAGCAAAAATCAAGGCGGACTATGCTCAGCTGTTTGAGGATATGCAGAATGCATTTCGCAGTCTGGAAGACTAGACTCGACCTCTGTGACCACTCCAGTGTGTCCTCTCAGTTCCTCATCTCAGCTCCTCTGCTTCCCTACCTTACAAGAATGATGCAACAGTACTTGAGTTGATAAATAACCCTATGTTTCCCCTGTTCATACTCAGAGAGTGTCTTTACAAAAAACATTCCTCTTAGTTTGTATTTGGCATTGCTTTGTGTGTCTGAAGTGGTGAGTGATGTGTGAATGGGCCTGGCTGAGTGAGGAAATGCTGTTGTACACTTCTAGGATGGGAAAAATCTCACCTTTCCTCTCCCAGCTCTCCTGGTAACCAGGCTTTCACCTCGGGGTGTAACCAGTTGAGCTGCACTGGCAGAGGAGGTGTAGGTCATGCAGTCATGCGGTACATTGCGAGCTGGCAGTGGTAAGGGCATTTACACCTGGCACTTTGCTAAGTGACTATCAGATGGAGAACTCCCTGTTCTCAAACAGAATTTTGGACCGTATTCTGGTGACATGTTGATACAACCAAAAATTCTTCGCTACTCTGTCACTTCTGAGTCTCTCAGCTGAGCCTTTTGGTATTGAAATGTGGTAGTTCTGGTCCTCTCCAAGAAGGGACTAACTAGAAGATGAGCACATACAAGTGACTGGTATAATTTTGTACACTGGAGAAATACAGTTTTATCTTCCTACTTAATACAGATAGGACTGTTGGACTCAGCATCAGCTAAAATCAAAGCCATAGGTGCTCAGCTTCCAGCAGAATTTTACCTTCTTGGCTCCCATTCATCCCATAAAATTTCTTGACACTCAGCTGCTTTACTTTGTGAAGCTTGTGACTGCTGCCATGTACTGCAGGGCATGGTTGGCAAGGTACAGTGATGCCACATGTGCTGACCACAGCGTGGTCCTTCCTTGGTGGTGCTCTGGCAGTGCAGTTGCCCCCAGTGCAACGCCCAGGTTATGCCAAGGAAAGGAAAGCACATACTTAGCCTTCTTCCTCCACCTGTGCTCACATGGCCTCTTGGGTGGTGGCACAGAAGGTCCCCAGGTCTCGTGTAAGAGGAATGTATGATGCCCATCTGGGGGCAGGGGATGAATGGGGGAAGGTTGATGAGTACAAAATGTATTTACTTCTGCCTTGTTGATTACAATGCAAGAGAAACCAGTGGCCCTGGTCTTCTGCTCTGTGCTCTGGAAGCGCTCTGTCAAGCAGCTGAAACTGCTGTCTCTTGGGCTTTTTTATTGGCAAAACTAGACTGAGATGAGGAATGAGCAGAGCGCAGCCTTTCTGTCAAACTCCCCGAGCCCAGCACTCATCCCATTGCTCCAGAGTGCAAGAGAGAGAGATGCTGGCATCCTCTCCAGTCTCTCCCTCTCGACTGTGTCAGGTGGCATCTTGTGCCCAGCTGGGTTCCAGCTGCCATCTACTGCTTTGTTAGTACTGAGACAGCACCTGTTGTTGGTGACACCGTGCCTACGTGAGCGTTAATTCTGCACTGAAGTACTTCCACCGGCGCCAGCTTTGAACAGTAGTGATGCAAAGGGATCTTGTGCTACGGACCAAATGCTGCCACTTCCATTATGGTATCAACCCACCGTTTGTCAGGGGAGAGCCCAGCTGAAACTTAAAGGGATTGACTATTTTTGGTTCTCCCGAAAAGAAACTGCTCCTCCAGCTGATATTCTGGTAGTGAACGCTTAAGTTTACAGCTCACTAAACTTTTGGTGTATGCTGCTTATTTTATCAACGAGCATGTGTGAATGAGTAGTCACCATCCAAGCCCTTGCTGGGCTCATCATTTGTACCCTTCACTGTACAATGTAGCATTTCATGCTAGAAACCAGATGTTCTTATCTCTTTAAATAGAGGATGTTATAAACTTTACAGAAGATGTCTAAGATAATGCAGTTCTAATATTTATTGTGCTGTACCTGGCCCTGAAGTGTGACCAGTTCAAAGTTTCATATATATTTTTGTCCTTTTTGTTTTGTGTCTGTTTTCAGTGTTGAGATTCTGATGTTCACTGTGTCCTGCAAGTCTTCCTTCTACAGCTGTGGGAGGAATTACAAGATGGGCAGAACCCCACCACCTACTTTATCTTGTATATTTCATAATGTATGTTGCTGGAAATTGTGTAAAAAAAATAAATTTAAAAAAATTGTTCAAGTCAATGAAAATAAAATTGATTTAAAGTAGGTTTTATCTGTCCTGTTTCCTTATGTCAAACCAAACCTATGCCACAGTGGTGTACACAGCAGCCCATCACAGAAGCTCACAGCTTACTTAAAAAAATTACTTCATCAGTTTAGGGATTTCTTTAAAACTGTAAGCAGTAATTTAGCATGGACTCTTTACTTCAGTTCTCCCATTCCATTACAGCTTGCACAATGTCCTCACACATTACATGCAAGAGTTACAATGTAGTAAATACTCTTAGGGCAAGTATTCTTAGGATTACTTTTAATACAATAAAAGTGTACCTGTAAGTTTGCCTTTTGCCGCCAGGCATGCTAATGCAACAACTGTAATTGTACCATTTTAGGGCACTTGGCACTTCGGATCAGAAGCTGAGCAGCACTGCTGGCCACAGCAACTCCTTTTGAATCAGGAGTTGAGACCTTCTGTAAATAGCAACAGATAAATTAAGAATATACTAAACCCATCACATTTGGCCCATTTTGTAGATTCTACCACTCTGTAACACCTATTTGAAGGAAGTGTTCTGATACTTTATAGACTATATTAAGAGATACAGCAAGCTGAAGGTGTTCAAGTAATTCCGCCAACTCACAAAGGGGTGTAAGTCAAGCTCATTCCTGGCAACCGTGGACTAGTCAGTAGTTCTCGGTGGGTGTTGAGAAATCCATGAATTGAAGTGATGAGTTCAGGTTTTGGCAGTTTGGAAGTTACCAACTGGCAGTGTCCTCACTTCATCCACTCGACTTTTGTGGATCTGGAAGGCCGGCGTCACCCAGCGGCCACAGGAACACTGGTCCCCCCTCCAGCTGAAGGAGCCCAGCTTCGACGTGCATTTGGGACACAGAAGCTGCAAGAAAAATGCAGGGCTCAGTCTAAGACGTGTGTTGATGTGGATCTAGTTAAAAACAGGCCAAAAAAACTGGGAGGGCTGTTTAGCCTTGGGGTGTAGCAGGCAGCTGTGCTGGCAGAAGGGAGGGTGTGGAAATGCAGCTGCTGGGACCAAGACAGTTTTACCAAGGTCCCGAACAACTTGGTCAGCCTGAGACCACAACAGGGTTTTTAAGCCCCACAAACATTTTTCATAATAAAACCAAACAGCAGATAAACCCTGTCCAACATCCTGGCTGGTGGTGTCAACTCAAGCAGAGCAGCAGCTCGTTTCCTTGTGAAAGAATATTTTACATTTAAGAATGTGTCCATAAGCTGCAAAATTCATGCCAGAAAGGTTGGGAGGCCTAGGACCTTGTGGGGCTTTTCCTTTCAGGGAAGAGACAGAGTTTTTTCTGCCTTTGCAAAAAAAAACCCCACAAAAATCCAAAGAATAAAGCACATGCTCCACTTCACCTGTCCTTCCATTACTCCAAGCAACGCCGGCTCCATCCACTGCACGGGCTCGATGAAGTACGAGGTGCACTTTTCCTGGCCATTCCCAGAGAGCCGTGCAGAGTCTGTTATCCTCTTGTGGGCAAAGGCTGTGGGTCCGATTCCTTCCGTGTGGGACAAAATGCTGGAGCTACGGAACAGAGCACGTCTGCCCTCCAGGACACAGGGAAAAGAGAAGTAAAACAAACCTTTTTTTAACTGGGCAAATCCACACACAATAGAAAACAGGCATATGGGCCTCCTGATTCTAAATAAACAGGAGTGCAAATTCTACATTTTTTGATTAGTCTAGAAGGTTCACAAGCACCACTCAAGGGAACAAAAAGTTTTGTATTTTGTACTTTTTTTTTTTTTTTTCCTGCAAACATAGTTTGGAAACTTAGGCAACAGCTCATCACTGACCTGACAACAATGACATGTCCATTGATTTACACAGGATATTATTCTCTTGAGTGGATTACTTGCCCTTAAAATGATGTTTTAAGGAAAAATATAAAGTATTTTATTACATATTTTTTAATATATATAAAGTACCTGCATTTCCTGCATCTGTAGAGAACTTCTGTGTTCAAAGTTTGACATATAGTGGTAGGATCAACTGCAAAGACTTCTCGGGGCAAGTCTTGAGGCTCTGCAGAGGGGTCAGGACCATGTGAATCAGATCAGATCAGCCACACTAAATTCCAGGGAACGAGACAGGACTGCGCCTCTGCCGCAGTCATGGCCTGCAGCACCCACCTTCTTCCCTTCCATTTGTTCTCTCACCAATTCCAATAGATTAGGCTAAAAATGAAAGAGCATCATCCCGCCAGGCCTAAGACTGGCATTTGCATAATGCAAGGAGGTGGGATGTAGACTATGGCCTTAACCACGGTAAAATAATGATACTTTGCTTTATGTTCTTACTTCAACAGAAAGTAAAGGCAGAGAAGGTTTCTGAGCAGTTGTGCCAATGTTTTAGTGCCCACAATACAGAAAGTCAGCTTTCAAGTGGGAACTGCTAAGGACAATGACACATAAAGGGCGATGGCACTGTCACGCTGAGTATGCCACACTGAGATCTTGCAAGAAAAGCAACAGATTATTATTTTATTATAAAATTACATATATGCACACATATCTTTTGCAATTTAAAGCATGATAGTTCACTTAATTACCTGTATTTCAACTTTATCTCAAGTTTTGCATGTTATTTTTTTCATCACATTGACATATTTTCTGAGAATGTAGTTTGCTTTGCTAGGGACATAAAAATCACGAGAAGTACCAATTTAACCTTTAGCTTTCTTGCACTTTGCTAAAGAGCGCAGCTCCTTACCGATCTTATTTCCCAGGCATCTCTCAAAGGCACATTTTTTCCGCCACGGATGAGCTGGGATTCTCTAGGGCCGGTACAACGTGAGTGCTTGCCCTGGCCAAGTCCAGGCTCGGCTGCTTTGAGGGCAACACTCGAAGTCAACCCCCTCTGACAGGGCCTTCTGCGTTCACTGCGGGGCAGCCTGCTCCCCCCTTGGCAGACAGCTCCGCGCTTCGCTCCGCACACCCGCGATGCTCCCACTCACCGGAGAACCTCTCGCTGAGCATCTCCAGCCGGTACCGCTTGTAGAGGACGCTGCTGGTGTCCACGGCGCAGCCCATCGCCTCGTAGAGCTTCAGCTGCCCCTGGAAGCCCGGGTTCACCCTGCGGCGGGGGCGAGAGCAGCGCGGGGTGAGGGGGACGCCGGGCGGGCGGGCGCGGCGCGGGGGGCGCGGCGGGGCACTCACTGTGCGTCCGGCTTGGCGGCCCTGACGGCGGCGAGCGCCTGCTCCCAGCCGAGCCCCTGCGTCTTCATCAGGTA
>VZRR01009218.1:42615-214833 GCA_013398015.1 Oreocharis arfaki
GGGTTCCCCGCTGCGGGCGGCTGCTCGCTGAGGGCGTGAGCGTCCCGCGAAGGGAGCCGGACCGCCCGCCCTCAGCGCCGCTGGGCTCTGCGGGGACAGGCGCGTGGACTTTTTTGGGTGTTGTGTCAAATTATGTGTCTTGTATAGGAAAGTTGCTGCTGCAGGGTAACGCACCTGGTCGTGACAAAGGTGAAGGTGTGTAGTCCTCGCTCTTTTTTGCCTCTGATTTGAGTGTTGTATCCAATATTCTCTACACTCAGTATTAAAGATAGTTGGTGTCTCCTGCCTCCGTAGTGGTTTTCCTCCCAAGGAGTGCGCATTTTCAGGTGTCAGATCTTGTGGAGGGAATGGCTGGCAGTGAAACAAGAGGCATATGAGGTGTTAGCATCCCAAATACACTGGAGTCGCTAGGAATCTGTTGCCACTAACATAAACTTTGCCGGGCAGGCAAACACAAGTGATTTGGGGGTGGGAGGCTTTGGAGGTTGACAGCCTGAGAATTAAATTCTCCACTGAACTGGAAATGAAATACTTCATCTTCCTCTCCCGAAGGGCAGCAATGTGCATTATTCTCCTAGGTGAGGGTCACCAAGCAGAACCAAGTGTGTGTGGTGGGGTTGAAAGCACTGGTCCAAGTCCTTTCTGGTCACCGGGGGAGTGAGCTGTGTGTGTTGTCTTGGCTGCAGAGAGGGCTACAAATGAGAAGAAGGAAAGGGAATGGTTTCAGAGGTAGTAGCTGAAAGCACCTGCAGCTTGAGTTAGAAGTCATGGGAAGACTCTTGTGCTCTTTAGTGATCTGAAGGATTTAATGGAAATGCAGTGAGTTTACAATGGAAATACACTTTAATGTGCTTGAACAGCCTGCGAGCAACTGCTGGCAGGCCTGATGCTTTTGTGTCTATGCTGTGTTGGAGCATTAAGGATTGAGCTTGAAGAACCTCTTGATTTGTCCTAGATTAATCATCTTGCAAATCACAGGGTTGTTTCGTGCCTGCTGGTGCTGATGTGATCCATGGCAGCACAGTTTGTAATGCAGCAGCTCATGCTCAAGGACAGAAACTACTTCCCCAGGACCATTTTAACCTCACTGTGTACTCACTCTAGGATGTGGCTCTCTTCAGCCGGAGAGGTGACAGGTTAAATGAGTTGCTCAAAAATGAAAAGCTGGAAAAGGGGAGGTCTGAGATGACAATAGCTGTTCCTTGAAGCTTGCTTAAAAAATGTTCCATGCACTGTGCTGTTGCACGCTAGGAAGCTATAGGGTTTGGGTTTTCATTCTTGGTAGTCAAGAGTTAATTTGCTAAAGTTTGACTAGTCTGACCTTGGCAGGTGCAGTCCCTTCTTCTTGGGGCAGAAGAAGGTGAGGCCTCAATTAGTTTGTAGCTGTCAGGAAGCACCTGGTTACACAGAAACCTGGAACACTTAAAAAAAGAAAAGGATATTAATACCAGTTGGAGTTGCATGACTGTAGAACATCTGTAAGTATCTACATGCTACAAAAGACAAGTGACTTAAGAAGTCTTGTCACAGCTAATCAGATCATTCTCTTGTGCTTAAAATGTTCAGACAAGGCTGTGACCAAGGCTGGTTAGTGAGATTCTCAGTGTTAAAAGAGTAACATGAACTTGATATTCATCATCTGAATTTATCCCAGCTCTTACCAGCTTGTTAGCCTTTTACAAATGAGCAGAACTTGGGGCAAGTATGAATATTTCCAGAAAGGTATTTTGGTTAGGCAGTGTCTGTGAAGAAGGGTAAAGTGTTGCTTATGAAGACTGGAGTGCCCATTGAATGTTGTTAGCTGATGTTGCAGCTGAAATTCTGTCCAGGATGCTGAAGAGCTGCAGCTTTTTGCAGGAGCAAGATGTACTTGGCCTTCATCCTGTGAGTGATAGATGCTGTATCTTTCAGAAAGGAAAGAGTTCTATGTAAAGGAAACAATCTTGTATCTCGGGCATAATTTAAGAGTTATCAGTGGACTGGATGTGTAAGCCCTGAAACTAACACCTGAGGGTCTTCTACTGTTGTCTTAGTTGGAGACAGCAGTTTGAGTTTTATATGCATCACGAAACAACTTCAAAGCCTAACTTTCAGTAGTGCTTTGCAGCTCATCTCACTTGAGCTGGTGCTGCTGACAACTTTAAACTTAGGTGAAGCTTGTGTTATATTTGGTGATTTCCATCTGACACAAACTGCTTTCCTGAAGTAACTCAACCTCACCATAAAAAAGAACAATGACAACTAGATTTTTTTGTCTGCACCAACAGAGAAGCTGTGTCTCATTTCAGGGGAAAGGATTGCTGATGATCATTAATACATAGAATTATTTCTTTCTAGTTTGTGTCTGTGTGAATGGACAGAAAAATAGAGCCTAGGAATAGATCTAGGAAGCACAAGCAGAAAGTCTGACTTGTCTTTTTCTTTTTATCTTCTACCTCCATACAGTTTCTTTGGAGAAGAAAAGCCCTAAGATGGCAGGCAAAGGAAGTAGCAGAGCAGACTCCATGTCCTGCAGTGTGCTGAACTGGGAGCAGGTCAGCCGTCTGCACGAGGTTCTTACGGAGGTGGTTCCGATCCACGGGCGAGGGAACTTCCCGACACTGAAGATAACTCTGAAGGACATTGTTCAGACGGTTCGGAGCCGGCTGAGCGAAGCAGGCATTGTGGTCCATGATGTCCGTCTGAATGGCTCTGCAGCTGGTCATGTCCTGGTCAAGGATAATGGGCTGGGGTGCAAAGACCTGGATCTCATTTTTCAAGTTTCTCTTCCAAGTGAGGCGGAGTTTCAGTTGGTTCGAGACGTGGTCTTGCGATCCCTCCTGAATTTCTTGCCGGAAGGAGTAAGCAAGCTGAAGATCAGTCCCGTAACACTGAAGGAAGCCTACATCCAGAAGCTGGTCAAAGTGTACACGGAGACTGACCGTTGGAGCTTGATCTCGCTTTCCAACAAGCACGGCAAAAACGTGGAGCTTAAGTTTGTAGACTGCATCCGACGGCAGTTTGAGTTCAGCGTGGACTCGTTCCAAATCATACTGGACTCCCTCCTCTTTTACTATGACTACTCGGAAACCCCCATGTCGGAGCACTTCCATCCAACTGTGATTGGGGAGAGCATGTATGGAGACTTTGAAGCAGCTTTTGATCACCTCCAGAACAAGCTGATAGCTACCAAAAATCCTGAAGAGATCCGAGGTGGGGGGCTTCTGAAGTATAGTAACCTCTTAGTGCGAGACTTCAGGCCCATGGATAAGGATGAGATCAAAACGTTGGAGCGCTACATGTGCTCCCGATTCTTCATAGACTTCCCAGACATCCTGGACCAGCAGCGCAAGCTAGAGACCTACCTCCAGAACCACTTCTCCAAAGAAGAGAGAAGCAAGTACGACTACCTCATGATTCTGCGCAGGGTGGTGAACGAGAGCACTGTCTGCCTCATGGGACACGAGCGAAGGCAGACTCTCAATTTGATTTCTCTGCTAGCACTCAAGGTGCTGGCAGAACAGAACATCATCCCTAATGCCACTAATGTAACCTGCTACTACCAGCCAGCACCTTATGTCAGTGATGCAAACTTCAGCAACTACTACCTTGCAAGTGCCCCTGTGCTGTACAGCCAGTCCTACCCCACTTGGTTGCCTTGCAATTGATCACTTCGCTCGAGTGCTCCTGGGTGGGGGCTCCTGAAAGCCAAGATGCTGAGTGTGTGTATATAGACAAGTAATAACTGTCAGTTGGATGTTCTCTAATGGAAACATGACTGCATCAGACTGTCCATTTCCTGGTGTGCAGTGGGATTATGCAGCCAGGTGACCTGCTATGAACCTTTCAGTCTATCTCTGCAAGTGCCAAAAAGCCTTATTACCTCTTCCTAGGGAGAAGAGAACCAGCAGCCAAACGTTAAGAGGAGCAGTTAAGAAACTTTGTACTAGTTCTGGAAGTGGCTGTTAACGTGTGATCTAAGTGGAGTATTCAGTAAACTGGGTTGGTTAATTGACCATAAAATGCCTTAAGCAGAAGCTGCTCCTGGAGTAGCAGCAAAACTCTGCTTTCTATTCCCTAACCCCATTACTCTTCCTCAGGCCAAGTTCTGGCCACATTTCTGTAGAACTAATTGTGCCAAGAGTGGGCTCATGTTATGCTTGGGTTGCTTTTGCTTTGTGGCTGTGTAGAGCTGGTTAATAGTATGGATACTGTCTGTCTTGTAGAAGACATAAATGGTGTTTCCTGTAGTGCCTATGGATGTGTGGTCCTGCCTTGAGTTCAAGATTAATTTCTTGGAAGTTGAAGATAGTTTAGTAAGTCTATCCATAAAGCATAAACTGGTTAGATTTTTCTTGACTACAAGAACTTGGAAGGTGGCATTTTTAAAAACATACCAAAACACAATCTAGAACTTGGTGATGTGAAAGGTCCTTGAAATGAGGAACTGAAGCTTTAAATAGCATTGGAGCTGCAGTTTGAACACTTAACTTGGAAAAATATTCTTGAGTCCAGCATCAAGCTAAAGCCTTTCTGACTATCTTTCAAAACAATTTTGGCACAGTTGGAAAGTAGCACAGCTCTTATTTTGGGGTTTGACCGAATTTGCTTCCCCGCAGGTCCATGGCAAAACCAACAAAAACCCGAAACAAAAATCTCAAGCCACTATAAATTGCAGGATTATGTGCACTCCTGCCACAGTATGAATTCTGAAAGTGCCTCCTAAATGAATTTCTTACTGTATAACTTCAGGCAGGTCCTGAAGGTTTGCCTTTCTGTCACCACTGAAGGGTTGAGCTTACTGGGTTGTCACTGTCACCGGGTCACTGTATGAGGTGGTGTTTTGAGTGGTTAGAGTAAAATTCTTCCTTTTTACTGCTCTTAGCCCTCACTTGAAGAGGCCTACAAGCCCTAAGCAGAGCTCTCCACAGAAGCTGTATGTGTTGAAGTCTGGACCTGTGTTCACAATAGCCTCTAGAAGAGTATGCACTCCCTTGGAGGTATAGGGGGCTGATGCCCCTGAAGGGTGTGTGCTGAACTTGCTGCTTTGAGGCTCCTGGAAGGTAAAAGATTCCTCAGTTATTTATGTAGTGGTATTATTAACTGGATGATTTTCACCGAATTACAATAGTAAAATACATACAGCAATGATCTTGAGTTTCCTTTGTTTAACCAGAGACTTAGACTAGAAAGGCAAATCTTAGAGCTATTTATTATGTGCCAGTGCAATGTTCAAGAATGCTTGTTCACTGAATCTTTATTACTTCTATTACTATTTATTACTGTTTCTGCAAGCTTGTAAGACCAAAGTGCCTGATCCAACAAATGAATAAAGCTTAGAAGGTAAAGCAGAAAACAGGTGGAACACCAATTTTTGGTTGCTGTTCAAGGTGGAAAACAGCAGCAGTGCAGCACTTAAATGACAGTAAAAATTGCCTGCTCCTCATAAGACCAAAATCAAGTTCTTTCCACTTTGCATAACTACTTCATAAAGACTGTCTCAGCAGAGAGTGAGGCTACTTCTCTGTTCAGACTTCATTTAGCTTGCGAAGGCAAGGAGGGATGCAATCTACAAAATGGACTGTATGTAGCCAAGCAGGCTTTAGCTTAATTTCCTGAACAGTTTTGATAGCAACTTCGGTAGCAAAAAGACAAATAATTTGGTGGATTATATTGTGGGTTTTTTCCATTAAAAGCTTCCTGATTAGTCAGCCAAAGTGGCTAAATTTGAAAGCAAATGCAGCCTTTTTCATTAACTGTGGCTTGGACTTGATGTGGTTTACAGACAAGACATCTGTCATCCAAGACTTTGACTTTTTAAAAACTGACTTGATGCCAGTGTTGTCATATGTGTTAAACTTAGAGCAAGCTTTCTGCTGGAATGCAATCCTAGGCAAGAGTAACTCTAGCATGCAAAGCAATACTTGGCCTAGTATAGTGTGTCACTAGAAAGAAGACTGAAGAGTTTGTAATTGCTGTCATCTCTTGCATAGATGTTTTTGAAGCCAACCTATGCTGTAGCCATTGCATAAGTAAACAGTTGCCTGGAGGGGCTTAGACCCGGGGATCTTTCTTCTGTGATGTCATTGCTGATCTTTAGGGACTGTTTTTGTGCATCAGCTCGTGTGGGAGAAGTGGTGGGATGCTTGGGAGGAGTCCTCGCAAGCTGGAAACACAGACTTGTTTTACAGGTCTTTAATGCCTTGACTGCTGAACATCAGTCCAGGTGTCTCTCCTGGGAAAGGAAATGCTAGAGAAGAAAAAAAGGCTGAACTGGATTCCTAGTGAGACAGAGCTGCAGAGAAGTTAAGCTTCCTGCCATAAGTATTGTGCTTTTGCTAATGTAACTTCACGCTGAGGCATCTAAGGAAGCTCCACATTGAATGGCTGCTCTCTGAACAGCTGAGTGCCTGGGTTTGGCCTTTGCAGGACTGTGTTCCCTGTCTGCTTGTTAAGATGCTCTGGCACATGGGAAATAGCGATGCTTTGTAGCCTGGCGGTTAGATACTAAACTCTCCAAAGGTTAAATTGTATCCTGAAGCTGCACACTACTTGCTGCACTGGGCCTGGAGTACCAGGGATTGTTGGGACAGTGCTCATCCCATTGCCTTCAAAATACTCCTGGCTTGGCACGTAAAGCAGGTGTACTTGGTAGCTTTTCATTGCTGTGCTGCAAGCAGCCTACCCCTTTCTGTTCTGGGTTATCCTGGCAGCCTGATGGTGCAAGTGGCAGTGGCTTAATTTGCCATATGTTAGCTGGTTTGGGTCCAGGTTTATGGTGGCACCTCTAGCAAGGAGTAATTTGAGAATGAGCACTAGGTAAAAGTGATGACCTTAGGCAAAGTCTGGGATGCCTGCTGGATTCTGTCCCCCCTCAGCACTAATGATGCTCCTGCAAACCTGTTCTAACCTCTGTTGCCCCCTTGTGTGTCATGTGGAGGTTAGAGAGAGACTGCTGCACCTCAGACTATTACCTGATACCTTCCCTCTGGGCAGTGGCATTAAGACAAAGCGCAGTAACACTCAGTGAGTGCACCATTCTTCGGGATCAAGCTTCTACTAACTAGGCTGCGGTATAAAATAGCTGGGTTTTTTGTGTAGCTTGTAAGCACTGCTGGACAATGCCAGTCTGGGGTTAAGAACCTGTTGACAATGTTTATTGCCAAGTTCCCCTTGACTTGCAGTTTATTGTTGTGACTTCCTCACTATAAGGTAGACCTTTTTATCTGATAGAGATGCTGCTAAGGAGACCTCGTAGAAGACTGTGTTTTGGTCACTCTGGTAAAATCCCTGTGCTGATCCACGGTCACAGTGACAAGTTGTAAGCTAAGGCATAGTTCATGCTTCCTCTAGTCAAGATTTAATCATTGCTGTGTTTGTCCTCTGCTCAGTCAGTCAATCACTAAGCTGGGGGTTTAAGACTACTGCTTTCTTCAGAGTAACCATTTCTTAAAAGATCCTCATGCTTTACCTTCAATCATCTCCTCTACAAAGCAGTAGACAGTATTTAAATCTAGCCCAAATACCTAAAGCTTTTTATTGAAACTTAAAGATACATGTTTCGGGCTTGACTTCTGGGGTTAAGCATTTGGTACGTGCCTAGGCTTTGTGGGTTCCTGATTCCTAGAACAACCACTGATGGTCCCTGCTTGTCACTGTATGCGCAGTTCTCTTAGAAGAGAACCTGGACAAATTGCCTTAGCTATAAGCTGTCAGTGTACTGATGGAACTTGTTTCTTATTCCTCTCGCTCCACTCAGTCAGGATTCTGTAATTGTTAGGCACAGGAATAAGCAGTTAGTTGACCACAGCCATTGGCAGCTTGGTCTAATTTGGGCATTGGGAGAGCCAAATGAATAATAAAACTTCTAGCCCTCACATCTAAGTCTTACTCAATTGTTTCTTGAAAACAGTTGAATGTATTTCATAAATGTTCTTTAATTTCAATGAAGCTAGATATAGAGTGGGATGATGGTCTATAGGAGAAACTTTGAGGGCAATGGTTGGAGCACTCTGGTTTTTCTCACTTAAGTGTCTGGATTGGGCTTGTCTCTCTGAATAAAATTGCACTTTCCATTGAAATTTAGAAGGCCCTTTTTTCCTATGTTTATCTTATTATTTTTTACTGTTAAAAGAAGTCAGCTCTTAGAAAATCTTTCTCTCTTCTCTCTGAAAGAAGTGAGTTGTTTGGGTTTTTTTTTGTCTTCAACCCTCCCCCCCCTCCTTCCTTCCCCCACCTTTCTTTTAGCTGGCAAAACGAGGTACCAGAAATATTTGCATTTGTGATGAGCCCAAATGTGAGATTGGTCATGGTAACTTTGTCTACTGTTCTGCACTGTGGTGTTCACTTGTCATCCTTGGAAATTGGGTTTTGGACCTTAATGATGCTGAAATTCTTGTGCAAATAAACTTATGCTAAACAACCCTTGCCTCAAGCAATTTTTGCATCTAAATAATGCTGGAAAAATATCTGTGGAGCTTATTGACCAATGTGTGTGCAGGTGCACTTGTGAGGTAATAGTGTGGGGTACACAGTAATGCTTGCTTTAGATGTTATTCAAGGTACATTTTTATATCTGCCTCAACTTATTGAAGGTTAGTCAGTTAAGTGAGACATGATTCACCTTTCACTTACGTTGTAGAGACAGTTTCTAGAGAATCGTTTTTTCCCTCTCTGACCATCGTCTGGTCTCGACTTGAAGACATGGTGGAAACACAGGCCTAGGCCTGTCGGGTAGGGTCTGGTCTGAACTAGAGCCTGCCAGTCTGTTCTGTGACACATTTCATTTTGTATGCTACTGCAAACTTCAACTCATGAGCCAAGGGGGTGAGAAACAAAGTCAGCAATTGTTCTTCAGATTATTTACAGGTTGAAAGCCTTTGCTTTCACACTGGCCTAAAAGCTGGTGCTACTTCTAACCAATGGTCAGTGTGAGTTGAGCAGGCCAAAGCTAAGTAAGAGCTAGGGCTGTGTGGCAGTCTGCTTGCTGCTCCTGTTCTAGAATAAAGAGTAAATGCTCTTAAAAAGTGTGCTTGCTTCTAATCCCCTCCAGAGCTCAAACAAACTCTAGCCTCAGTTGAGTATTGCTGGAGAAATTCCAGTCTCCAGGACCTTGTAACACCTGCAGTGGAAACTTCTGTGGAATTTAGAGGCAGTGTGATCCCATGAAAGTAATCATGAACCTTGTGTAGTCCCTTTTCCAGATCTAATTGCTTTCCTATGAACTCAAATAGAGAACTGATAATGCAGCTGGCAGTATAAACCATCTGCTTGTCACCTGAAACTCTCTTACCTTCACTCCTGTTTGTCACACCATTAAAGCTTCGGAGTTATTTTGGGTACCACCCTTATGTTTCAAGAACACCAAGCTCAGCTTTGCAGGTTCAGATACTGAAACAACAAAATAGCTGTGCTTAGGCAAGTGGTGCCAGAGTACTCGATAAGTTCCATATGGAGCTTATATAATGGTAAACATTCAGAGGAACTAAAGAAAGATGTTTTTGCTCTATTGCAGTTGTATTGTTAGTGAAAATAAGTACCCTGTTCTATCGTAACTGCTAGAACTCTGCTTTCTCCATGCTGTGCAAGGTGAGCTCAGTCTTGTCGTGGGCTGTGAGGCATTAGACACATGGTATTCTATGTTATTGCCATTATTCTGTCAGGTGTATTGATTTTCTCCTTACTGCTGTGATGGAACACTTAATATTTTTGAAATCGGGGTATTCAAAGTGCCCCTACAGAGACAGAGTAGTTGGTCCTATGAGAGAAAAAACCGAAATCTGTGCGTTCCTGCTTATTTAATATTGCTTCGTGCATATTAGTGTATTTAGTTCATCAGCACATTAAATACCTGCAGTTGCTATTTTCAGCAATAAAATAGCATTTTTATTTATCCAGCACACACCACTTGAATGTGGGTATAAAACATAGTCATGTTTTGCTGCAGTAGCAGCAGTGCGATCTGTTCCGCTTCACCTCCACGAGTTCCACATCCTATAGGCAAGACTGCCCAGCCAAGGGAGGACTTTAGCCTGCCAAACCTTACTGATTTTCCTCCTAGGAAAGAGTTGAGTCATCATGCCGGAAAAAGTGAGTCTTGACAAAAGCTGTGTGCAAATCAGCTGCTCGAGCCTAAGCTGGTAGTTTGCGTGTACATTAAGGAAACCTACTCATCGGTAGTGTTATCCCACTGACCCTTGGCTAAGTGGTTTGATAAACCAGCAGGAACGAGTTGCATAGGCTGTGCTGCAAAATGCTGTGCTGTTTTTGTCGCTGCTAAGTAGATCAGGGTGCAATCCATGCCACCCCACTGCTTGGAGAATGGAGTAGTGCAGTCTCTGGGCGAAGTCCGGCCAAGACAGAAGTCTGGCTGGTCTAGTCTGTGTCAATAACCCTTTGTCACTGAGAAACCTCTGTGGAAACTCCTGCATGCTTCAGGAGACTCCTGAGGCTTGACTGTACCTCAAGCAAGGGGAAAATTGTCCCCCTTTGCAAGAGAATGGTTGAAGCGTGAGAGTTCTAATTTAGTCAGTGTCCCCATGCAGCAAGGCAAATCTGAGTGTACCAGATACATAGAATGTGAATTACGCCCACAGATTGGTCCATTTGTGGGTGCCCTTCTTGCTTCAGAATTGATTGTCCACCTGCAACAGTTCCCTTCCCCACCCCGTCTCTACTGCTTATCTGAAGAACTTACTCTGAAAGCTGTATCTGAGTGTTCCTCCCCAAAAGTTAGTGCCCTTAGCTTGCCCTAAAGATAGTGGCAATTCGTTGTGGGCTGGGAGAACCTGTTCTAATATTTGATTGTGGTTATTGCTGAGAATTTCAGCTGCATTTTCACATTGGGCTTTGAACTTCATCTTCAGCCTGTGGATTGCTTCATCCTCCTCAATGAGGCTGAGAAGTCCCAGATGGTCTTCTGCTATCCACTAATCTATTCAGTTCTTGGATGAACTGCAGAAAATGGGCACTTGAAGCTTTATGTTATATGTATTGGATTCAGAAGCTGGAAACATTTGCTTCTGGAACTTTGTGGTTCCTGTTTCTTGTGACCCAGCACCAGCTGTCAGCCCAGTGCTCTACATGTCCCCCCCCACAAATGGTGCTAAGATTGCTTCTCAACCTCTTGATGTCTGTGTCCACAAACTCTGCCTGCCGTTTTTACCATGGCATTACGGCATGCCAAGTGCTTGTGCAGACTCAGTTATCCATGGTGATTTCAGATTCCATCTGCTTCTTTCTGAGGCAGCCTCTCCCGTCTGCTATCAACAACATCTGTGCTCCTGGTTTCCAGATGTGGTATTTTGCACTTGGAGGTATTAGAAAAACATTTTGTCTGAATTCTATGGGCAAACAGTCACAAAGTGGATGGGCAGAGTAACTCATCTTTGTTGTTTACCATGCTGACTTCAGTGTTGCATAGTGCTCACAGTTTTGCATTGTTCTCGCATACTGAAGGGTACATGACGTGCTTGTGGGCACTTTGAAACCTGCAGGTGGTTTAAAACCAGTGTCAGCACGAAGTCCACAAAGGTACTGGACGCAGGTTATTTTGGGAATTTTTATTTGTTCTGCAAATACAGAGTAGAGAGAGCAAAGAAACCTTATATTCTGTCAGTGCTTAGCAGCAACTCCTCAGTCCTTTCCTCTGCACCCCCACATCTAAAACTCTGCAGTTACAAGTGTCCCTGGGGCTTAGTATTTAATTACTGATTTTACTTACTGTAATAAGGAATAGATGAGTAGTCAAAGGGTCTTTGGTTTGGCACAACCGAAGTGAAGAGCTCCATGTTTGTGCTCTTGCCCTCACATCCGTTACTCATCACAGTCATCTGCCTGTCTCGCTGCTCCTGAGGGGCTCCCCAAATGTTGCATAGCCCTGACTGATTGCTAGGACTGATGCAAATCTGTAGACTCACATGAGTTCCCTTCTACTTCTCCTCCTGGGCATCTTTTCTTAAGGCTGGGACAAAGTAAATTATTTTGGGGCTGAGAGCCTGCCATAGATCCCGCTGTCCAAATTCCCTGCAACACCAGTGGGAGTTTGTCCAGTGCTGTGAGGGATTTGCTAGCAGCCTGGCAGACCTGAGTGGCATGGGCTCCTGTGTTACAGCTGTCCTGCTGCCCAGCTGTACCGGACTGTGTTTCCCCAGCCCTGTTTGATCAGTGGGAGCAACATGTGCAAATGGAGCTCAGCCTCAGGCAGCAAATTCATGGAGTTATTCCAGAGAAATGCTGCTCACAGGAAAAACACCCCCAGCGTCTCTTCTGGAGCAGAGGAAAATTTGGATGTGGAGTAATATTCCAGCTAAAGATGTGCATGCCTCAAATTGGTGGTTAGCCTCCTTCCTCGCAGTACTTCTCTGGTAGAAGGAGGATTCCTGCTTAGTACCATTTCCCTGGCCAAAACATGGGCCCTGAAGAGAGGAAGAGTCATACTTTGGTAACAGAGGGACCTGCAGGTGGGACGTATCAGAAATCAAATAGAATGCAGATTTTTTTAAATAATCGTGCAGATGAACCAGGGAACTGGCAGAGGGGTGCTCAATCTTCTTAAAATCAGGTCTGACTTGAAACTGCAGCAGCATGCTGGCAGAACTTGCAGTGGGTCTGTGTTATACTCAGGTTTAGGATGTTCTACAAGTATAATTTGTAACTCCCTGCAATACTCAATTGTGATGTAAGCCCTGGTAGATGGGCTTTTCTGTTATTGCGTGCTACACGTGGCTCTCCTCAGCACTTATGGTGCGAACTGTGGCCTTCAGAATGCTCAGCCAGATTTTTGTGGACTGGTTAGAAATAAAAGATTCCTGTATGGGTACAATTGCAACTACAGTTACAAGTTTCAGTTGACCAGCACTTGAATTTTTGTTTTAATTGAAGTACCAGGTGAGAACATTTAGTTTAAAAAGAAAAAAAGGAATTTTCTTTCATGAATAGGAGTTCATTTTCTAGCAATGTGATACTTGATAAAAGTGTCTTGCTGTAAAACTGCTTGTGAAGTTATGACTTTTAATTCCGGAACAGCAGCTTTTACTTTGAAGGTGCTTTCTGCCTGATTACTGGTTTTACTTACTGCTAATAAAGAATAGATGAATAGTGAAAGGGTCTCTAGTTCACTGCAGGGATCATTTGACTGATTTGCAGTATTCTAATGCCGGATCTCCATCAGAGTTTATGTCCACTACTGCCTAAAGTTCCAGATCCTGGATCTCATGGCAAAGTACTGTTACAATGCACTATAATGGTCTATACTTGAATAAGAGGAAAAACTACAGAAAAACCAATCTAAACCTGTATATTTTTTTTGATGACTGTTCTTTAGGCTGTTGCAGGCGTGCTTGATAGATTGCAAGTCGTGTTTAATTTGTGAGAGGGACCATCTCAGAGGAGGAGGTTCATTTCTATATATATTGCATTGTAATGTATCACAAATAGGCTGCAGTGTGATAGCACTGACTCGTGAAACAGCCTGACAGCCTAAGTGGCTGAATTTTATATCCATTGAAATGACACTACTTCTAAAAATTGTATCAGGGGACTGAGAAACTGCAGAAAGGTGTTTGAGGTTCATGTGGCCAGAGCTGTCTGAAAGGTGCTGGTGCCCACGCTGCATCTTGAGGAGAGGATTTCTGTGCATGGGTCATTTTAGAGAGGGCCTGGGGTGCTGCTGAGCACTGAACAGCAGCACAGGGCCCTTCAGTCCCCTGCCACAGCCACTGCATAATGATGTGGAGTAAGTGTCAATTAAACCTTACCTCCAAATGATGTGAATTAAGTGGCAAGTTAAACCTTGCCTCCAAATTTAATCGGGCTCCATAGCAACCTAACATACTTTTTTAATTTTTCCAGTGGTTTAATTTCCTTTTTATTTCCGTAGCAATGGATTCTTGAGAATCCAGACATGCCAGAGTGCTGGCAGATTACCTAGACTTTAACCAAATCTTCATTCTCACAGTATTGAGTCTGCAGAGAACACAAGCACTGAGTAAACAAGGTGTAATTGCTCTATAGATGTTGTAAACAAATACGTAAAGAGCAGGTTTTAATGTATAGAGGACCCTTATTCTTATTTTATTTTTTATCATATACTTACTATATTTTTAAAGAGCTAAAATCTTACTTTCTTTACAGAGTTACCATTTTCATTTTCCTTCAGGTAGGTGCTGCTTGTAGCCTGGCTCCCAGGTGTCACCTGGAGATTCCTGTCATAGGTGATAAGAACAGCAAAATGTAGTTAAGACTGTTATTCAGGCTAATGTTTTACTTCCTATGCCCCAAAGTGAAGATAATTTTTTTAGAAAAATCTCATGAAATATTGCGCAGGCTCACGACAATATTTTTCTTTCACTGAAGAGTATTTATATAAATTCTTTTCTTTGAAAAGATGCATTGAAGCAAGCCTAGGAGTTTATTTTGGCCGAGGGTTCCTGACATACAGCCACCTAAAATAAGCTGCTTATGGCGTTTCCCAGGGTGTTGTGTCCTGTGCTGGGGGTTACTGTGAGTTGAGGCAGCCCCTGGTGTCGGTTCCTGGCTGCAAAACCTGTTTGGGACTTTTCTGCTCGGTGGCACTTTGGCTTGGGTTATCTGGGACCTGAACTCAGCCTCTGGTTAACCTTTATGGCCTTGCTTCTTATCCCAAACTGCTAGAAGTACGACAAAAATACCAGGAATTTTCTTCCAAGCCCAGTGGAGGCATTTCACCCTTTCTTGTGGCTCTGTGATAACGTGGGTCCATTCTTGCAGGCTGCTCAAGTCTTCTCTGCTCTGTCAAGCTGGGTGTTAGCAACTCTTCCAGCCAAAGGTCTGCAGGGGTCAGGGTGGAGACGTCTCCTGCAGGGATAAGAAGTCTCTGCATTTTCTGTCTTCCACTCTCACGTGAAGCTGAGTGACCCACTTGCCCTAGCTTTTGTTTTTTCCGTGTCTCTGCATGTGGCAGGAAGTCCTGATGCCATGGCAGGAGCAGAGGAAGAGGGGAAAAGTCTGACTCAGAGGCCAGAGCTTTATCACAGAACAATTCACATCTTTCAAGCACCATTTTTCTTCAACTGTCTTTGGTTGGCTAAAGTTATTGCCAGCTCCATGAACTTCAAGGACTCCCTCGTTTCCAAATGAAATTGACTCCAAACCATTTAGGAGCCAGAAGGAGAAAACCAGTCAGTACTGAGACTGGTTCAGCCAGGAGGCATCCAGGGGTCTGGAAGCTGGGTTTGGACTATCCAAATGAGAGCCTCTAGGATATGAAACAGAGTGTTCCTGCTAGCGGCTTGGTATATTGTGATGGGTCTCCAAAAGCCTAAGGTCTCAACAGGAGGAAATTCTGAGGAGGACGGATGGGAAAAAACTTTGAGGAGAAAAATTACAGTTTCAAATGGGAAAAGTTTTTTTGTGAGGGATTTGTTAGATAGACAAAGAGCTGTGTATACAAGAGAGATGATAGCTTCAGCTAAAAGCCACTGCAATGAGCTCACCCTAAATAAATATTTCTGACAAGGAAAGCTTCTGTTTGCAGTTTCTCATTTTAGAGAAACATGGGCTCTGCAGGCAAGAAGTAGAAAGGAGGCAGGCCTTTAAATGCCCATTTTAAGGCTTAGGTAAGTCATTCTCCTCTGTATTTGTCTCTGATTAATTGTCTCAATGAAAGAGCAGTGACTCATTCCGCTTGTGCACGTCTGCTGTGTTCTTTGGGTGAATCCCTGAGTCATTTCCCATTGCTGCCTGCCGCCTTTCATACATATCACCCACCTGTTCAGCAGCTGCATGTGCCCCTCTGGGCCAGTGATGTGTGCCACCCCTGCCATGAGTCTCATCGAATGGATTGTATTAATTTCAGAGCAGAGAGTGTCCTGAAGGGACTCAAATTGTAAATGTCTGTAAGGAGGGCAGCTTGTTAAAAGCTGTTAGGGAGATTAGATATGTATTCTTGCAGAAGCATGTTTTCTGAAACTCTTAACCTCCACTCTTCCCCCCTTTGCTCTTCAGGCTGCTGCAAAGTTCAGCAAGGCGCCTCAGTGAAGTTTTTCATACTCAATCCACATTCTGAAGTGAATTCCCTCTGTGGCTAGGGAATTTGCTTCAGAATATGGATGGAGTACGTCCTGAAGTACATCAGGGGACTGGGTTGTAACCATTTTTTACTTTAGAACTGGAAGATGATGATACCCCTGAACTGGTAGGGGGTGGAGAAAGACGTGCATCAAACTAATTTTCCAATGTTAAATTCAAATTTAGATTTTTAATTTTTTTTTTTTCTTCTTGTTGGCTGGTTGGTTTTTCCCTCGAGTAGCAGAGACGCCTCTGTATGCCGGGGGTGCCCCGCGGAGCGGCGCGGGGCGCTCAGCACCGCGGACAGCGCCCGGACCCGCCCGGCCCTCTGCTCCCAGCGGGGACAGCCTGTCACCCCCGGGACACCCACCGTGGTCACACGGGCGGGGCTGGGAGGTGTGCGTGTGTGTGCGTGTGTGTGTGTGTAGGACGTCTGGGTGTTGCACACATCCTTTAATTAAGAGAGCTAATTATGTCTTTTAAGAGCTCCCTCATTCAATGGCGAAATCTCCAAAAAATGAGGCAGAGACTCTGCGGGGGTGATTAACCAGCAAGGAGATGGGGAGGGATGTTCCATGTGATCCCGGTCTGAATGGAAGGCTCTAGAGGGAGAGCCTGTTTTCCAGGAGCTATTCCCACCAGTCTTTCTGAAGACAGCCTCTTTCTTCAGCTCCAGATGAAGCCTCACGCCCAGCCTTCTCAGGGCTTTTCTTGAACCTGTCACCTGTACAAATACTGTGCATCCAAATACTCAGTGACCCTTGTAGCTTCCTAACAACTCAGGATATTCCGTGATGCTCACAGCTATGGCACATGTGTAGCAGTTCCATAGCCACAAATTGTTAATTCCATTTCATGTAATGCTTTTAGAGAGTCTTGTAAGGACCAATTAATTTGCCTTTCAGCACGAGAGAAGAAAGTATTTTAATCACAGTTTTATTTGACAGAGACCTGAAAAGAGAAGAAAAGAGGAGAAAATGGCAATAGTCACACAGGCAAATCCCTTTTTTTAGATCTTGCTGTTCTGTGTCCATTCAGGCTCACCCCTATACTTCTTGTGAAGCAGTTTCTCCTGCAGCATGGGCTCACAAGGATTTTCTTGCTTCTTCAAGAAGCACAGACAAGCAGTCTCCAGGCAAACCCTCTTTAGCAGACAGCTGCAAAGAAGAGATAACTCAGGTCTAGGACTGTAATAGAACAAATATGAGAAAAAGAGCTTTCCAACCTCAGCTCCCACCTTACACTCAGTGGATGCTGACCAAAACCCATGAGGAACTTGTTTCCAGCCAGCTGAGAACCCTCAAAAGGCAGCGCTTGCCTGGATGCTGGTTTTGAACAGTAGATTCCCCCTTCTTCTGTGTTACAGTGTGAGCTCCCTGTCCTGTTTCAGGCTGTTTGCTCTCTGGGGCATGAGACCACATTTTGAGTCTTGCAGCACTGTTTGGGCAGTACTTTAACATGTAACTTCTAATCCCCTTGACATGTGGTAGAAAAAAAACGGGTTGGCCATGCTGTGCGGGTTCCTGAGTAGATGTTAGCACGGAAGAGTGTGATACCAGTGAGTGAAAGAAAATATCAGGAGAATACAAGGATAGAGAGGTCATGACTGGATCAGCCTGACCAGGGAAATGCCAATGGAAGAAAGGAGCTGGAATACACAGATGACTTTTCTTGGTCTGTCTGTACAAGCTCTGACAGGGGTACGTGCCCTGCTGTGCCAGTGCCCCCGGTCAAAGAGGACTCAGCTGCCTCCTTCCAGTGCGGCCCCTCTGGCTGGGGGAAGAAGGCTGAGGGGTTTTGGGGGCTGGCTTGAAAGCCTGAGTTGTTTTGAGTGGTCTTTGACTCCCAGGAGAATGACGGGTCCCTTCAACAGCAGGAAAATAGATGGAGAGGAAAAGCTGCCATGGGATGGGATTGAAGGGAAGAGGGGTCAGGCTATGGAACAGCGTGACCCAGGCTGGCAGCTCTCCTAGAGTGGATGAATCATTATTATCACCCTCAGGAATAAAAAAGGTGCTGCTGATGGTGGACAACTGGGAGATCAGGACCCCACCCACCCAAGATGGCCTGGGGCTTAGTGGCCATCCTTTATTCTCCTTCCTCTCCCACAGACCCCAACCCTCACAGCCTCTGCTTGCTCCCCGCTCCACTAGCCCCCTGCTAGCCTCTCTTTCACACCCCTTTGCTGGGGCTGCTCTGCAGCTGCACTGGTTTCATCCCCATCCTCTCCCTCTTTAAATGCAGACCCCCACATCTGTGGCAGCTGTCCTGGCTTTTCCAGGCAGTGCTCTGCCCTGCAGGACAGGGGCCAGTACCCACCATCTCTGGGCACCTCTTGCCATGGGGGGGTCAAATCACAGGCCTGCACCCAGCCTGGGCTGCCAGCAGCTCCTCTCTGGCTTTCCAAGTGCACTGGGATGCTGGTGGTGCAGAAGGCCTGAGGACAGCATCTCCATCTTCCCCAGGAGCCCGTGTCCCTGTGGAAGAGGGGGGGAAGCCCAGCCAGCTGTGAGTGCTCCCTGGCAGCCGGAGGGTGGCACATTGTGTACACAAGAGTGTGTGAACTCAGTCAAACTTCGCAAACAAGGATAAGAACAGAGCTGGGACGTAATCAGTGCTCAAATATAGCAACTCAAGGTTTGCTGAGAGTGAGACGAGAAACAGCGAGGCAGAGCAGGTGTCACAGTCCCTGGGGCTTTCGCTTCCCCTTACCTTGGCTTCTCAGCAGTGAAGCTGGTGCTGGCCACAAGGCCAAATTTAGACTTCAGTCAGCAAAACAGCCTGTCACAGGCAGCCCTGTTGCTATGCAGGACAGGAGTCTTACTGTACCCTGCATGGTGGCATGTCCAGCGCCAAGCAAGTCCCTCGGCTCCAGCAGAACCCCCACCTCCTCTCCATCTCCAATGCTGCCTCTGCTGCTGCTACAAAAACAGCTAAGCATGATCCCAGCTGGCTCAAGAACGAAGAGTTGAGGGGCTGTGCCCCTCTTCTTGGCCTCCTGACAGGTCTGGCCACAGCTTTCACATGGTGGAAACATGGCATGACATGGGGCAGGGTGGTTCCAGTCTCTCTCAGTTCCCGGGAGATGTTCTGGGGAAGGTTGCCACTGGCCAGCAGTGTGTGTTTCTTCACCTTTCCATGGGGAGCAGACCTACACTATGGCAAAGTGAAGCAGAGAAATACATCCCCTCCCTGGTGGGGTTTGGCTTTTTGAGCTAACTTGGGGCTAACAGGGGGTTATGCTTGTGTTTCCCACTGATAAATTGCTGCTTCTCTGAGTCCCAGGGAGCTGCTGCAAGAGATGGGCTTGTGCTCCTGGGCTGCCCCAGACATGGCTCTGCGTGAGGAGAGCCACCTGTAGCTCTCTGTAGGCTTGGGCATGGCTTGGGATGAGCTACCTGTCTGTCAGACATGGTCTGAGAAAATGGAAAGGGAAAGCTCTGAACCCAGGGCCAGGCTTAGAGCACTCCTAGGGCTGGATCTAGGCAAAATATGGCCTGTGCTCAAGTAGGGACCACCAGAACATCAGCAGTCCCAGTGATGCCTTAGGTTCTAGGTTTTATATTCTTCAAATCCTGTATTGCCTAGCTGTAACTCTGAACTTTCTTGTAGCCTGTTAACTTCTGCTGTCTCATGTCAGCTAGACATAACAAAGCCTCTCTGAGCTTGTTATTCAAGGACAGCTAGATTGTCCTAGGCCCTAAAGGTGTAAACTAGGGCCTCTAGAGAGGTGGAGAAATTGAAGAAATTACATCATTAGCTAAAGTTTTAATTGACGAATTTATGCTGATATGCAGATGAACCAAACCTATAAAAGTGTGAAGAACTCATGACTTGTCTCCCATCTTGGGGTCCATCTCGGCAGTCGCCTTTGGCTCCGCAGGGTGTACCTTTGAAGGCCCTTCAAATAAGTATCTATCTTTATTCCCTTACTCCTGTCTAGTCTCTGTTTCTAGGTAGCCACTTAAGGCATCACCAGGAGAAGATCCTTTCTGTTGAAGGCATTGCACATGCTTGGCTTCCCCACTGTCACAACAGCAGCGTGAGTGGCAGCTTCTGTGGCCATTGTGGCCACCCTGTTGCCCTGGAGGAGAGGTCAGGTTTCCTGACCACAGGGGACAATGTTCAGGAGCAGGAGCCTCCTAGTTACAGTAAAGCCAGGACCCTTGGGGGCTGTCAGCATCCCAGGAAGCAGGATGACCTGTTCCATCATCTGGGCTGGCTGCTTTTGACCCCGGGGTGGAGGCGCAGCAGGGCTTGTGGCTGGGAAACAGCTGCTCTCTAGATACTCTTTTCTGACTCAAAACAGCGGCTTTGTGAGAGGACATGGCAGCTAAAATGGGATGAGGCTGGAGGAGGCCAGGTGCAGCCTGCATGAAAGCTTTCACAGTGTCCCAGGTGCTGGCAATGTACCCTCCAGGGAAGGGACAAAAGGAGAGAGAAATGGGCTGCATCCTCCCACCCGTGCACTTGGACTTCCAGCCAAGTGCCTAAAGAAGGTTTTTCCTGGGCTGTGTGAGGGAGTGGGCCCTGTGGATACCCCCTTTCTGCAAGATGCTTTGGTGCCCATCTTCCTCCTCCTCCCTCCTCATGCCAGTAGACAGCATGGGAAGTGAAGCTGCCTCTCTGCACCTGAAAGAATTTGTCCCACTGCTTTCCTGCGCTCCTACACCCCACAGAACCACTCCTGCCTCTGATTTTGTGCTCTGACCTGAGCACCAGGGGGTAGGTGGGGGCCATGGCCAGCATGGAGCCCATAGCAGCGGACTCTGCTCCATCTCCGTCCATCCCTGTAAGTGTGGTGACCTGCAGGGTTCGACAGAGGCAAATTGATCCACACCCAGGAGGCCTGGCTGAGTTGGGTGAGGGTCTCCAAGCAGAGGTCTCACATGATGCCTCCAAACCCCTCAGCTCTTGGGGAAGCCAGGTGTGACTTGCAAGCATGCCACACACCAGCAAAACCGCACATGTGCTGCAGTTTCCCTGGCCCAGCCTGGTGATGGGCCAGGATCCCAGCACCAGCTGGGCACCTGTTGCTGGAGTGGTCTCCTGCAATGAGGTCTGTGGCTCAGGCAGCACCTGCTCCATGCACGGCTCTTTAGAGCTGTTTCCCAGCCCTGAGTCCAGTCCCATGTGTGCCCAGTGCCACTCACAGCCTGAGCTGCTTGTGCTCATCCCCATCCCCATCCTGGGAGCCTGGGGCTGCTGGGTGTCTGTGTGGGGATGTTCCCACCCACCCTGGAGGAGCAATGTGTGTGTGAACCTGGTTACCAGCTTAGGAAGGTCCTGAGCTGCTCACAGTCCGTCTCACCGACTGATCTGAAAAATCAGTGTGTGGTCCCCAGGGGTACTTTCTCCTTTGGGAATGCGGAATAGCCCAGAGAGCGATCCTACCGAAGATCCCTGTGATGCCAGGAGGGTTTGTACTCCATGTCTGAATGTCAGATCACAGGGGATGGGGTGAGTAACTTGTTCCTTGGCCAATGCCTCTGTTTTGCAACAGGAGAGGACTCTTTGAAGGGAAGTCAGAGCTTTTTGTGGAGTTTGGCAGCTGTGGGTGGCAGACATGGTGCATCTGATGGAGTTCATAGTGCTGGCTGAGCCTCTTGACTGCTTTGTCCCATGTTGGGTGCCAGTACCCTGGTGTTCCTGGCTGGACCAGCACATGGGACCCCAGGAGCTGCCTCTCAGATTTGCAGGGGAGCCAGCACTTGTGCTGAGTCCCTGAGAGCTCTGCAGTGCAAAATGCCTGAGAGGCAGCGATCCCTGCAAGGCAGCAGCACGCTGGAGACACTGCAGCGAGGTCAGACTAAACATCAGCTGTGCGCCAGGTTGTTGACATTTTGTCCTGGAGGAAAAGATCCTGAAAAGCCCTTGAGGAATCAGTGAGGTGAGGCTCCATGCCAGGATGGGACTCCTTCCTCAGCCACAGCCCTTCTGGAGAGGCCCTGGGTGGGAGCTTCCAGCTCCTTGCAGTGCTCGCTGCCCTGGCATGCATCCCCAGGCTTGCGTGACTTGGGCATTTATCCCAGAAAGGAGAAAAAAATTCCCTAAGGTGGTGCTGCAGCTCCAGAGTCACATCATGTTTAGAGATGCTGCAGAAGCTGTGTCCCAAGGAGGCAGTGGCAGCACTAAGCCCTCTCCTGAGTGCTGGCACCCCAGGCTGTGCCTGCACTGCTCAGGATGGGTACCTGGCTCTGCATCACTCTGGCATCACTCCTGTGGCACGGCCTGCTGGGGAGGTTGCTGGGCCGGGTGCTGCTGGCCTGGGCAATTAGGACTGTCAGCAAAAATGGGCCAGAAATAATAAAGAGTGGGGCCCAGTGAGCTGCTGTTGGCTGTTCCCAGGCAGGAAGGGGTTAGTCCAGTTGTGAAAGCATGGGAGACACCGGGATGTCAAAGAGAAACCGCGTGTGGTGCTGTCACAAAAGTGTCCCCCCAGCCATGCTCATTACCAGCCTCAACCCAAACCAGCCTCATCTTTAGGCTCACTAATCTCAGTCACTGCCCTGGAAGCCTGATCAAATATTCCTGTCCGTTTCTACCCCTTTGCCTGCTTTCCGTGGCAGAACTTCTCCCTTTTTAGCACAGCAGGCAGGACTCTCTGGGCTTTGCTTCTTCTTAAACATACAGCACGGGAACCAACAAGTAAAGTCCATATGGCCTAGCAAGAAAGGTTCTAATACCTATTTTAGTAATCTTTAGGCTAAATACCACATGGCAGAATGGATAGAAAGAAAAAAAGTACCTACAAGCCTTTATCCATACACTGTGCCTGCAGATTACCTTAGAAAAGACCTTATTAAGAACCTCCAAAAGTCCAAATCAGGTTTGTTTTTTGTTTTGTCACTTTTTGGCTGACTCAGCCGAGCATTCTGTTGGGTTTTTGAGATGATGGCATTTGCTATGCAGCAGGCATTCCAGGCAGTCAGTGGGTTTATGAATTTTCTAAAAGCGTCTTTGCTTATCCTTTATTTTTTTTTCCTTCAGAGATCTGCCAGATAGGGGTTCAAGCCCTGTGGTTCTACAGTTCTGTAAGTTGGTGGGCAGGCTTTTGGAAGTTTCAGCACAAATTGCTGGCATAAATTAGCCCGTTTCGTTCTGTCTCCAACTTGAAAACTTCTTTTTTCTTGGAAAAGCAGCATTAAACCAGAAAGGAGAGTTGACTTTCTAGCCCATCATGCGAGAGGAAGGAGGGAGGACAGTTGCTTTGTTTGGGGGATGGTTTTGGTTGTTTGTTTCTTTAGAAGCAGATACAAATACCTGCAACTTTGGCAGACTTGAGGTTCTTTCTTTTTTTTTTTTTAATATATTTTATTATATTTAAGAAATTAGGTCTTGGTTGTTCTCTTTTTCCTGGAGGACTTTTGACACAATTCAAGCAAGGGGGAAAAACAAGAATGACCAAGAGGCTCAAAAATACTTAAGTCAAACAAACAACTCAAAACATCCATGTTTTATGTTGGTTCCTTTTAGCAGCTGTTTGTCTCCAGATGTCTGGCAAGCGGTCGCAAGAAGCACTTTATGTGTAAATTCAAAGAGTGGTCACTGCTTCAGCTAGCAATGGACAAGGTTTCCATCTCTGTTTATCTGACCGTCTTCCTGCGGGAGACAGGAGTGAGACAGGAGATCTTATGGCAAGCAGATTATGCAAGGAGAACTCAATTCAGGGTTTAACAACATGTATATATTTAAAAACCTATATTTTAAAAAAACCCCAAACCCCTTCTCGTCTACTGTGGGGGTTTTATATACCAGAAAGCAAAAGCCTTACAACATCTAAAACTCGCCAGAGACACAAATTGCCCGTGATCTTTTGGAAATCACAAGAGACCATCACCTCTTGCCTTAGTCTGTGGTAGTAATGTTGCCAAGGGCTGACTGACTCCACAGGAAGAGCCCTTTTTCTGCCTGGGGAGGACACTTCAGCTTAGCTGACATGGCTTGTCCCTTGGGAAAGACTGAAATCTGCTTTGGAAAACCTTGTGCCTGTTGGATCACTGGCTTTGCCCAGCTGAGGAGCTTTTGCAAAATATGAATGGAGCTTTAGATGCTAAAACTTTGTGGGGAAAAGGTGGACAGCTGCATTGCTGCTCTTGGTCTTGGAAAAAAGAGTCAATTCAATTACATGTAGTTGTGTTTTGTGCAGCTGGGCTCAAAGGGCCACCCCTTTCATTTTATTTATTAATTTATTTTCCAGAATGAAAAGTTCTGCACACTCCTTATGTGGCTTGGAAAGCAGTAAGAGTAGGATGGATGGAAGTTAACTGGATGTGACCTTTCAAAAAATTGTCTGCCATCAGGAAAGCAAATGCTAAAGGAAAAATAATGTTTAAAAAAGTGAAATATTTAAAATTAAAAAAAAAAAAAAAGGAAATCCCCAAAAGTAACATAGTCTGGGCCATCAAATAATATCCTCAAAGTTTATTTTTTGGTTGAAGACAACCCTGTTCTTTCTGGCTCTCTTTCTGGGCAGTCACAGGAAGATGCCCAGGACCTGTGATGTGCCTGGCCACACTGTGTATCTGTCCTGGAGCAATCAGCCTGCATGAACCACAACCGAGCCCAGGTTAAAACAACAACAGCTTTTTCGCTCTTGAGGAACAGAGCACCTCATTCCCCTGACCCCCTCCTGCATCTTCCCAAAGGGACTGAGAGACTTCTGTGGGCCGTGCAGGCTCCCTGTTGCATTGCCTGATCCTTGGGAGAGCAGCTCCAACATTGCCCCCATCCTCTCTGCCAGTCCTCCCCATGTGAGGTTACTCGACTGTGCATATGAAAATAACTTGTGTGTCCCAGTTTATTATTTCTCCTGAGCAGATGAGAGGGTTGGAGGCCGATCAGAGCAGAGGAGTCTCCTGGTGAGTTCATTCTTCAAAAGCTCGTGAGGGCTGCTTCTCATTAGGCCTTGCTGTAGTGCCAGGAGGAAAGAATAATTCTCTGTGGATTCATGTGCACGTCCCTTTACTGCTGTCCTGGAGTGGCTGCAGCTGCTCTGCTCTCGGGATTTTTCAGACACAGCAAACTCTGTGCTGTTTAGACTGCACGGGACGCTGGCAGCTGGAGATGGAGGGCTCGGAGCAGTGTGAGCTCCCAGCTGTGCAGAGCAGCCACAGGCACGGCACTGACCTCCCCAGCAGTGCCTAGGTGCAGGCACACGCTCCATCTTTGACGCTATAATGCATCAAAGAACAATTGGAGAATCCATAGGGCTCCTAAACAGCTTTGTTCTTCCTCACCCCAGAAACCTCATCTGAAAGCCCCTCAGGTAGTGTCTGGAGTCAGCATGTTTCATCAAACATTGATGATTTAAAATTGCAGTGAGCTGTGCTGTGGGATGGGGGGACACAGGAACTGCTTGCTGCCCCTGTCATCCTTGCTGTTTGCTCCAGGCTTGTGGTGAATTCCCTCAGGCTGGCTGATGAGCATTGCAAGGCCAGCCCAATGAGGCAGCCCTGCATCAGACAACCTTGCTGCTGGCTGCAGTGTGTTTTCCACAGATGTAAGGACTATTCTAGTTGTACTAATTGCTGCCACTCTGAATCAATAAAATAACTTGCATCTGCTAGCAAGCACTGAGAGGCCTTTCCAAACCAGGTGCTGAAAAGGTGTTGCACTTCGACCCCCTTGGAAACAGGCCAACAGGCCACTGGAAGATGGGGCAGGAGGGAGCAATGGGTATTGCAGGGGGACAGCCCCAACATCTATTTTTAGTAACTCACTTTGAAAGTTCATTGCTGATTGTGAATGATTTCTGCGCTGTGGCTTCTGTAATGACTGTGTAACTAGTTTCACTGGCTAATGGTAGCAGTGATGATCACAACGCACAGAGTGAGACATTTAAATGTGATGCAGCAGAAGAGAATTTGCCTAACTGCCCCAGTGGCTCTGAAAATGTCTAAAAGGGCATCTTTATTCATGGCCACTCCATCTGCAAAATCTCCACCTGCTCCACTGTCTTTTTTGGGTCTCAGTATGCTCTGATGGGCAAAGCACCCATCCCACGCCCCTGGGCTCTGCTGTCCCAAGCTGGCACATCAGCAGGCCTCACTGATGGCTGCTACTGCACCAGCCAGGCTGCAGAACATTTCTGCATTTTCTGCTCCATAGTTGTCAGTTCTTGGGGTTTAACATTTTATTATTATTATTTTCTAAATTCTTGGATCAGCCCCTCAAAAATGTTTTGGTGTACGGCTGTAACAGAGTCCAATTCAAAGGGATGCTCAAGTGCAAACAAAGGCACCACAACAAGACACGGAGAATTTCCCTTCAATGTAACTACTTCACTGGGATCTGCCAAATGAAGCTATCTTACCATTACCATAAAATATGTTTGCATTTTTCAAATGCTCTTGTCTGGTCCCATAAAAGAGCAGCTCTTCCGCTTACTGCTCTCTTATGGCTCCGGCCTTAGAAAAATTCTTACTCAATGTTATCATTCAGACCATGATGTTGACCATTAGCTGGTCTCTGCTCAGTACCTCTTACCAAGTTCATATTTCCTATTGACAGTGTGTACAAGATTCTGGATATGTTTTCATAACAAATCAGAGAGGCTCACGTTCCTGAAACGTACTGCCCAGCACCTTTGGAACAACCCTCTGAAGTCCACTGGGACCAGAAGAGGGGGATTGCTCCTGGCCTGCAACGCAGAGCACTGTCAGGGAGAGTTTCAGCTATGCCCAGCAGTTTTCCCTCTGTTTTCCCCTTGCTGGCAGACTCCAAGGGCTGGATGGGCTGGACTGATGAGGCCTTACCTATCAGTGGCGGGTTCAAGTGACCTCAGGGTCTGCAGTTTCTTTCTCCACTCTTCTGTGCTCAGGTGAGCACTTGCCAGGCTGGGTCATTGACCCTCTTTTGGGACCTCCCATTATTAGTTCATCTCTGGGGCCTTGCAGCTTGCTGAGAAGGTGGCCCAAAAACTTTTAGGAACTCCTAAATCCACACAGGATGCATAGTCCTCTGAGGGCCGTTACATCACGCTTCACTTGTTATTGCTGCTGGCTGCTACTGAGGAGAACAGGTTCCAAGTGCTGTGGATTCACCTGCCCCAAGCTGCACACTTTGCATCCGATGAAGAGGATGCCAATGGATCAGTGAGCCAGAGAACCAGCAGAGATCATAAACCCAAACCAGGCCTTTCCCTTACTACCACTATTAATTCAGTCAAGGGGCCACACTGCACCTTCCCTGTTCTTGTGGAGATGTTCATTCATGTTAGGCTTCAATACACAAAGCCACCTTCGAAATGTCCTTTCTGGGCAGACAGGGTAACATCCTACTTGCAAACAAGCAAACCTGTCCAGATGATGTAAAAATGGCTTTTCCAGCCAAACCATTAGCAATGCCTCAGTGTGTCCAAGCTGTGACAGCAGCCAGATGCTGTTATTAACCTTTAAACCACATGAGTTACGAGCTCCTTGCTGCACAAACGTTCTGGTGAGAATGAGAACCAGGGTTTGCAAACATCTCTTTCCCTCAAACGATAAGCATGATAAAGGATGATAAACTGATGTATGACACAGGGCCTGTTCCGTGGGACAAGCACCAACCCCCAGGGCAAGACACTCACATACCAATATTTCTGTCTGCTCCTGTGCAGCGTTGCTTGATGGTAGGGGTCAGTTTGTTAGAGTGTCATGCCAGAAACCAAACCTACAAACAACACTTAATTGTGAATGCTCCTGTTGATAAAGTAGCTCTACAGCTGAAACTTGACCTCCAGCCCTTTCTTCAAGCAGAGGGCCAGATTACAGCCCAGTTGCACTGACCACACAGTATCCATGTGCCAGGCCAGGACTGCAGCTGGGGCAGCAGCTCGGGTTTATGGCAACCGTGAAGACCCTCTCACCCAAAGCCTTCCTCAGTCATACCCAGACTCCCCTTGCCTGAAGGTACCAGGCATACTGGAGTTTTTTTGGGAAAAGATGGACAACACAGGACCCCTACTTCTCTGTCACAGGCCACACAGCTGGTCCCAGCAGCAGTGTTGAGTACATCACTCCAGGGCTCCGTTAAAAGGTACGCAAATAAAATATTCTTCTTATCAACTGCTTAAAAATTGCTTTTGCTTTCTGAAAAATAACAATGCAACAGGAGCAAATGATCATGCTGAGCCTTCTTTCTGTTTGCCATTCATGTCAGTTCTCAGTGAGTTACAGGACCTTCCCAATGGACTGAGATTAAGCCCATCACAACTGCCCACAGCTGCCTTGGTGGACGGATCTGAAAACCACATATGCAGGCAGCAAATGAGCTGCAGGTACCAGGCACAGATGTGTCAGGACCACACTGACTGACATAGTGCAGAACTGGCTCTAGTCCAGGAACAGTCTACCAAGACCATCTCTACAGGTCCTGGCTCAGGGTACTCCTGCTGACTACCTGGATACAAAGCCAGATCCTGCTCCCAAAACCAGTTCCACTCAGAAGCATCAGTATTAGAGAATATGGAACTGTTTTTGACACCTTCCACAGAACAAAGTTGGGAATTTAACAACCTTCCTTGCTACACCCCCCCAACAAAAAAGGAGAGGAATAAAGTACAGTAGATGGGTGGAATGAAGAAGAGTCTCTGGTACCTACATCTTCCCTGGAGCAAGGACTTCTCACAACATCTTGGTGAAAGTGTTGAGCATGCAGTAACGTTTTGAGTTTCGCTGCTCTTGTGCTAACCACACTGTAACGGCAAACAGTCCTGCCACATCTGGATGAGGAATCTGGTTTTCAAGAGAAGCACAGCTGAGAAAGGCTTCAAACAGGACCTGATTGACCGATTAAAAACAGATGCTGTGCTGGCAGGCAGGCTGCTGTGGATCATCTGATACAATCCCCTTCCCCTCGGTTCTGTACATAATGTCCTTCCAAGCAAAGCCACCTCCTCCATAGCTATGTCTAAATTGCATTAGGAATCTTGGCATTTTTTCAGTTATACATATTGAGAATGGTTTTACCATTTAAAATATTTCAGGGGGACTGTAGAACCAAGTAGTAGACTGCTTATCAGAAATCCACCTGGTACTCAAAGAGGCAGAGGCCATGCTGCAGAGGGCCCAGGGCTGCAGCATTTTAATCCCTGCAGTCCTTAACCTTTACACAGCACTTTCCCCCTTCTCCTGGAGGAGCGAGCTGTATCAGCTCTGGGACCAGAGAGGAACACCCTCCCCACCACCTCACACACTGCTTTAATTTTAAGCATATGAGCAAAGAAGGCTCTGTATCCCAATACTGAGGCATGAAACATCTTTCTCCCATTTCACTTTGGAAGGAAACAGCACCTTGCAGCAGGTTTGCTTGCCTCTACCTGCTCCAATATGTCCAGTATGGCTCTGGGCTGCTTTAGCTCACCCACATCCTCACTTTAGCTTAGCACAGAGACTGGACATGGCACATTGATAGTCTCTGTACTCAGTTGTTCATCCTCTAGCTTGGAGATTATTACTTCCCTGTGGAAGACTGAAAATAATCCAGTGGGCCAGTTGCCTTAGGAGTACTGGCTATATAGTGGTGTTAGTCCTCTCTGGTGCTGGAGGATCACAAATTGAGTTGCTCCAGGTAGTTTTCTTCTTACCCTCTTCCCAAATACAGCTGAAACAAATCCCTTACTCTCCCAAGGCTGCACTTGCTAACAGAAGTCACTGGGATCAGTTCCTATTTAGCCAGAATCAACATAGTCAGGAATTCCTGTATTACACTTAGAGGTGCAAACAAGTTTCAGGTCAGGACTAGTTGCTTGCTTGGTCACAAATGTAACAGGAGATTCATCCCAGAGAGGCCAAGGAAAGGGGATAACTCCTTTTGCTCTTGTTTTTCAGTTTGACAGGGGAGAAGGGCTGGTATCAGCTTGCTGAATAGCAGAACCATCTAAATTAATTTCACATGGAGTGTCTGGTCTCAGCAGCAGGATGCTAATCCTGTGCAGCACTGCAGCCACAGGGGTGCTCAGGGACAGTATGGGGAGAAGGCCTCATTCACTGCAAAGCTGAGGCAAGAGTGGCATCTGCAGTAGGGAAAACAGGGGTTCAGGCAACTGCTGGGGAAGAGATGTCCAAGAAACTTGGCAATTCTGTTTTTATCCTCAGATTTTGTAAGCAGGAGAGTGCAGGAAAAAAAAAGAACAGGTCCAAGTATACATGGCAAACAAGGCATTGGAACAGGTTGTCCAGAAAATCTGTGGCTGCCCCATCCCTGGAAATGTTCAAGACCAGGTTGGATGGGGCTTTGAGCAACATGGTCTAGTTAAGAGTGTCCCTCCCCATGGCAGGGGAGATGGAACTAGATATCTTTAAGGTCCCTTCCAACATAAACTGTTCTGTGACTATAAATTCACTCTGGCTCAACGGCCTGAAGACATTCTGACTTTGCCCACAACTTCTTTCCACTTCCCAACAGCATCCAGTTGAGAAATCAGCACAACACACAACAGGAGTGGCAGCCACCAGGCAATTTATCTGTCACTGCCTTGGCAATTGCTACAAACTCAGCCTGGGCAAAGGAGAACAGGCGAGCCCAGACACTGTGAGTCACTTGTCCATGGTCAGACTTAAGACATCTAATGGAAGTGTCAGTGAGAGAACACAGGATCTGTGAGAAGAGGAGTGGCTAAGGAGTGCCTGAGCACCACAGCTCAGTTTTACTGACAACAATGCTGCCACTCTACCACTGTTAACACCCTGGGCCATGCTGAGGTGAATAATGACCCTCATAATTTACCCTAATACACTTCTCGAAGGAGACTCCCCTTTTTGAGCCTGCAGATGGTGTAAGATGGCTTTAAGCAAAGCAATAATTGCTTCATCAGAACTTTTAATTCTGCAGTGGCCACACTATGTAGGGATGATAAAATGCAGTTACACACACACAGACTGCCTCCCTGGCCGCCTTCCAGAGGAAAGCATTGTGTCCACCCTTAACTAGGGCAGTGTTTCTCACTGACTAAAACAAATGCAGCTCAGCTGGTTTAATGCAGTTTTTTGCATATTAGAATTAAGCAATGAAACATTTTAATAGCAGTGAATATCCTGAGCATTTCAATGATTTGGGTTTTTTCACTGTCACATTGTTTTTAAATGTCTCCATTAAAAACATAAAACTGGTAAATTGTCACAACTCCAGACTCACTGGCAAATGCAGGATCGTTGCAGCACAATGCAGGTCTGTCTTGCCACTGAGATTTGCAAAACTTGGGTAAAAAATAAGATTTAAAGCATAGTCTTTCAAGGGAAAAATATACACAGTAAGATGCACAGTGCCAAAATCTCCTTTCTGCTTTGCAAGTGCTCTGGAGGCACATTCACACTTCACTGAGCCAAATAACTTCTGAAAATGACTGCACATTTGGAAAACGTGCAGACTGAGTCCTAACAAGAACTGTTTAGGTTTTATGACTCCGAGCCATCTGTGAGCTAAAGGGACAGAAACCATCTAAAAACCGTCAAGCCGCGGGTTTGGTTTCCACAATAAGCTCTGATTCACCTTTAATCTCCCCAATAAGTGCACGCCGGCAATTCTGCAACAGCCCCACTGGAAATGCCACGGGTGTGAAAAACAGCAGATGGTTAACGGGGGTGGAAAGCTGTACAAATCATTAGAGAAGCATGGAAAATTCAGTGCTGGCTACAAAAGTCACTAGACAAGGGCAGCTGTAAACAGCCAGGTGAAAAGAGGCGGGAGGGACACGTGGTAGCTGCTCTGTACAAGCTGCTGCTGTTTCCTTCTCAAAACGCACCAGAAAAGTGCTGAATCAAGCACATGAGAACAGACCAGAAGGTGCAATGCTCCCAAGTATTAATGCTAAGGGAGTTTTCCATCGCGCTGGAGTTTCCAGGTTTTAGCAGCCCCTTGGATGTGATTATGGAATCACTTAAGGACCCTGGGGGACACTCAGAAAGAAAACCCACTTGCTTTTTGTATGTTGTATATACACGACTGGTAAAGCCCAGGCAAGTGATTACTGTAATCTGTGACTGACACAGCAAGAGATATCCCAATGTGCTGAGGATACGTGCAGGATAAACACAACACTAAGCCAGGAAGCAAAAGCAGGAAAGAAAGGGAACTCAGTATGGCCTGTCTTATACTGCACTCCTAACTCACAAAAGCCCAAACTCTCTGACTGCAAACAGACATCATGACATGCAATTGGATGACCAAGAGAGGATTTTTCCCCTGGTTATCCCACCAGTTTACAGTATCTTTAAACAGGAGAGGGGTGTAATTTCCAACCAGCTCAATAGGCATGAATAGCCACCTTCTAGGATATCTCACAATGAGTTCTGCTTATGCTTAAATACGGTAGTTATTGCAGAAGTGGAAAGCAAGGAAAACTGAATTTTGGTAAGGAGACAGTAGCAGATACAAGTGGGGGCAGGAAAGCAGCTAGAACCAAATAATGAAAATCATACCATCATTTTCATACTCAGTAGTGTTGTGACATTTGTCCTACCAAGGATTTAATCCTTCTGTACTTGGGTCTGCCATCCCTGATTGTATTTTACAGGGGAGCCTTCTCCCTCCTCTTTTAGCTTTCCGTGGGCAGCCCTGAAACACTTTCACCGCCAGTTCCTCAAGTAACCTGTGGCTAAGCTCTCTTGCCTGTATCATGTCTCTGAAAAATCAATGAGTGCCAGTGAAAGAGGAAATCAGAGGGACACTGATTGAGAAACAATCAACAATCACTCAACAATCACTGTTGAGAAACAATCTCTGCCACCAGAGGCTGGGGTTGGAGCCACCATTTCCCCCACCCCTCCATGCACAGTTTAGGCAGATGGCATCCACTTACACAAACATATCTGGCCATGGCAAAGCAGAACATAAATGAGTACGGTGAGAGAAAAGAGACCACAAATGCTTTTCAATTTTATTCTTACTGGGAGGGTAGTGGCATCCTGACATGGTCCTTCACATCATCCAATGAAAACTGACAGGGACTTTTTCAAGGCTCCTAGCTCACCTAGTAGTTTATGGGACTAAGTCTTGGAGTAATCTTGGCTTGGCTGTAGTGCTTTGTCAGCCTGCAGACACGGCATTCCCAATTCCAGACAGTTTTGCTGGGTCAAGACTAAAGTAATCAGTACTAACAGAAAAGGAAAGTAATCAGATGTGAAACACAGACCATATGATGAGTGATGTGTCAGGCTGGTACTACACAACATTTGTACAGACCAGTCAGAAATGGGTATTATAAACAGAGCTGGAAAACAGTAATAGTTAAAAACATGATCAAGTGCTTCTGATGGATTTCCCAGAAAAAGAGAAAGTCTCTTCAGAAAAATAATGTAACAGCTTCAAAAAACAACAGCAGCAACAACAACAACAGAACAAACAAAAAAAAATGCATCTAGTGATCTTTAAATCAGCTTTTCCATTGGATAAATATATTTGAAATAGTTGTACAGTTCACAGTGGCATAAAGTTCTCTGATTGCTTGAGTGCTTGAAAATATCTCATCAGTAAAAAAATACCAGAGCTGGGGGAGGAAAACCCTCTCTCTGAATTCTGTACATGGGTAAATGCACAGGTTTTGGCAGGCATCAGGTCATTGGATCCATGGGAAACTGGCAGCATCACAGGACTGCAGATCACAAGTCAGGGGATGGAGGATAAGAAGAATAGTAAGGCCCATTTTCCTGCAATGAGAACAGAATAAGCAGTTGAACAGAAGTCTTCTCCAATACACCTCGGTGCAATGATAGTGCCACCGAGGCAGAAATAATTAGGTATTCTGGCTTTGTCTTCCATGGGTACAGTAACTGCCACAACTCACCCAGGAGAGGACTGTGCCAGTGAACAGGCAAACACAGGTCTTGTTTTTGCCTGTCTTTTAAGCAAAAAAAGCAAGTTAAACTTTTGCCATTAAACCAAAGCTGTGATGCCAGGAAGCCATGAATGTTGGCATAGCCAGGCACTCAGACAAAGCTGCTAATGCAGACACACAGCTCTGGCTACTCCTTTGTAGTTACATCACATACTCTTTGGAATGATTCTGCCAATGCAAGCCATATTCATTCCACCATTTGGTTAGAGACCTGAGGTGCAGAAGGGAAGAAGGTCCTATACAAAGGCAAGGCACCTTTCTACTGTTCCATTTTTCCCTGCTGTTTTGGTTTTTTTTATTTTCCTTTTCCCACATGCTTGTTAGTATGTGGGGCAGGGAAGATGAAACACAGATCCTATTTCTTTTTTCCAGTCAGTATAAGGTGTATAGCAGCTAACACAAATTTTATCTTGTCCACAGGCTGTTAGTGTGTTATGTTACAGTTCTTGGCTGAAGAAGGGTAGGCTGCCTTTTATCCACATAGGAGACTGCTCTAATGGGAAAGCAGCCTCCTTCTTAGCCAAGCCCTCTGCTTGGGCTGATGCAGACAGAAAATTCAGAGAATCATTACACAGAACAACAACACAGACTCTCCAGGAACTTCCCTCTTTCTTCTCCCCATTCTTAAGACATAAAAGTCAGTCCCCTTAAAGCTCTTGCAGAGCACCAGAACTGCTCTTAGGGCAGACACTCATGGTGGCCACAGGCAGCCACTTACCCTGGCGTCATACTCGAGGACGAAAGGGGGAAGATCAATCTGTTCCGGGGATATGGCTGTGAACAACTGCTGAAGGCTTTCCACATAGTGGATTTTGTCCTTTAGCCCTGAGACTGTAAAGGTTGTGAAAAACCATGCTGAGACCTGAAAATAAAACCCAACAAAAACCAATTAACAAGGTGCTGTTTCAAACCCTTCAAGTTCAATGTAATACTCCACAGTGAAACAGGCCTGAGCTGAACTTGAAACACTAAAATCATTGCCATAACACAACGAGGTCAGGAAGTATGCACCACCAACTGCTAGCAAGCAGTGTCTTGAGAGCTTCAAGCTAGTGTTTTCTGACTCTACACTCACTCCTCCCCAAATGCCAGCTTAAGGTCCCTTTCTACAGTCCAAGAGTGACAGCTATTCTGCTATTTGTCTTCAAAACCCCACCAGTACAGTGGCATGTTTTCACTCCAATGGAGTTTAGCCAGTTCAGAAAATGACCTATTTGACTCTGTCAGAAGCATTTTCAACCCTTTACATTTGAATTTTCACTTGAAAGAAAGGGCAATCAGAGGGAGGGAAAGGCAGACTTTTGGCTGTTCAAAGATTGTACTGAAATCTTCCTTCTGCTTTGGGTTGTCTGAGTGAGCTTTTGTTTTACCAGCTTTTGAATCAAAGCCTTATCAATTTAACTCTACAAGAATAAGCCTATCAACTTATTCTACAAGATTTTACTTTAAATATTCACACCTCTGTCTGTTTTGGGTATAAACTGGATATGGAGTTTTTGTTTCTGAAGACCAGTAAACAGCAATCTAATTCTGCTTAGACTGACTGCACAAGCTTTACGTTTTCAACCCTTCTTCTCCAAAATTAAGATCTGTATTACTTCTTGTTTATTTCTTATCTATTCTTTTGCTGGCAGACTGAAGGAAAAGAAAAAGAACCTGTTCTACAGGTCACAGATGCTCATATTAGGGATCAATCACATGGTCCTGGGCAACCAGCTCTTGCTGACTCTTCTTGAGCAAAGGGGTCAGAGCAGATGACCTCCAGAGTCATTTACAACCTTGACCATTCTGTCATTCTGTTTGATAGTTTTGCTTTGACTGCAGGAAGTTAACAGAAAAGAAGCAACACTGCAAGAAAAGCCTTGAGGAAAGCAAGAGTTTCAAAGAAGCTACAAGAATAAGTCAATAAAAATGATCTGCCTGAATACAACATTCAAAGAAAAAGTCAGTTCCTAAAAACTGTCCTGGAATAACTGTGCTGCTTCCTCAAAACAGCTTATTTTAATGAGAAAGGAACAATGAAAAAGAGAAAACGAGGTAAAGAATATGACAGAACACTTGAAATCAGTTCATTATTTTGAGGGCAGGATTAGAGATTGCAGAAAGCAGGGAGACAGATTTTACTGGCATCCATTATTCATTATATTGTTCTAACAAGACCTCTTCTGAGTGACACTAAGTGACAGTTTAACGAGTGAAAAATACCTTCTCAATCTTGCACCAAAGTAGCATGGATTTCAAGGTGTGTTATGAATGACAATCATTAAACATAATTGCTTTGGATGTTTAATGTATAAAACCCTAACAGGGAATACCTTTGTAGCCATCACAAAAACTGCTCTGGGGAAAAGTGTTTTTTCTTTTTCTCTTTCTCCCTCTCACTATACAAGCCACTGCAGTTTGACATCTTACCCAAGAACACAGAGAGAAGGGAGGGGGGCAGAAATGTTTCTGGAGAATTCTTCTATTACTTCTATTCTTGATAATCACAGGTTATAGAAACAGTAATATAAGAGCAACTATTTTCTTACTGGTAATGGAACTTTAAATTAAACCAAATCTCTGTTAATGCACTGAAAGTATAACTCTGGTAAGTTATACCAGAGCAGCCAAAGAAAGTTAAAAATCTAGTCATCTGCTGAAGTTTCCCTTCACTTTATTTTTGTCATGATAATCTGAATCTAAATAGAAGGCTGTCAAAGTCACTCTGCCAAGCTATAAACTCACAGCTAAGTGTACGAGATGTCTCCCACAAAAAAACCAACAACACAGATTAGTTGTGTCACTAATCTCTTAATTTGGTCATACCTCAAAGAGAAATTTACTAAAATCTGGGAAATTTTATTCCAATTGGAAGGATCTTGTGTAGAAAAAGACCTAAGAGATTTGCAACAACCTTTCCACTGGCATCTGATCTCCAGAAACCGCTTTTAGGATTGTTACAGAAAAACAAAACAAAAATTGCTCATGATAAATACAAATATCATGATGATTATGAATAACTAATTTGAGTCTTCGGTATGTTTCAGTTTTGAAACATTCTTGATTCACAGCCAATTAATGAAAACAGAATTACTCTGGGTGAGACTGTTTCAAATCCAGCTATTTATGGTTCCATTCAGAATACAAGCTCCGAGAAAGTTTGTTTGGAGAGCTTTTAGAAGACGGGAGCTGAGAGGATTCACAAAAAAATATGCCTCCAAATGCCTCCTTTATTTATCTATCAGCAACTTTATAAAACACAAGCAGGAGGAACTTTGCATGCAAGAGTACAAAGGAACTTGTGATGGCACTTCATGGGTACCCATATCTGAGGCATGGCAGTGAAGTGCTCACACAGCAAGAGTCACTCCAGCCTGCAAAGCTGCTGACTACTATCTCTACTATGATTTCATGACAAGAACAGCTCAATTTCACAGATCACAAGAACACTCAAAGCATGGAGAAAGGCAGGAGCAGTGTATAAAAATGGACTGCACAGTGGCTCACTCTGCTTCTGTTACTCCATGTTTTAGGATAACTGCTGAACCTTCCCCCCTGCACACCAAACTCCATGTATTCTAGACAGGCAACTATCCTCAGAAAACACATAATTCACAACAGTTTCACACCTAGAAACTGAACAAAGAGTCATTGCTGGCACCATAAAGTACATGGAGAACTATGCTGGTTTTCTAGGGACATAGATTTTCCAAAAGACATGATGAAAAGCCTCTTGATCCCTTTTAGCCCATAAATAAGCAAAAGTGATTCTGACAGATGGCAGCCATCCACTGTGCCAGGATTCAGTACTGCTGTGAAAGGGACAATTTATACCAGAGATTTAAGATCTGTGTATGAGGGTGATGTATTTGCGAAGTCACACGAATGCACAGGCCTTCCTCCTGAATTTGAGGCATGGGATATTTCCTACTACTTCTAAGGAAGGAAGTTAGTGATCCAACTAGGGAGATGAATTTGCCAAACATTTTTTGAAGAAATTTGAAGCTTTTGAGCTATCTTCCCTGGGGACAAGAGCCCTGAAAGAGCCAATAAAAAGGAGGGGAGAGAAAAATCATTTCCTCTTAGCAGCCATCTTCTTCACCATGCTTTCTGCTGCATATTCCCCATCATATTTCATAAGCTGATAGTCCGTGCAACAGTCAGAGGCAATCCTGCTTGCCTTCCAGTTATAGAAAAGACTGGCAGGAAGACATGGTTACACATTCTCTTCTGCCTCCAGCTGTGCTGCCAGAATAGGCTACAAACTAATACTATTTCCAGCAAGTTAGAGAACTCTGTGTCTCTCACCCTCCCCACTTCCCACCAACCATCTGCTTCGCCTACAGATCTGTTGAGTCCCACTGCAGTTTCCAAAGGGACAGACAAGATGGCAATAGACACCAGTGACGATGAGTTCTCATCCTTCAACAACAAAAAAAGGTGTTTCTCAACTAAACAGAAATGTATGGGAAGAGAGGAGGGAGATGAAGTGCTGCTGAGAATCTAAAACAATAGTACTTCCTAGATTCAGCTTTTCCACTCGACTTTGTGACCTTAGTAACGTTCTCTGCCAGCTCCTATATTTTTATTAGCATCAGAGCTGGAAGCTCTAATTCTAGGATGCAGACCTCTGATCTGTACCGTGTTGGAATAACTAATAATTTAACAGAAACTGGAAGCCTCAGTCTCATCTACATAAAAACAAGGAAGCTCCAAGTCTCTTGGTATCCCAGCTGTGGACAGGCAAAGAAAGGACTTTTTGGAAATTTAGCAGTCAAAGAAATTCTTGCTGAACATATGCAAACAGATGTGTTTTTCCAGGCATATAATTTTCTCAAATGTGATTAATGTCAGCAAAAAGCAGAAAAAAACCACAGAGGTTAATCTGATGTGAACATAGAGGATCAGATTTCTGTTTTAATTGGACAAACAAAAATTCTAGAAAGGGCTGCTGCTGCCACTGAGTTCATCTGAAGTACTCATACTGCTGCAATAGGAGTAGTGGGTGTGAAGTCCATAAGGGAACCAGCTCCATCTTCTGTTGCCCCACACAGATCTCAGCCAAGGGCAACAACTCAGTGCATGACAAGTTTAGGTTTTTTGTCTCCTGATGGATTAACAGGATTTTTCTGCACTGCATCAAAGGCATTCTTCCCATCTTTCTTTGCTGCTCTACACTCTATCCCTGACTAATCTCACTGCTGCCTGACACTGCCCTCTGCCCTTCCCAGGGCAGCTCTGAAGCGACACACAGGACACATACGCTACCTCTCATGTCAAAGAAAAGGTAAAACATCCAGGAGATGAACTACACAAAAAAGAATTCCCTGAGTGTTTGCTCGTGGCTCATCACCCTGCCAGCCAGACAGCAGGAAAAATGACAAGATGTTTCCCTTTGAAGGAAACATGATTCAAAGCTTCCACCTCTCTCTGTTAAGAGCACACAAAAACCAGGGCACAGACAGTGTGCACTGCATTGGGGTTCAGCTTATCACATAGGTTGGAAGATTACAGCTAGATCGAAGATGGGATGATCTTCAAGTTCAGAAGATCCAGAATATACTGCCTAATTTTGGGAGTCTTCTACATATCTCCACGTTCTTCATGTTACAGGCTTACATGCTCCTCCACCAACATGGTAGATACACTTTCCTTTTGTAAGATTTACCTCACCTTTGAACGAAATGTTGGGTGGACAAAATACAATGCCTTCAAATTCCTCTTGTACCTGGTTTAGAGAAAGAAAAAAATGTTTAAAAGTGAATTCTAATTAAGGTCACCTACACAAGCCAACTGTCAAAAGAGACCATTTTTATTCAGTGCCTGTGATGTGATTTTACAAAGTTAGTTCTAATGTAAGGGCCAGTACCAAAAAGTAAATGTAAATGGAAAATAAAAATAATAAAAAAAAGTAGACTGGTTATTTTTCAGTTAAAGACGTCACAGCCTTCAGTCTTTCCAGTAGGAAGTGAAAGAAAGTTAAGGACAAATTATGACTGCCACTGTTATCCAAGCCTCTCCCCTCACAACCAGCAACATACTTTAACAAAGCCAGGCTCCAAAAGCTCCAGCTCTGGACAGTGACAGACAATACAACCAAAGTGCCTCCCTAACAGCTCCAAAGGGAGACTGCAGAGGACAGAACTTCTGGTTAAAAAGATGGACTTGAGAAGGAAAGAAAACACCTTCTCCTTCTTCTTGCCTTTATTAGTTATTTAGGCCTTTGTCCCAGCAAAACTCTCTCACAAATAAATGGGAAACCAGACACAGGGAATAACAAATATTTGCATAGCACAGGGGAAGACCGGAACGTGTTCTTTTCCTATTGACACTCACTTGGCATCAACAACATCATAGAGTTTCTTCAGGAAGTTAGAGTCTAATTGATTGTAATAATTTGTGAGGGTATGGAAGTACACCAGGACATATTCCTTCACTGCAATATGATCCATGACGTGGATGAAATACAAAAGAGCCTGAGGCAGAAAGAAATGAAATTTATATCTGCAAAGAACCCTTTCACAGTTGCATTACATCGTAATACACAACCCTTATTTCATCTAAAAATCAGGAATCATGAGGCTGGATGGCATCACATTTCAGCTGCAAAAGCAAGGCCAACATTCCAACTCTTCAACTTGACTGTAATAACTTGGAAGTCTTTTTTGTCTATCTGTCCTCACAGATGGAGATATATTCTTGCTGTTTCCATGAAAAACTACATTTGACATTACAATTCACTGTTCACATCTTGGCAGCTATAGAAGCAGAGTAACTTTCCTTCTTCTTGAGAAGAAAGAGTCCATGCTAGCCCTGTTTTTTCTAAAAACAGCCTCATTGAAAAGTGTCACCCCAACGTCCACATAGCTTTCTATGGGTAAACGTTTTTATTTGCCTACAAAAAAACTTTCTAGTTAACATCCTAAGTCTTCTACAAATAATGTTTCTAGTATTAACACTCAATTATCCTTGCAATCAGACTTTTCTATCCTAAACATTCATATGTAACCTACACAACTCTAGTTTCACAAGGCCTTACCTTTTCCATGTCTATCAATGTTACGGGGATATTCCTTCCAACCACCACCATCACTGTGCGACCACAGTTATCTACACCTATCAAAGAAAGAAAGATGTCTCAACTTCTCTCAGTCATGCCAGGTTCTGTAGTTGGGCCCTTTCAAATCAGGGAGAAAGAGCCTCAGCTCAGAACTCTTGCAGTGCATCTGGATTCCAACAGAAGAAATATGCTCAGTTACTGCTCTCACTATACCAGTACCTATTCTGAAAAAAACTCCCATGTATTACATCTGAGAAACTTAAGGACTGCAATTTTATGTCGCCCGTGTACTCCATATTTACCTAAATATCAAATACTAACATGGGTCTTATTTAAAAAGAAACCCCTCCTCTTGCAATTTTACCACCAAAACAAAATTCTTCCTAGAAACTAAGCTCTGAACTCCAATGAGATTCCCAGAGCGCACCTCATGGACCTCCTGCAGCCCACAGAGCCTTGTCTAAGGCAAACAGAAGGATTTAAATGTGCAGCTCTTGAGCAGAAGGAATCACACAACCTTGGTATTTACACAAAGATCTAGGTAAGCTCTGGGTTTTCATGAGGCCTAAGAGATCAGCCACAGGGCTGAACAGATTTTCTCTCCAGAAACACAGCTATGCTTTCCAGCATGACCTACTGTATAAGCAAGTCCAAAGAAAATATTTTTACTTTAAGACAATATAGATCAGTCATCAGTACCCTAAACTTACCTGTCTGGTACAAAGCTTTAAGAGAAGCAATGTCAGAGAGGTCTTCAGCTCTTGCCTGACACAGCCAGCGATTATAACTAGAAAGTTAAAAACATCTGGTCAGATCTAATCCCCCTTTGGATTAGCATTATAAGCCTGAAGAGGTATATGGGAAGGGAAGGACAAAACACGCTTTTTCTGACTGAGCCCTCTCTAATGTTGCTGTTTTCTGACCTATGGAGCAACTATCAAGTTTTTAAAGAAAAAAGTGTTAAAAAATAAAATTCAGTGTCTTAGTTATGCAGCTAATGATTTTCACTAGGGTAATTAATACATATTAATACATATCAATTAGTAACTACAGTGGCATTGCATTTGGGCTGGAAAGATCTCAGAGGTTTTTCCATGTAAATATGTCAGTGTTTAAAAGACAGAAAGAGAGAAAATTTCCCTTAAAAGTCTAGATGTCAAACACAACTATGTAGCAACCAGTGTCACATTTGGATTTTTTCTCCTTTGAATGGTGAACAACTTAGTGTCTCATCTGACAAAACAAGCCAACCCCATGCCTCGAGAGGTGTCCAGATTCTAAAGGAGTAATCATGCACACTAGGGTTACTAGGGCATGAAGGGGGAGAAAGCCTGAGAATCCTTCTATTTATCAAATGGAGGAAAAGTGTTCTGCTATCTGTCCACAGCCTCAGGAACAAGTGGGCAGTATTAAAAGCAGCTGATCCCACTATAAAAACGTGGTGACAAAACAGTGACATCTTGTGGCAAATAGGTAAGGCAGCTGGCTGGATGCAACGGGTGTGCTAAAGGGTTCATTACAAGCTTCTCTTTTTCTCTTACTGTCCCTTCCTTTCTCCCTTCAGGCCAAAGAGGCTACCACATCAATCCAGGGTGACACCAGGCTTTACCTGCATTTGCTTGCTGGAAGATTAGGCTTTACAGATAACAAAACCATCACTCATAAGGGTTGGTCCTAACTAACACAAATATTCACGTGAAAAACCAAATTCTCACTTCCTCTGATGCTGTTTCTGCAGTGCTGCCTCTGACAACTGTCCCTGAAGGATGAGGCGTCTCTGTTTATCAACGTCTCCCTCCATGCGGGCAAAAGCATGGGACCCAATGAAAGACAAATCTGCCTCCAGACCCTCTTCATCTGAAGCATCTGCAGTAGAAACAAAGGTGGTGTAAAATGTTTGGGCCATCAGCAATGCTGCTGATGAATTGCTACATTTCCCAGTGAGACAACACAGTCATGCTACAGACTAACACAAACCCTGTGAGGTACCATGATTCGGCTCTGACACCTCACTTGCACCACTGGCAGATCACAGCATGTGACTGAGAACTACTCCCTTAAAATGCTGGTTTGCCTGGAAACTAAATGGGAAGTGCTAGTCATCAGCTCATAACAAAGAGTTAACTCTCCCAAAAAACGAGTCTGGAGAGAGGGACTTGAGCTTTACAGTCATCCTACTTGAGAGCTTTACAGTCATCTTACTTGAGCTTTACAGTCATCCTCCTTGTCAAAGGGGGAAAAATTAGCACGCAGAAGCACAGATGCTGCAGCTTTATTCAATTTAGAAGCTGTACTGTAGAAAGGGCTCATTTTTTATATCACTGGCACTTTCTGAACAAATGCTGTCGTGATCTGAGTATAGCTATTTTTACAGTATTGTTTACAACACGACTGGGTGATGAAATAGAAGAGCACAGGCTCACTTGCTGGTGACAATACCAGAAGGCTCCACAGAATTGATGTCATCCAGGCATGTTGCTAAGACTTCCAGCACTGTCTGTCTGGGCAATCTGGACAGGAACCGAGTTTCCCCTTTTAGCATGACATGCTATAGTAGCAATGGAACAAGAGTGCAGGATTCCACTATGCAAATTCACTCTTACCTACACAAATCCAGTAATTTCACAAATTATTAGCTAGTGGTTGACTACATCACTGATCAGCCACAGCAGCAAATACCAAATATTCAGCCTTTTCCCAACTGGCTATGCAAAAGCAGAAAATCGATGTTAATTCCAAGTTCTCTGCTTTGGATGGTTTAAGGCTGTAAAACTTTCACATCACTGCTTAACAAGTAAGGCAGAATGTGTCTGCTACGTCCATTAACATATTAAATTGTTTTGCTACATGTTTCTCACCTCAACCCCGGCACCTAGGCAAACTCTTTACAAACAGACTTTCACTGAACTTTGATAGCCACTTCCAAACACTGATCTCTGGGTTGATCTAGCTTTTAGGGAGTTTCTGCTAGTTTTCATTGCACATCTACTAGTCTGATGCACTGTATCCCTGCTGTATCCATAGAATCGTATCATTTGAGACAACATTTGCTAATACATAAACAACACCTGGCTAATACACAAGACAGACCATTAACCATAATGCCTTTTTCAATTAGAGGTTGCACGAGATTCTGCAAAAACACCTTCAAAGATCCTAATCACTTTGGGAAAAAAATTACAAAGGGAATGAACTACCCACCTCTTCCATCAAGAAAGGAAAAGACAGAACAGCTCTACTGCACTTACTGCTGGGGAACACATGAAGCCAGTGAGGCAGCTTGAGAACGGGAACCATCATAACCTGTCTTAGGAGAACTGAGGTAGGAAAACATCTTCCTCCTTCCTTTTCTGTTTTCCCCACTGACTTTCACAGAGAGATACTTATTCCAAAGTCCAGTTCCAAACTCACCATCTGGAACGCCTGGCTTTTCAGCAATCCTGATCTGCCGCTCTGGTACTACCGGCTCCCCTTCCGCATTGCCAATATCTGCAGGGAGGTAAGGCAAGGACTGCATCTCTTCTTCCAACGATCTCGGAAAATACAGAGGCAGCAACTTCTGGTAAGTGACCTACAAATGAGAAAAATGCATGAAGGGTCTGTCACACATCTTCGCTTAAACAGCGTCTGCCTTCGTAGCAGTGAACTTCTCAGCAGCTTGGAGGCAAAATACTGCCTCCCTCGATGGTTACTTTGGGCTGTGAGCTGGGAATACAGGCAAGCAGCCCCGATAAAGGTTAACTTCTTGGGTTTTTTGCCACACTGGCACATGACTGAGAGGGCTCTGCTTTAACATGCATGAACTCAGGTAGACTGCAGATACTCCAGCTTTGTAATGAAGTTAAAATATGCACGGACGACAGATTTCAGCAAAGGTTGCTTATGTTATAATGCACCACTACACAGATCACCTTTAGTGATCTGCCTGGGAAAAAAGAAAAAGCACCAACCAAACAAGAAAATCTCTCCCCACATGAAGGGAAATAATGAGAATCTCTACAGAATGTAATACTTCATGGATTCTCTCCAGCTGATAAGCAGTTTTATGACCCCCAACAAATTAGTGACTTTCCTTATCCATATGCCACAGAACCCGAACACAGTCTGGGTGTTCTGCACAGGAACAAGTTCGATGTACAAGGAAAGTCAATATTCAAACTGCCTGCATCTCTCAGAACACAGATCATTAAATGTTAAGTCTGCTTTTTCCAACAAGCCAGCAAGTAGTGTTTAAGATGTCTGTAGGTGATCTACAGGGATGTTGAAGTGGCCCTCCTCAAGCACATCTCTATGTAAGGAGGAAACATTGTGTGAGGAATTTCTGGCTAACAGACAGCATCCAGCACAACTGCATGCGATCACCTCCCCTACTGCTCCCTGTCCACGGCTCAGGAACACAGAAGCCAGGAGCAGAAAGATTCTCAGAGTGTCCACAGTGACTGTTTATCCTAACAGCATGAACAGTACTGGAGAAGAGGCTATGCTAGGAAGGGACAGAAGGAAACTGCAAGACCAAAAGTCTATGTGAACTGAAGGAGAAATCCAAATCCAGCTTTACTGCTGCAGAGAAGATCAAACATGCCCACGAATTTTGGTGGAACGAATGCCAAGAAGATACCTCTTCAAGTTCAGAGACAGCAAACACCACCTTCTCCAGAGTCTCTCCATGAATCTCCAGAAACCTCCTAACTGTGCCTGCAAGGAAGCAGATTAAATGTAGTTAGCATAACAGGAGAAATCTACACACAAAACTACAAGTGAAGAACTCAGAGAGCAGAAGAGAGATGCATCTCTCCTCATACTAAATAGCTCCACTGGCTGTAGATAAGTGTGGATTAAGTGGTGGTTTAACACACCAAATGGGTTGCTGGGCACATTAGAAGTTCCATCTCCAATCTCTCCTGATGCTCACTTTAGAGATAGACACAAATAGAGAATAAATCTCTCTGATTTTAGCTTACTAGGCATTCCTTAGACTGGGAAATGTGGTTCAATGGCCCTGAAAAATCAAGCCAAATCCTTCCTTTAGAGAGTCCTGTGCAAATTGCTAAAACCAGACATTCTCAGAACAAGTCACTGTGACCTAAGTTATCAAAGCAATATAAGCAACAATATAAGCGAAATAAGCAATAAGCTACAGCAGAAGCTGGATCAAGACAGGGTCAGCAACACAAAATCTCTGGTGTCAGCTGTGCCAAAGAGGCATATAAAAATTCTATCTGTAAATTGTGAGAGAAAGTGCCCAAACAAATCGGTAGGTACAGGAGTATTTTATCAAGTAGCACACAGACCTACAGAGACAATAGAAGACATCAATAGAAGAAGTTATCTACAGAGAATACTTTAGTGGGAGTTCAAGAAACACCAGAGGGAAAAAAGGAGCTATTTTCACATACTTCCCATGTACTACTGTACACAAATTCCTGTGTAATCGTGTTGACCTGCAACATTACTTTAAACAACAAGTGCAATTGCGCAGTTCCACAGCAAACAGTTCTGAATGTGTGTGAACACGTGAAAAAGCCAAAAGAGATGGGGAAGAGTAGGAACCAGCATATAAGTATACAAACAAGAGTTTATAACGTTATTGTTTGAGCACTTTTTTATACTTTAGTTTCAACCTAGGATGTTTTCTGGTTTGTTTTCAGTGGTCTTCATTTTTTCTTTAATATAATTTCCTCTCAAGCGCAAGGAAATTTGAAAACTTTTAGCAATGCTTTTTAGTAAGAACTTCCATAAAACAAATAACATGCATAAGAACCATTTCCCCTTGTTTGTTCTGAACTGGCATGGTTTGATGGTTCTTATTTCAGGAGACAGTGAACAACTGATTCCTCTTCACCATTTCCATGCCACTCATGAGTTTACAGACATCTATAACACTCCCCTCAAGTCTGGTATATTCCAGTCTGAAAAAGTCTTGAGCTCATTTTGCTGTTTCTTGCCTTTTTCTGGTTTTGTTGACCTCCTCAACTTCTCTGTCTACTATATTCTTTTTGAATGTACAGCTTTAAAGGGTGAACAAAGCACTGATTTATTGCATAACATTCTTAATTTTGTTGTGTCTTACTCAGCTTGCTGTTTTGAGCTCCTCTGAGCTCTTGTTTTCATGGAACTATTATCATCTCAAAGTTTTGCTGCCTATTATCAGCCCATCATTTTGCATGTGAAGGCAGAAGCCCGTAGGAGTGGCTCAGTGGGGGAAGGATATCACTTTACATTTGGATGTGCTGATCCAGACAGCAGCAGACAAAATTCACTGTTGCTCGAGTCTGCCTACAAGTATTCAACAGTAAGGCTTCATCTTGGCTATTCTGAACAAATTTCTATTACCAGCAAACTCTCTCACCTCACTTTTAGCATCTTTTCCAGGTTATTAATTAACACATTGAAGAACACAACTTGCATGGATCTTTACTGATGAGATCCCAGGGACCTTTACTGAGAGGAAGGATCATTTGCTTTTATCTTCCATTTCCTGATCAACCATGGAATGCCTTGCCTTTTTACAGCCTCTAATGAACCACAGCTCCCTAAAAAAAGGTTCCCCTGTTTCAAGAGGAATCTGTCAGAGGTAAGTGACCTGCTGAATGCTGCCATCCAGTTTACGAAGTTTTCCAACACACTTACGCAGTGCTATGTGGGTTGCATCCTCCAAGGGGTAGCATCTTTTCAGAGTGTTAATGACACAAAATCCTACTGAGCACATTGCCTGTTCCCTGGAAACCAGAAAAAGAGAAACAAATGAATAGACAGCCAGGTGCAAACAGCCATCTCTCAGGACAATAGGGAACTGGAACACCAATAATTTCTTCCCTGGCTCTAAGCAGCAGTAATCCTCTTTCAGGTTTTTGCAGAAGGATTCTTCCCTGGCAAGACATACACACCCCCATTAAGTAGAGAAGGAGAGAACCATTAATTATTCCCCACAGCTTAACCTGGTGCTTGTTTTTAGATTTCTCCTTCTACCTCAGCTATGTTGTTCCTACAGGTTCTCATATCCTGAATGAAGCTCTTACCTCAAGCTCCCTGCAATTCTTTCCAAAATACTTTTGTTCCTGTTTAGGACTGACAGTAAGGAGAAGGAAGGAAAAAGAAGGTGCTCTTCAATGCATACACACTCCTGTTTCTTCACCTGACCAATGACTTTGTTTTGTTTGAGGTCTGGACACAGGCCAAGGTGGCTTACTCAATCTTAGGTATGATAAGACAACCATCAGAATGGAGTGACACACACTTTAAGACCAGTAGGATGCTTCCAGCACTGAGCCACATTTTCAGAAGAGTAAAGCAGAGCTGTTGCCAACAATCGTCAAAGGAGTTTGGGCAAGCTCAGAGTTGGTAGACAATTTCACAAACATCAAAGGTTACTCTAGAAAACAGATTGTCTGAAAGACACTCAGCATGCAGAACGATCAGAATTTTAAAATGGTTTTTAACATGGTTCAATCCAGGCCTGACTTTGCATGTTACTTCTGAGGCAGAACAAAACTGGCACATGCTAAAAACCTTAGCTATAATCTTGATTATGAAACAACTACTGTAACACACAGTCCAGCCTTGGAAGAACGGACCTTCCCAACCCTAAGAAATTGTTAGGTATGCTTTCTGACATTGTTCTTGCTCAGGTGTATTTTGCAACTGCTACCACTACAGCAGCTGTCACAGGAGAAGAACAGAACACAGGAAAGAACACAGAAAAATAGGAAGAAAAACCTCTGTTATTTAAGAGGAAGTAGAAAATACCGCAGACGAAAGTGGAAAAAACTACAAACCTAGCTGCTGCAACTGTAGATTTAGAAGTAACCTTACACCCTGACTCAGAATTTTAGCTGTTGTTCAAGGGCAGAGAGGCCAAACACATGAACTGACATAGCACTCAGATCTGCCTGTGGCTGCAGACACACATGAAATTGCTGCTCGAGCAAGCTCATTTAACACTTGCTGCAGCACAGAACCCAAAGCAATTATTAATGTTTCTCCTTTGAGGAACTGAATGCTGCACAGCCCTAGTTACCCCGTTTCAGGACCTGAACCAGCTCTGCACATTTCATCTGCACCACAGCCCAGACAACCAAAGGCATGAAGCACACCATGAAGCCACTCATGTTCTCATGTCCTTAACCAGAGCCAGCACACACAAGAAGACATTCACAGAGGTTAGATCTTTGTGCAGAGCCGAGTTTGCAGGACAGCTGTGCCCCAGGTGGCACCCTTGGGTCAGCTGTGCTGTGCTTACTTGGCGAGCTGCAGGACGTTGCGGTAGCAGCTGTACAGGGAGCTCTCGGCCGCGGTGCGGTACCGGCTCTTGTACTTGGGGCCCACCGTGTGAATGATGAAACGCGCGGCCAGGTTAAATCCTTTCGTCAGCTTGGCCTCGCCTGTCCTGCAACCTGAGAAAAAAACCCACAAGGATAACTGCTCATGTCACGGCAAGAAAGCCACAAGTATTCAAGCCCTTGTCTTCCTCCAGTCAGACAACTCCACTTCATACATAGAAGGCGGTGTTTTAGACATCAAACATTAAGGATAGCATCCTATCTCATACCAGCTGCTTTGCACCTAGTCAGGCTGACGAGGTGAGAACTGTGCTCATTCCTCTCAATTTTTAAACTATGCATATAAGGACAAACCAGATATTGCTAGAAATTCTGCCTTCATTGCAGTGCTTACAACACTACTTACAGAGCCAAAGGAAGAAATGATTTAATAATGCGCAGAGAACTGATGCACACACATACCATACAGCTAGCAATAAAAAGTCCTTCTGAATTTAACAACTTGCTTTGGGGGGACTGGTTTTTTGGATGAAATGACTACAAATCTCCTTAATCAAACAAACCAGTTGTTGGCGAAGCTATTAAAACTGAATAGATAAAACACTTGTTTAATTTATGCTCCCAGAATGAGGTAGCTTGCTTTGTTTTGCAAGTTTCATCATGTCCACAAGGCAGATACATGATCCTCATGCAGCTCATACTCTCTGGGCAGACTAGATGTCTAGTCTCAAGGCAGGGAAGTTTCAAGCAATACATTGAATTGTTCCATTCACGGCACCCTTCAGTTACACACTCTAGGAACAGATCCTGTGTTTGAAGTCTGTTTTTCCTTCAGCACATGGAAGAAAAGTCTGCTGAACTTCCCCTTCTTCACCTAAATCTAGCCCACTCCAGGTCTGCACAGCTGAAGAAGTACTTCTAGTCTCTCTCTTTCCCTACCCTCAAAGACAAGTATTTTCCAACCTTCTTCCTTCTGCTTGTACAGCTGCACTTCAGCTTTCTGATCTGACTGAAAACTAGTATTTTCACTGGATCAGCTCACAGCCTGATCTTACAGGTTGCTAGTGTCCACAACAGGGAATGAGACATGAACAAGCAGCTGCAGCCATCCTTCAGGCAGCAGTGCTGCAGCAGCTTGGCTTAAGCTGCCCGCTGAACAGGGATGTTCATCTCTCCCACTCTACTCTTTCCTCATGGTGCTCAGGCGAGCTATCAACATGCATGAAAGCATATTTTATGGGAAGAGACATTCCAGATTGAGAATCTTCTATACTCAAAACTTCAAGCATATCTCTTTAACAGCAACCAGCAGCAACAGCTGGCCTTGAAGCCAACATCTTGTAAACTTTCTGATCCAACAAATCACATCACTAGCTTCTACGGACCTCCACTGTGCTTCTTCTGGGTTAATCAGAAGGAAGAAAACGCCATACTAAAACTAAGCATACTCTTGCACAGCCTCTAGGACAGGTCAAGAGAGTGACTAAATAAGCCCAAGGAAAAAGGAGAAGTCAAACCCAAAACAATGTATCAGACAGCAAGTTACTATTCTTCCTCTGGGGTCCACCCATGCCTCACAACTAGTAAAGACCAAGCAAAGGCCTCTAGGAAAAACTTGTCTTGTGAAAAAAATAATGAAACTAGTTTGATTGAGGTATAGTTGTGAAATCAGTAGGGAAACTAATAAATTCAGGGAAGGAGAGGTAGCATCAGTAATCTTTAACCATAGTTAGATCACACTTCCTATTTCCGGAAGCCTTCTGCCTGGGTATCTCTACAAAACTTATAGAACTAAAATGAGCAGTAGGTATCATTCCTATTTTAAGATACAGGGTGAGGTGAGCTGCACAACTCAAGCTGTGTGGCAAAACTGGGAACAAAGTCAAGATCCTATTTTTTATCTGATGAGATTTAAGACATTACGATAGCTTTTCTCCAAGTTTAAAATGGAAAGTCTGAATCCTCTACATCACGTGTGTGGCAGAGAAAAAGCATCACTGGAGCTGGAAGACTTCCGTGCATTGCTGTTACAAAAGGTCTTTATCAGACTGCAACAAGTATTTGTTGACAGCAAAGCTTATATCAACAGCACTTCATCTGCAAGCCTGCCCCTGGCTGTAGTATTTCTGCATGAACCAAAACTAACACTGCTCCCAGGAATATACAAGTTAGCTGAGCCTTAAAGAAGGCACAGGCCTTTGAAGGGTCAGCATGTCACATGCTTTAAGATCATGATTTTTCTTGGAGTCTATGAAATCTGAATATGTACCAAGTGGCAGGAACAAAGCAGGAGAGACCTAACTGAAAATGCATTTTACAGCTTTAGAGCATAGACCACACATTTTCACTTTTTCAGCACAAACATTCTCCAACGAAAAAATTTCAAGGCTAAACGAGAAAGAGGGCAAAAAAGATGCAGAGGTGACAAATGAATCCTAAATTGATTTCTTAACTAAGCTCTCCATCCACTTCTCCTACTGTGACAGTACTATGGGTGCTCAAAAGCCAAATCAGCCTCTCTTTCCTCCCCCACACAACATGTCAGTAGGGTGTCACAGAAGAACTGATTTCCATAAAGCTCTTGGCACAAGATTAAAAGAAAACTGTCTTCATAGGGAGTCGTGAACCTGCAGAATGCATTACAGGGAGAAGACATAAGTGTTTTCACTGTGGTAGAAGATGCAAAACTACGCATAACTCAGCAGGGTAAAAGGGAATTTAAGAAGCTGAGCACAACAACTCCCTACAGAGCTGACAGATCTCAGACTTTAGGACTCCTTGAAATGCAGTCCCTCTCTTCCCACCTCTCAGTGCACACAAGAAAACCAAGTGTATTTTAGAAGAGTTCTGGAATATATAGCAGGGTCCTAACTATTCTACAGCAACTACAGTATTTTAACAGCCATTTCCACCCACAGCACACACTGAATTTTTGCTCTGTTATGAAATGGTTACTCTTCCTCCTGTTTTATTTCTAGGTTACTCAAAAAAAGCAAGCTGAGTCAGCAAAGGACAATTTTATAGAAACAGAGGATTTCTATTCAATTGTAATTTAAGCTACTAGAGTTTATACTAGAAACATGGCTCTTCTATATCCATTTTGTTACTATGTAAGGAGAACAAGCTGTTATCCAGTGAGCAGTACTACACAGAGACCTCAAAATTCAGTTCAGCACCAGTTACTAGAGATGTGAATTTCTATCTGCAAACCATAATAGTCTTCTGCATGACCTTGGCTAACTATAAACTCTTGTTCATCACACACAAAATAAGGAAACTCTTATTCCCAGTGCCTGTTAGACGAAAAAAAAAAAAGCTGAGTATTCATCTCTCATTATCAGCAATAAACTTCGTTAATAAAAAATCTAGGCAAGCCTCATCCATTTCTAGAACAGCCTTGCATTAGGGCTGCTCTTGTAGCTTTCCAATAGTCATTTGTTGTACACAAGAGACAAATGAACCAATCAACTTAATAAAGTCTTTAATCTACCTATCAACTTAATAAAGACTTTATTTAGACATGCAGTGTTTTATCAATCCATCTATTACTATTGTATCTTTCTGAAAGACTGTGTGCATATTAATATCCTGAAAGAGGATACACAAAGTATATGATAGAATCCACTTAATTTCTGCAACGGGGAACTTCAGTTTCTGTCTTTCATAATGTATACACACTGAACAGGATAAAATCTCAAGATGTACAAGACTGGTCCCTTGAGCAAAAGCTCTAATAAGCTAACTGCTCTAAGTGGCTTCAGATAACAATGGGAATTATTGTATCACAAAGTAAAGGCTCATCAACTCAAATACCCACCACAGATTTTCAATTATCTGTAATGTGAACAGCAAAAAGACACTAGATTGGCAGGTGTTTCCTCCATTTTTTTCAAATTAACACCAGCTGCTGGGGGCTGGGGGAAGCTCTGCCTTTTTCGTTTGTGCCCCAATCCTGATGCTTTGTACTATGCAAAGATAGTAGATTTCAATAAGATAAAAACGTCTCTGGCCACTTACCTTTGAGCTTCTGGAGCTCATCCTTCAGGTCAGGCCCAGCATGCATGAATATACTTTCAGACACTGGATTCTTATCCGTGAGAGTCTCATTGCTGGTGTTCACGATGGCCGTGCAGTTCAGTAACGCGACATCTCCTTTCCTGAGGAAACAGTTTACTGCAGGATAAATGTACAACTAAGCAGGATATTCTCAAATCAGTGCTGACAAGCAAGGAAATGCCAAGTTACGGGAAAAGCATTAACAGGACTCCAGTGCCCACACAGCGTAGTGTACCCTGACATGCTCACCAAGCTGAACCATCTTTTGCCTCTACCTGATGAAGACAGACTGTGTGCAAAATGTCAGCTCCTTAAAGACTCCCAGCCTCAGCAGTAACTGAGGCACGTTTGTAGAAAGGGCAGTGTTGTAGCTGTATGTAGGGCAGCTCAGACAGCAAACATGCAAAGCAGCTTGTTAAACTGATGGAGTGTAGCACTTCCAAAAACCCACATATTTTCTCTTGGGGATAAGAGGACAGTCCTTGTGTTACACTGCTCTCAAAACTGCAACAATTTTTTCAACGTACTTCTTTACTTTTGCAGACAGACTATCCAGGGCACCTTACTGCTGCTGTTCCTCAGACCACTGTGGGTCTAGAGTGACACTGCAGCTCGACAAGTTTTTTTCTCTTTTGTTCCCAAATTGTGAACCCTCAAGTTGATCATGTTCATTCTGTTCAAAGATCAGACATGCAGAAGATAAACAAGGCACAGATGCATAAGAGACAATGGAGTAGCAGAACTCTGACCTGCTTTTTGTCACAGCAGCAGCCATTGAGGATTCTGGGATCAAAGAGCACAGGAAGGGAAACAAAGATTCCCACGCACAGGGAGAAACTAAACTAACAGTTGAAACTGCACATATTTGCCCAAGCTGTAAGAGATGTTTAACCTTTTACTTCTCTCTTTCTTTACTTAACTGGGTTCAAGAAATCTGTGAACAGTCCAATTTCCTGCATATATTAACCAGAAAGAGGTTCAGGCTGACCCCTGAATCTGCATCCCTGAGAAATCCTTCTCCCTTCACACTGATCAAGTTAAGAATTATTCATCTAGAAAGCAGGTTCAAGTATCTGAGTCACAGGAAAGAAAAACTGATGGAGTAAGTACAGCACACTATATCAATAGATTTGAAAAATCTATTCTATCAGGAAAGAAAGAAAGATGGATTTAAAATAGAAAAGTGAAAACAGAATAATGCCAGCAAATACAGAAAAAAGCTAGCAGATAGCAAACATATTTTAAAAAAATTAAAAACCTCATATCCAAGTGCCCAACTAGGTTTTGATACTAAGCATGCAGTATCACAGTAGGAAGTACAGCTCCAGTCTGCTGCATCAAGGATTGCCTATGAGCACAACCTATGACAGAGCAAAATCTAGACTTTCAAAGTTACAGCGAACAAAGAGATTATTGTCTTCCCAGATCTGTAACATTTGGTTCAAGAAAAGAGGATTTAGAAGCTTTATTCTACAGCAGTGATCATTACATATGGATCCTGCAGCAAAGGGAGAAGTGATGACAGACACACGAGAGCCACATTGAACTTACCACAAGATTATTTTTTCATTGATGTCTTTCCTGTATGGAAAAGGTGATCTGACATCAACTTGAGCTTTTTCAACAGGACTTTGGTGACAATCCAGCTGCTTGGCCTCATAGGCATCACTCCAGCCTGGCAGACTATCAACATCCACAAACTGGGAAGGAGCACCCAAAGGATCCATGGAATGGAAACAACAACTCCCTTCCTCTGCTAACTTGTCACACTCCAATTTTCACTGGAGTCTTCCAGGTGCTTTAAAGAAAAACAAAAATCAAACCAGGGCACAAAGTAATTGTTTCGTAGAGCCAGACCTTTCACAAGACTGCAATGCAATAACAGCTAGCAGAAAACAGAAAAACAGATTTCCCACTCAAACATTCCCTCTTTTGTTACCTGCATGCAACAAGGTAATGCAGACACTTGCAGTGAGAGAAACCTCTTCCAACAATTAAAGGTGAAAACATCTTCTGTACTAAATTGATCCAACTGACTTGTGATCTTGCATTTCGGAAACAGCAAGAACAAATTCCCAAGTGCAGAGAGTGCCTCAGTCTTTTGGAAAATTGTTATATCTTTATCTAAACAAAAAGCAATTTTGTAGCAGGGAATATATAACCTATCCTTTCAGAGATACTGGTAAATACTTATTTTAAAAAAAAATCAGGACAGAGCTTCCCAAACCACAATGCCCCTAGCCCCTCAAAACCCTAACCAAAAAACCCACACCTTACAAAACAACAAAACCCCTCCCTCTCCCGGAACGATACAGCCCTCGCAGTTCAGTGAATTCTGAACTGCTGCAAACACGACTTAATGCCACATAGTTCTTACAACCACACACTCAGGCACAAAACCCCTTCACCCAAATCAGTTGTGCAAGAAAGAGTAAAACTGTAAATTTGAACGCTGGCCCAGTGAATTTTAAGACTGAACTCTGCCATCTGACTGATTTTGAGATGGCACGGGTTGCTAGAGGAAGGCTCAAGTGTGCCAATACTTGCTTTTCAGCTGCCAGCGAGTAACGCTTTGGCTGTTACATTTCCATTGTGACTACTGAACTGTACTAGTGAATCAAACCAGCACAAACATACCCACATAAGTAACTACAGTTTTGTAACACACCACACACACCTACTACTTAACCCCCTTCACAGATTCGTAATTGATAATAATTAAAAAACGATCGCACCCACAAGAGGTAATTGTGAAACGTGACTTACTAAGTACATTCATTAGCCAGGGGAAAACAACATAACAAAACAAAACAACCAAGCATCCAAGCTCACACTGAGGGCTAATAAAGGCTGACACTAGGACAAAGATAGCCGTAAGAGCATCTAAGTAAGATTTTTGCAGGGAGAAAAGGCAACAAGCGAGAAAGGCAAGGTAAGCGCGGCTACACTGGCCCCAGCCAGAAGCTCATCTAAAACAGCATCTTCCTCCTGCTGAGCAGCCAAATCCAGGGGTCTGGCTACAGCAGCAAGAGGCAGGAGAGGCGGTGCGCGCAGATTTCCTCCGGGGCATCTCCCCCACCATCGCTGCCGGGCCCTCCCGCGGCGGCGGCGGCCCCGAGGGGTTGTCAGGCTCGGAACGGGGCACAGAGCGCTGCGCGCGGGGGCCGAGGCCCCAGCGCCCGGGACGCAGTGCCGTGCCCGTACCGGGAGGAGAAGCCGCCTCTCNCTCCCGCCGCGCCCGCCCAGCGCAGGCCGGGCTGTGCCCCCGGCACCGCTCCGCACTCACGGGCACAGCCGCAGGGCCGCCGCCAGCCCCGCCCGGACAGAGGGTCTCGGTCGGCGCCGGTCTGGCGACATCACCCAGCGAAACTCCGCGTCTGCCGCGCTTCCGCTTCCCTTCCCGGGCGGAGCCTGGGGGCTGCGCTTGCAGCCGGGCCCGCTCTGACGCACTTCCAGCGCGGCGGGCCCGGAGCGCCGCACGTGTGGCGGCCGCCGCTCCCCCCGCGCCTGCCTTCCCCCCGCCGCCATGGGCCTGACGCGGCAGTACCTGCGCTACGAGCCCGCCGCGCTCTTCGGGCTGGTGGCCAGCGCCAGGGCCGGCGTGGCCTTCGTGGCGCTGCGCGGCGAGCGGGGCCGCTACGTGGCCGTGCCGGCTTGCGAGCACGTGTTCGTGTGGGACACAAGGAAAGGAGAGAAGGTGGGACCCGGGGTGCCGTGGGGGACGAGGCTGGGGTGCGGCGTGCGGGACTTTCAGGCCGCCTGAAGCGGAGCGGTTTGTGTTACTGGGCCGTGTTTGGAGGGAAGCGACACCTCCATTGCCTCTCCCCCTCTTGGGAAGGGTGAGCACAGCGTGAGGTTTGGTTATGGTGTGAGTCTGCAGCTCTGGCTTCGTCCTGGCCCATCATGCTGTTGTCTTCCAGTTCCCCAAGCTGGTCACTGGATGAAAACGATTCTTCATAGCGGTACCTCTTGAGTCGTCCAAAATACATTGCAGTATTTGTAAGTTTTGGATGCTTACAAGAAAGTATTGCTTATTACAAGAAAGTAATTGTTTATTTCTGTTTAAGGGATGTATAAGGTTTATATTTGTTGAAATCCAACAGGTAGCACCACCACGCATAGAACGGAGGAGGCTATGGATGATTTGGATAATGGATATCTGCAATGCAGAAACTCTCACCTTTGTTTTCTTTTGGTAGTAATTCGTAGCCGTCGTTGTTAGAGGAAGGGAGTGGTGGTCCTGCTGCTCTGCTCTTACTGTGAGAGCAATTTGTTTTATCTTGACTTGGTCCTGCAATGACTGAATCTCACTATGAGTCCCTTGACATTTGGCTCAGGACCTCAGTTGTGGAAGAGCAATTGCTGTCACAGTGACTGGAAAGCTGCCTCTTGTTTAGCTGGCTGTGTGAATGTTCTTGGACGAATCAGGGATGTCATAGAGTTTGTGTTTTGGCTTGGAACTGGGCATTCCAGGTAGAAGTTGTATCCTCTAAGGGAGGTTGTGAGTTGTAACTTTAAGGACTTTGCCACATGCCTCCTGTGAGATTCAGAAATCACCATAAGTACTGCTGTCCATACAAACTGAAATCTGGTTTTGTTTCACAGCCCCTGGAGTGCTGACTGCTGGTATGTTGTTTTGGAGATGTTTGTATCATTCCCAGGTTCTTGTGCAGTCTGTGGAAAAGTAGCTCTGTCCTATACCCGAGAAAGGCCAGGCAAGAGTTAGGAAGAAGCTTTCCAACTTTACTCTCAAACAGTGTTTCTTTCTCTCTGGCACTTAATATGTGGGGGCAGAATTTTCACGTTCTGAGTTCCAGGGCTAATTCTACACCAGTTTCCTGTGTGATTGTGAGAAATTGCTTCCCTTCTAGCTGCTGTTTGCCTTTGAAAAGGGGGTTAATGACACTGTATTTGGTACAGGAAGTTGAGAAATGTACTTATAGAGTGGCAGAAGTGCTCAGTTGGAAGTTCAGGAGTATAGTAAGCTATATTCTTTCTGCTGTGTAAATATCTGACTCTGACGTGTCGCTTATCACATTATACACGTTTTGTCTCCTAAAAATTGCAGGTTCTTATCCTTAAGGGTCTCAAGCAGGAAGTCAGTTGCCTCTGCCCCTCTCCAGATGGGTTGCACCTGGCTGTTGGGTATGAAGATGGAGCAATCCGTGTCTTCAACCTCCTAAGTGGAGAATCGACTATCACTTTCAATGGACACAAGGCTGCAGTTACAGCCCTGCAGTATGACCACCTGGGTGGCAGGCTGGTGTCTGGCTCAAAGGTGAGGCTTTCACATCTGGAGGATGGCCCTTTCACAGAGATGCCCTGTGGGGAAGGCTGACTTGCACGGAAATGTTCAGTTTTTTGAGCCGGGCCTCTGCCCATAGCCGGAGGATGTCAGTGAGAGGAGCTGGGGACAGTGATAGTGCTGGGGAGCCCAGGGCTGGGGGAGCAGCAGGGGCTGCAGGCAGGAGTAGGGTACTGGTAGAGCTAGTGAAGTGAAGAATCTTGAGAAATCAGGAATAGCAGAAGTGTCTCAGGCTGGGACAGCACTACATTTATCAGTCTGACTGCACCTTTGGGGAAGCAATGTCACTTGAATTAATCATCCTTGAGATTCAGAGTGAGAAAGGGTGCTCTCAGGTAATCTTTTCAGTCTCATGGCAGAAGTTTTGCAGAGACAAGGACCAGTCCCATGGAAACACTCTCTCTGTTCCAGGATACAGAAGTCATCGTGTGGGATGTCATCAATGAGAGTGGCCTGTACCGGCTGAGGGGACACAAGGATGTCATCACTCAAGTCCTTTTCTTGAAGGAGAAGAACCTGTTGGTCACCTGGTGAGCCAGACTAAGAGTAATTGTTGGTCAGGAAAGCAGGCATGGTTGTACTTGCAATTTAGACATCCTGTGTGCTACAGCCGTTTGTATTTTCCTTTTTGTCTCGTGATACTTCAGACCCACCAGCATCTTTGAATACGATGTTGTCACATCCACATATTTTTTAAGTCTGGTGCCTGAATCCAAATCTTAGAGCAACTGGAATGGCCATACTGAAAAAAGTGTTTGGAGAAGTGTTTATCTTGTTGGTAAATCCATCAAATCCATCAATCGTTGTAACAATGAATAGTGATAACATGTTCATTATGTATGTAACAATTTTTGTGGTTTTTTTGGTTTATCTTGAATACTTGAGCAGACTTACCTTCTGTATGTGTAATTCACACAGCAGTGTGACAGAAGAATTACTTCCTTTTTAGCTGTAAATACAGAAATTAATTAAAAGATGATAGAGGTTTTTTTAGTTGATTTTTAGTTTTTCAACTAAATGAAATGTGAATTGACTGAATCCCTTTAATAATAAATGGTTGACGGGAGATACTCTTGCTGAAATATCAGCCAGTAATTTTTTACTTTTTAATGTGCCATTTACTAGCTTAATAGAAAATGCATGCGATCATCTCAGTTTAAAATTAAAACAAGTTCCTTTTGATTCTTTTTTTTCCAGATGGAAAAAGTAGTATTTTGTTGGTTTGGTAGATGACACCCATTTCTTAATGCAATTTCAAATATTTGCAGGTCAGCTTCCATGACTTGATAGATATCTTTTTGCAGCATTGCTGTACTTTGTTTCTGTTTGGCTTGCAAAATTCATTGTTTGAGCAGCTGCTCTGTGATATGTTCTGACATGTTTTAGATTTTCTTGCATTTCTACCACTTAAAGTGGTGAGCTCTGGAGTCTTTCATCATGTCTGAGTTTTTTTTTTGTTCCAGTGCCAAAGACACACTGGTGAAATGGTGGGATCTGGACACCCAGCACTGTTTCAAAACTCTGGTTGGACACCGAGCTGAGGTAAAAAGGGGATGTGTGGGAAGCTGTTGGGGTGGAGGGACTTGGGGTGTCGTGGCCCATGCTATGCTTTCCTTGCTCTCAGGAGCTGTAAGCTGGCACCATCATGTATTTTACTTATCATTAGGCTTTAGGAATGAGCAAATGAGAAACTTTCACGCATTCCAAGAGCTGTCATCTGATGCAGTGGATGACAATTCCCACAGACGTGTCCCCAGAGGAGGTGCCAGCTAGATCCATTCTCTGTTTGGCTGCTGTTTAAATAAATCAATTAAAGATGCTGGGCTTTTGTTATGATAGTTAAAGGAGTCAATTCCTCACCTTGTGCCTCTGGACAGGTCTGGGGGATGGCTTTGCTGTCCAAAGAGAAGCGTCTGATCACTGGGAGTGCCGACAGTGAGCTGCGGGTATGGGATCTCACGTACATCCAGGAGGTAAGACATCCCCTCTGTAACCCCTCAGTCTTCCCCCCCAGCTGCTTTCTTTGAGCTAAGATCTAACTGGAACATGTTAAAATATGATGGATGTTTTGGGAAACAGTCAGAGTGTCTTTGCTGTCTGAGGGTCCAGAAGCTGCTTGTAGGATGGGCTTCGCTGTTTCCTGTTTTGAGCTTTCAAGTGAAGGTGGAGCACTTCCAGAACGAGATTTCCACAGTGTGTCAGATCTTCCTGCCTTCTGACTCAGGGCTAGAGAAGACAATCTTGTGGGTGGATGATAATCATGGGAGCACATGAAGTGCTTGGTGCCTACAGGAGTGCTGTAGGACACTACAGTGTATGCTAACCAGTTGTACCTCCAGGGAAATGAAGTGTGAGACAGAAACCACAGCTCTTGAGGTTTAAGGTACTCCTTTTGTTGTTTTTTTCTCCTATGAGCAGGTAAAAGATCCTGATGAACCAGAATCCAAGAAAAGCAAAGGCTCTTCTTCACCTGGAGCAGAAGAAAACACTGAAGAGGATGAGACCTTAGAGTTGGATGGGCATCCTGAAGAAGTAAGATCAGTTTTCCATGCTGTCTGTGAGATGGTGTATCTAACCCCATTTGCATGGTTTATATCCTGAGTGTCATATTCAGCCTGTTTGAGAAACTCTGGTAGTTCTTGTCTTGCTCCATAACAGCTTCCTCAGCAGCAGTTGCTGCCTCGTCTACCTGCAAAACATCAGCAGAAGTATGTGTGCCAAAACACACACAGATTTATTCTCCACTGACAGTTTTTCTTTGCTTTCTATTTGAGAAGGACTAGCAAATGTATAAATTTAAACAATGCTAATAGAGCTCTTTCATCAAACAGCACAAATAAAATAGTTACTTGCTGGTTGGCAGCTGCTGAATTCACTACTGATGCTCAGCTTTGCAGAAACTGAGAGGTCAGAGTTGCACAGTATTGAAATATGGTGTGAGATTGGATTGCAGAAAGCCATTCCCACTTGTGCTGCTGCTGGAGGTTTCACTGAATCTTTTTGCTAGAACTTTCTGGGATACTGCTCAGATATCAGGCTGCTTGTAGTTGTCATAGATACTGGACCTTGTTAATTAATTTTCCAGCCTCCTGTCCAGAGGATTTCTCTCCCTTCAATGCCCTGTTTAAGAGTCTCTTGTTCTCACCTTCTCTGCCTCTTTTGACTGAACTTCACTGTCTCTGTAGCATAAAAAATCAGCTCTGTCTCTTAAATGGTTATTGTTTGCCAATAAAGTGAAGATCTTCTTCCAGTGAGACTGCCAATGATTATTTTCAGCTGAAATGCAGTGAAACACAAGGAGATAAGCTTGTAGCTCACACAGATGCTTGTTTTGTCTCTGTGTTATCCTTACTAGCTGTTCTACCAGGACTCTGTAGGTTCATTTCTGCCTCTCCTTGACTTCCCTTGTCAGGAGATTCCTGAGTTTGCTTGAGGAGATCACTTGACCTTTCAGGCCTGAGCTTGTTCCTCTTTCCCTGTAGCGCATCGTTAAGTGCAGCAAAGTTGGATCCATCATGCGGGAGGGGAGAGACCGAGTGGTGACTCTTGGCACAGAGCGGACGGGCAAGGTTTTGGCCTGCCATGTGAGTAATGGGGGGCTCAGCTGTAGAAGAGGCTGGTAGAGACCTTGAGTACTTTCTGTAAGGGCTGGCTAGGGCTTTGCATGCCTTTGAATTTGTTTGCTCTGACTTTAGGGAACAGATGCTGTTCTAGAAGTGTTCTCTGTCCTTTCTGAAGAAGAAATCCAAAAGAAATTGGAAAAGAAAATGAAGAGAGCAAGGAAAAAAGCCAAGTAAGTAATTTTTTGGATGCTGTCTGTGTCCAGAAAGACTCTAGAAAAGCTCTTCAGTTAGAAAAGCTCTTCAGTGGCATTACACAGTGGTTGAACTCCAAGCTTCTGGCCATTCTGTTTGTGCTAGCTGTTGTGTTTTGGGGTTGCTGTTCCTGTGCATCCTTGGTGCTTGTCTGAGCAGCACTGCTCCCAGAGACTAAGGAAATACCTTTCTTTCTAAGTCTTGCCCCTGAAAAAAAAAAATTTAAAGTATGGACAGGCAAAACCCCAGGTCTGGAAGTTAAGGAACTTCCTTCCTTAAAGCAAAGGAATGGACATAGAATGGGTTTTTCAGAGCTGCTCAGTTCTACCTGGCATTGGTGTTTATATTGCTTGGTGCATCGAAGTAAGTCCTTGGTAGCCAATGGAGGAATGAGTTTCATCTGAGAAGTCACAGTGGGTCTGATACCTCATCTGCTGTTTTACAGCAGGCAGAGATACAGGTGAGAGTTTTCTTAATGTTTATTCTGTGTTATGTGTCTCTCTGTGTATTCTGGCACTTAACACGTGCCTCGGAACAGCCCTTGGGAAGGGGTCTGGCTCCAGGGGAGAAACTAAAGCGCAGGGCATATAAGTCTGGAAATGCATTTTGGCAATGGCTGAGAGCTTTTGGTGAGTGATAGGAGATGAGCAGAAGCTGATCTGGCTCTCAAACACAGCTTCTGTTGCCTGTTTTGTATCCATCTTTGTAATGTGCTTTGTGTTTTGGCTCCAAAGGAGGTTGCCTTTTTAGGACAGTTTGTGTCTTTTCTAGTAGTCTGCATACTGGCACGAGCTTCACTGTCCACCCTATTCTTAAATGTGATTAGCACTGCTGGATAAGAGGGAGGTTGTTTTCATCAGGCTAAGTGGTTTCCTTATGTTTTCTCTGTTGCTATGTTAGTTTGTGTTGGCTGTGCTGGGTCATTTGACTCTCCTCCCTTGTCTGACATTTCCAGACAGAACTCTGAAGAGGAGCCTGAAAGGAGTGTGGAGCTGAGCCTGCAGGAGGAGATTCAGCGGGTCACTAATGTCAAAGCTTCTTCTAAAATCAAGTGAGTGGAAAGCCTGTTGTAGAGTCTGGTCAGTGATTATGCAGCTACCTGGGGAGAGCTCTGCATGATTCAGTGCAGGCAGAGGTGGAAGACGTTTCCCCCTCAACATGTGTTTATCTTGGAGCTGGGGAGGGGCCTACCATGATCTCCAGTCTATTCACACCTCTGTGGCTCAGTGTGCCCTTGCTTGTTGGATGTGCTCTGTCTATATTCCTCTATCTCAGTTGTTCTTGATATTTGATCCCTCCTGCATTTTGTCTTATTGCCCCTGTGTACAGCTCTGCTTTTGTCTAATTAAACAGGTCATTTGACTTGATTCTCTCTCCAAAAGGAGAGCTGAAGATGGTGCTGCTGCTCCAGAACAACATCATTGAGTTGTACAACCTGGACCTGTCAGCACAAGTCCCCCAGGCTGTCCGTGTGTCCAGGATAACCATTGGAGGCCACCGCAGTGATGTCAGGACGTTGGCTTTTAGCTCTGACAACATTGCCATTCTCTCAGCAGCTGCAGAGTCCGTGAAGATTTGGAACAGGTATGCAGTCCAGTTGTGTCAGTCTCCCAGAATTCAGGGATGCTGTGTTAAGAAAAGCAGTGATAAAGAAGAGAGGACAATGAAAAGAGATAAAACAGTGAGTGAAGTAGAGGAAGTAAAAAGAAAGTTATTTTTCTTTTCTTGTTAGGGAAACTGAGAAGCTATAGATGTAAAATTTCTCCACAAGGTCTAAACACAAAGGTCATACATAGCAATTGGATATAGACTGTATTTTGCTATGGGGTTTTTTCTGGTTTTTTTCCTTTTTAATAAGAGGTATTAACTGTTACCCTAAACAAGCTACTGCCTGTTCTTTAGGGAACGTGTGGGTTTCTTGACATCTTACCTGAAGGATCTAGTTTAAGACTGAGTAGGCTATTGCGTTGTTCTGGGGTGTTGTGTGTTGATGTGGAGTGTTGTCCCACTGTTTCTTGACTGGTGCTGATTTCAAGCTTATTTTCCTCTGAGCACACCATGTTACACACTCCTTCCTTTCCTGAATTGCTGTTTGAAATTAGGAGCTCTGTTCCTGCTCCCAACAGCCATGAGTCATGATGGACAACATACTGGCATGCTTTTATGTATATGTTGTTAGCAGTGAGGCTGGATAGTGTTTGGGTCAAGAGGATGGTGGTGGCTTATCTTCTGACCCCAGCTGAAAGACAGCTGTAGGTAGAGGCCACATTGGAGCATGTCTCACTTAGCAGACCAGATTCTGTGTGTGTGATAAGAGGTTTTGGGCTCTGTCCACAGGTCGACCTTGCAGTGCATCCGGACAATGGAGTGTGAGTACGCGCTCTGCTCGCTCTTTGTTCCTGGAGATCGGCAGGTCATCATTGGGACCAAGGTAAGGAGTGGCCCTGTGACCCCAGGCTGCCCAGGTCTGGGAATGTGTTAGGAAACTATCGTTAAGGCAGCCTCACAGAAAATGCATTGCCTCTCCTGATCTGGAGCACTGCTGTGTTCCCAGAGTCATGGAGCTGTTGTGGCTTCACCTGGACAGCAGTGGAGAGCTTTGGGAAGGCCTGATGGAGATCAGGAGTTGGGCCATCTGTGTGTAACAGCCACCTAGTGAAGCTGGCTGCTGGGGACGTGGGTGGCAGGGAGCTCTTCTGCCAGGAGCTATCACGAGCTGTGAGTAGAGGCTGATTCTTTGTGACTTTTTTTCCCCAGACAGGGAAGCTGCAGCTGTATGACCTGGCTTCTGGCAGTCTGATAGAGACACTTGATGCTCACGACGGAGCAGTGTGGTCCATTGCTCTTTCACCAGACCAGGTAACTCAGCCATCCTTTTAAGTATCGTCTGTTGCACGTCTTCTCATGTAGTTCCTTCCTATAGTACTGTGTTTGCACCACGGAATTTGTTTTGCAGCACATGCTTTATTCCATGGAAGTATGGAATCCCTCTCCTTCAAGAGGTGGAGGAAGAAGCTGGTAGTGTCTAAGAACTTTCTAGTGGAATCAAAACTATAGCAAGAAGTAATCTGCCTGATATTCATCCACCCTTCAGATTAAAACATAAGGGATAGATTTTACCGTTGTTCTTAATGTAAAATGTTGTTCCTTTAGAAGGCTCTGCTTGTAGAGTGGTGGTAAGGTGTGTGTGATCCAGTAACAGTGAGAGTCTCAAGTTGTCCACAAAACAAAAGCATATTGTTACTTGCAGTTGAGATGACTGCTTTCAATCCCAAAGTGTCAGTCCAGCTTTTCTTTTACATTGGGGTCTTTGTCTTAGACCTCCAAAAAAAGCTAGAGCTTTTGAAATTGTTCTTGTTGCTCAGTCAATACATACTCTAACCAGAGGAAGTGCTCCTGGTGGTGTCCACTTAATCAATAATGCTGTAGGAATGTGAGACATTTCAAAAACCTGTGTGTTGGTGACTCCTTGCTATAGACTTTCTCTGGGTGATAGCAACTAGTTTCACAACTAGTTCAAACCTTTCTGTTTTCCCCTACAGCATGGCTTTGTGACAGGAGGTGCTGATAAATGTGTCAAGTTCTGGGAGTTTGAGCTTGTGAAGGATGAGAGCAGTGTTCAGAAAAGGTGAGAAGACAAACCTTGTGCAGGTTCCATTGTCACTGATGGGTGCTTTGGCCTTTGCTGTGCATTGCAAGAACTGCCCATGACATCTGTGTGGAACACATGGAGAAGAGCGTGGGCTCAGTGCAGTTCTGTGAAGACCTGAGCTTAGCTGGAGGAGGGCACTTGCCCCATTCTGATGATCCTTTTTTGTGTGTGAGTTTAGCATCTAATCAGACTGGGCCTGCAGATCTTTACAATAAATTTAGCAGTGGAGTTCTTCAGCCATCAGAGCCTGCTTGTTTCCAGTCCTGCCATAGTGAGGAATGAGGTGCTGCATCTTAGAATTCCCTTGCTTTCCCTGGCTGCAATGTGGGATTTGTATCCATTTCTCTCCTAGCTTGTTTGTTTGGGATTACAGTTGTTTTTTCCCTCTTGTTGCCAGGCTTGCCATGAAACACGTTCGCATTTTACAGCTGGATGAAGACGTGCTCTGTGTGCGATACAGCCCCAACCAGAAGCTGCTGGCTGTCTCCTTACTGGATTGCACAGTGAAGGTGTTCTACGTTGACACACTCAAGGTGCCTGACCAAAGGGGCTGTGAGGCTGTGCAGGAAGGGGTGTAACTGTAGCCTGCAAGATCAGGAATACAAAGGAAAAGCGTCTGTTACTGTGGAACATCAGTAAAAGTCAGAGAGATCATGCTTCAGGGGCCTGTTTGCTGGCAAACCTGACAGATCCATGGCTGTTCCACACTGGGAACTGGAAGGTCCATTTTTCGTTTAAAAAGTGTTATGGGCCTGCAGGTGGCAAGGTTCATTCTAAACCCTGCAGACGTGGTGGTACTCCAGATCTGTCAGGCACTGTAAGGGTGGAGATGAATGTGTCTCATGTGGTGTTAAATAGGGCATGGCAGAGGCAAAGCCTGTGGGAGGAGAGCCTTCTTTGTAAGCAGTGTGTGGTGGATTTGTGAGCTGTGTATTAGCATGTGGATGTTAGGGAGTGACACAAGACAGACTGGTGCTGACAGTTACGTGGAGAGAAACAGAAATAAACTCCATAGGCACTAGTGATTGGCACCAGAGTTAGCTAGAGAGAAAATAGAGCTGGCTTAGCTTGCTTGGGTACTTCCACCTTCTCAGTTCTGCCCTCATGAACCTGCTGCTAACGGTGTTCAGGGCAAGAATGAAAGTGGGGCAGCACTAGGAAAACAGCTCCTGAGGCAGAGCAGAAGTAGCCTGGAGTCTGAGATTTTCACGCCTCTCTACCCAGCTTGTCTAACTGAGTCACTGTTCTTCTGCTTCAGTTTTTCCTCTCTCTGTATGGACACAAGCTGCCAGTGCTGTGTATGGACATCTGCTACGTAAGTATTGTTAGGGCTCTGTTATGTGGGACTGTGGGGATGTGGATGAGTGTGAGAACCTCTGCTAGCATCAAGGCCTCTAGGATAATGCTTTCTTGTTACCTCCTTGCTCCTGACTTACCAGTTTCTGTGTGGGACACAGCAAGCCCCTTCTTAATCTGCAGTCCTGTGCTCACTGGAAGGGGTATCAGAGTTGGGGTCATGACAGACCTGACCTGGGGCATTTCATGAGTGAGTGGAAAACAAATGGTTCCTTGCACTCATTGTAGGAGGTACAGCCTGCTTTCTGCTAAAGTTGCTGTGTGGGAGGAGCCTGAACTGTTAGTGGGAGCAGAGGACAGGTGCTGAGAGGGAGCAGCCTCTTCGTGCCTGTTCATTCTTGGGCTGCATCTCCCCGTGAGGTATCTTTGGAATGAGGTTCATTGAAAGCCGAGAATGTCAAGATATAATAAATACCTGCAGAGGGTCAGAGGAGGGCCAGAGTGCTGTCAGTGGGCTGTGCCAGTACCAAAGCATGGGCCATTGGTGAGGGGTGGAGGGATCAGGAGGCCATATTTCAGGAGCCAGGTGTCTGCCTACTCAGCTGTGCTGAGTCACTGGGGCAGTAGCAGTTCCTCGTGGGGCTGCCAGCCAGCTCCCCACACCCTCCTCTCTCTTCATTGCTCTCTAGGATGGGACTCTCATTGCAACCGGCTCTGCTGACAGGAATGTGAAGATTTGGGGCTTGGATTTTGGGGACTGTCACCGTTCTCTCTTTGCCCATGATGACAGGTTAGTCAAATCCTACAGCATCTCTGGGCTGTGGACTTGTCTCCAAGGGATTGTGATCCAGCAATAATCCTTTTGTCCAGTATAGAGGAGAGGAGTTCTGCAGTGTTCCCCCAGTGGGTAAATTTGAGCCTTTTTCTCTTCCAGTGTGATGTATCTGCAGTTTGTGCCCAAATCCCATCTCTTCTTCACGGCTGGGAAGGACAGCAAGATCAAGCAGTGGGATGCAGATAAATTTGAACATGTCCAGACGCTGGAGGTAGGAAGTTTTGGAGTCTGTAGAAAGGAAGCATTATCCCTTCATGAGCAGCATTTTCCTCAGGGGTGGAAGCTGGGTGGTGTTTATGTCATCCCTCTTCTGTCATCCATGCAGGGGCATCACCAGGAGGTGTGGTGCTTGGCACTCAGTCCCAATGGAGACTACGTGGTGTCAGCATCCCATGACAAGTCCCTGCGCCTCTGGGAAAGGACGAGGGAGCCGCTTATTTTGGAAGAAGAGAGGGAGATGGTGAGAGTTGCATCTTTTCTACCAAAAATGACTTCCAGACCTGGGGTTTTTTTGTCTTTCGTTGTGATTTTCTATAGGTCTGTTGCTTACAGTTTTTGACGTTCTCTTGTGCTCCTTTCTGCACAAGTGTGCTTGGGAAGCAGTTCAGCAGGAGGCTGATGGGGAGGGATGGAGAGCACTGCTCCTGTTAAATGTGTTTTGTCCCTTTTTGAGCTGTGGGGGGTCCATTCTGTCTCAGTAGCAGGCTCCAGAGCTCAGAGATGCTGGAACAATCCCCTTTTGTTCCATTTGAGCATGTATTGTGAGGAATCAGACTCAGAAGGACTTCAATAGGGAGGAAAGTCTGGAGGTCTCTAGTCCAACTCCTTGCTCACTGCAGGATAATCTTAAAGCTGTGTTAGACCGCTTAGAGACTTACCATGGTACATTGACATCTCCGAGGAAAGAGATTTTCGAGGCTGTCGGAGCACCTGTTCCAGTATTGAGCCACCACTGGGGTTGGCCAATGTATTTGGTAAAAACAGAGACAGAGAGAGCTCTTTTTCAGATTGCAGAAAAGTTTGTTTTGGGTCGAGTTTGAATAGCAAGGTGGGCATGAATGCACGAGTAGTGAATTACACATAACATAATTGGTGCCCTTTCATGTGAGAGATGGCAGACCAGAGACTCTTTCCCTTTGCAGCCCAGGAGAACCCTGGAACTCCTCCATATTTGTTGCCTCTGTGTTGTGTGACTGGTGGAAGGTGTGGTCCCGAACTGTGGTGTCTGTCTCAGCTTGGTGGGATTCTGAAGGGCTATTCCTGCATCCAGAGCAGAGACCTGGATTTCTTTATCTTTGGGAGATTCTAGAGTTCAATCCCTGGGTTGGGACCAGGGACAAAGGGGCATTTTGCCACTGGCATTGTTAGTCTCTGCTGATTGGTCCTGGTTTTGCAATGGGCTGCATGAAGCCCTCTGGGCTGCCTTGCTCAAACAGTCTGGAAGGGACTTGCACCCTTGCCTTTCTCACCCCTTTTAACATGTTGTGTTCTCATCCTCTGTAGCAACGAGAAGCTGAATATGAAGAGAGTGTGGCAAAAGAGGAGCAGCCTGTGGTGAGTTGCACCATCTGAATGTGTGTCAGTCTGACTGTACAATCCCTGGGAAAACTATTTCTGTAAGAGGCATAGAAGAGATATCAGAGAGGATGGATCATTTTCTTGCTTTGAGGAGGTCCAGGTGGGAAGGTGCTGCTGAAGCTGTGGCTGCTCCATGGTGCGGTTGGCTGTGGTACTGTGGAAGGATGGAACTGCAGCTGTGTATTGTGTATTTTGTAGGTGGCTGGAGAGAGGCAAGGAGAGACAGGGCTGGCAGGAAAGAAGACCATTGAAACCATCAAAGCGGTAAGGTGGTGTTGCTGTGCCAGCGTGGCTCTGTGCCTTACCAGTCTCTCAAGGGGGGCTGTCATGAGGTCACAGCATCAGTTTGAAGAGTAACCTGTGCTGTCACATAAGGGCAGATTGCCTCTGCCTGCAGGAGCAGTCTGTCCTGCTCCCTGGTCAGCAGGGAGGGTTTTGGCTCTGGACACACCAGGGTTTCTTTCCTCCTGAGAGGAATGAGATGTGGAGTTCCTGTAGCTGCAGCTGCTTGTCACATGTGGGACAGACAGAGCTGCTCTTGCCCTGTGGGGTTTGCATCCCAAAGGAGCACAAGGCAGCTGGGATGCTCTCAAGGCATCAGGCCTCTCTCTGAAGGGCTGTGCAGTCCAGCGGGCATCTGTGGAAGGTGGAAATCTATTGTGGTGCTTGAGGTGGGAGATTGTACTAGGAAGGTGTGGGGATTTGTAATTCCATGGCAGCGGATTTCAACAGTTTGGTGATTTTCAGAGGAAATCCTTAATCTGAATAGTCGAAATCGCCTGACCCTGGCTTGTGCCTCCAAGGGGCACTGCTTGCTGGGGGTGGAGGTCAAAGCAACAACTGAAGCTGCAGCAGAGAGCACCCAGGGCAGTGGGGGGACGTGGATGGTGTGTGACATCTTCAGGACATGACCTGTGTGTTCAGGGTAGTGGTGCAGTCTGGAGTAAAGGTTATCAGGGGAGATGCCATGTGGTGCTCTGTGTCAGCACCTCTGCTTCCACCTCCATCTGTCCAGCTGAGCCTTGCCCTGGCTTGTCTGGTGTCACTGATGTGCTTTTCTTGCGCTGCACAGGCCGAGAGGATCATGGAAGCTATCGAGCTGTACAGAGAAGAGACGGCAAAACTAAAGGAACACAATGCCATATGCAAAGCTGCAGGAAAAGAGGTAAAAGACTGAGGAATGTACCAATCCCAAGGTGTGTTGGCTGTGTCCTATCACAGGTGGAAAGGCTTAGCATGCAGATAAAGTCAGGACAGCTGGAAACAGCAGAGGTTTGCTCAGACCTTTTGGAGAAGTAAATGGCACCGTGCTCTGGGGCATAATTAGGGATGTCTTCTTTCCAGTGATCTTTATGCTTAAAGTCATAGCAGGATGCAAGTTTTGTCCCTGGAAGAGCGTGCTGCTGCACATTCATCCTAAAGCCTCATCTTCGCCTTCATCTCAACATTCCCTGCTAAATAAGGGGCTGTGATAGAAGTGGGAGAAGTGGCAAGAAGTGGAATAAAATTCATCCATGTTTGAGTTAGTCATATATGTCTGAGAGTGAGATTGAGATTGTCTGGCGGCTGCAAATGAGGCCTTCAGCAGCATTCTGGAGAGGATGGAGGTGTGGGAATTGCAGGAAGACACTCAATAAAAGCTCTCTTCTACTGTGGGTAAAAGTTTGCTCTGAATATGCATTTATACGCACACAGACACCTGCCTCATTCTCACCCATTCTGTGTCTCCAGGTTCCCTTTCCTGTCAATCCCATTCTCCGTGCCTATGGAAATATTACAGTAAGTGGAATCTCCAGGCCACAGGCTGTAGTCCATTCTCAGCTGGAGTGGGGCTGGTTGATTTGCTGGCTGAGGCAACATGCTGGGTTCCTGTGGGGAAGGACTGCTTAGTTCACCTTGTGCAAAGTGAATATAATTCAGGGTTTTCGTGTTGATGGGGTCTTTTTTGTTATTTTTTAGTGTCATGCGTGTGTGTTAGAAAAGTTTACCCCTGTCAGGGTTAAACAACCCTGATGGTAGCCATGACCTTATGATGTTCCTTATCATGAGTCAGAGATGATACTCTCTGAGTTTACAGGACTCTCCAAGATATGGGAAAGCAAGTTCAAACCTTTCCCAGGTTTATTTATGTGGTGTTGCTACACCAGTTACTGATTCTGTTCCTATTCCTGCAGAGTTTACATTGAGAAAATTCTGAATGGTATTCTCAATGCCCAGGTATTGCAGGCCAGAGCTGGTGCCCTTATTCACTCATGTCTTACTACTACACAAGAAGTTTCACGAAATGCTGAGAATTTTGGCATATTACAAAATACACAGACAAGGATGCATGGATTTCATTGATAAATAAAAATCCACTCCTCTGAGTAGATTAGTTTTTGTTTTCCTGGTTTATTCCAAGGTGCACTCCAAGACCTTGGGAGTGTGTTTTTTAAGCATCCTTAGGAAGATCCTTCTTTTTTCACTCTCCTATCTTCATGCAATCATACAGTGGTTTGGGTTGGATGGGACCTTAAAGATTGTCTAGTTCCAGCCCCTCTGCCCTGGGCTGGAACACCTCCCACTGGACCAGGTTGCTCAAAGCTGTGTGTCAGTGCCAGATGAAACAGCCTTTGTCTTCCTTCTAATTACCTGTAACCACCTTGCAAGAGCCCTTCTGTCCCTTCCTCCATGATTATAGGTCTGTTTAATTACAAGTTGGAAAGACTGAACAGAAGTGAATGAAATTCTATGGCTTAGCAGTTAGAGGTACTTTTCTTTCCCAATTCCCAGCTCTGCTCTGCATCTGCCAAACGCTTTCAGCAGATAAACAGAAGTAGCAGGAATTAAGTCTGGGAGATGAGTTTGTAGAAGGTTTTATGTGTATTATGTGTTTTACTAAGCTTTTTGTCCAGTTTGTACAAGGTTCATTGACATGAGTTGAGATGATTTATCTGGTTGAATGTAAATTAGATTTTTCACAATATACTTCACCAGTGTAGAGTATCCTGAGAAGGCTGAGGGAGAGCTTCTCAGAGTGGCAGCTGGTTGAAGCTGAAGGGGTTTCCTCTTTGTTATATTCAGCTTGATGTGTCAGTCTCACGGGATGTGATAGTGTGTTTTTAACTGTGTGAAATGGACCATAGGGCATGTTGGTCCTGGAATGCTTCTTGTTAAGCAGGGCTGGTGTCTTTCCTCTGTTGCAGCCTTCTGCATACGTGCTGGAAGTTTTCAAGAAGGTCAAGTCGAGGTGAGTCCCAAGAGCTTTATTGCTGGACAGATTTGTGACTGAATGTTGGGTTTCTAGGCCCAGGACTGGCTGGGGTCCTTGAGTGGTCTCTCATGCTATGGGTATGGCAGTGCTAGAGAGTCTGGAGCCACTGTTCCCAGCAGCCTCTTTAGGAATGTGCATGGAATTGGGGAATGGGAAGTGTTCCTTCCACGGGGAGTGTGGGTTGAATCTTTTGGATGTGCGCTGGCTTTTTGGAGATCTGCATGTACATGGAGAGCAGTTTGGGGATGCTGAGGAGGGAAGGCTGTGTGCCTGCTCCCTGTGCCACAACATGCCTGGGCTGTGCAGGTGCAGGGCATCTGGTGCATGTGTGGGCAGTCATGGACCAGCTGTGCGGAATGTTTAGCACAGCTGAGTACCAGAACCCACCTATGTGGATGTGTTTCCTGCTCATCTGTAGCAGGGCAGTGGCTGAGACTAATGCTTGTGTCCCTTTGCTTTTTTTCCCTCAGTGAGCTGGAAGAGTCTCTCCTGGTGCTGCCCTTCTCCTATGTCCCTGACCTGCTCAGACTCTTCAATGAATATATTCAGCTGGGCTCAGATGTTGAGCTTCTGTGCCGAGCTCTCCTCTTCCTGCTCAAGTGAGTCCTTTGTCTGCCCAGACAGGATCTGGGCTTTCTTCTGAGTCTCTGCACCTGAAACTCTTGGGAAGCATCCTTGAGAATAAATGTGTGGTTTCTGCAGGAGATAAGGAATCTCTGCAGCCCACAGTGTGTGGGAATGAACTGATTGGATGCAGAGTGCTGACATGCTCAGATGGGGTTGCTGGTCCTGGTGGCCCAAGTCTCACTGGCATTACAGGTCCCACATCAAGTCTGGTGAGGCACTGTTGGTGGCACAGAGTCACTGTAGAGCCTGTGGTACTCAGACCTTCCCCTTGAACCACTGTTAAACTTCAGAAAACAGCTTTTCCAGATAAATTTGTCCATGCCTGTTACAGTGCTGGTCTGGGGAAGACAATTAAAAAAAAAAGTATGTCCAGAACATACAGAGGCTCAGGAGAAGGGCTTTGTGATGTTTCTAAGAATGATGCTGCAATACATCACTGCCTGCTTTGTTCCTAGGATACATTTTGGGCAGATCACAAGCAACCAGATGCTGGTGACAGTGATAGAAAATCTGAAGAAAACCACCATCTCCAGAGTCAGTGAGGCCCGGGTGAGTGTTGCACCCTCCCCTGTTCCAGGATCTAGAATAATGGGGGGAGACAATGTTTGTGAGCTTGAGTTGCCTGTGGTGTCCAGTGGGGAAGTTGGCTGGGGGCCTGAGCTCATTTAAACCATCTTTTTTTGCAAACAGGCTGCCTTTTCCTTATGTTCCTCCTCATGTGAGAATACCCAGTGGTGAGCTTACACTTGTGCTCCCTGCCTCATTTGCTCTTGGTTTTCTGATACACGTGTTTGGATCTTGGCTTGCTAGTTTCTAAATATGTAGGAGGTAAAGTAACTCCCTGCTTCCCTTGGGATTTTCCCTGGGCTGCTACCTCAGTGCAGACTGTGCTTTCTCCCAGAGGAAGCTTCAGGTGCCTGCCAACAACTTGTTTTTCAGAACATACAGTGCATTATACCTGCTCTTGAGAGAGGACAGTGGGGAACTGAGTGCAGGACTGACTGTTCTCCTGCTCAGATGAAGTTTAGTTTTAAACTAATGTTGCTTTCTTTAAATCTGTGGATTGTCTTGTTTTCATCATCTAGTAGAGGGTGGCCAGTGCAGGAACCTCTGCCCCCTAACAAGCTTGGGATGTGTCTCACAGTGTGGTGCTGCTCTGTCTCTGCAGGATGTGCTGGGATTCAACATGGCAGGGCTCCAGTTCCTGAAGAGGGAGATTGAGGCCAAGGACGAGGTGACATTTTTTGCTGATGCTACTGAACGTTTTGAGGAGAAGAAGAGGAAGAGGAAGAAGAAAGAGAAGATGGTTCTTACAGTGCTCTAGCATTTGCTGCCTGAGACCCAGAGCACCTGGATGGACTCATGTAACCTCACTGCTGACCATGGAAGTGTTCCTGTGGCTGAACATCTGTGATGATGTCCAGTGGCTGGGATGAAGTCTGTCCCCTCCCCATGTGGTATAACCCAGCATGTGAACCCAGCACGTGAACCCAGCTCAGAATGGTTGTCTCTAAGATGGAGTCTCTGTGGTCTGCTGCAGATGGATGCATTTGGACTCTTTCTGAGGTGGCTGTCAAAGGCTCTTCCTCCAGTGAAATGCCTGTTAGAAATGGAGTTGATTTATCCTGAGATCTGCTCCTTCTGACAGCATTCATTCAACAGAATCCAGCACATGAACTGCTGGTGAGACCATGCCCTGTCCAGGGAAGGCAGCTGGCAAGATTTTTCACGGTTTTGCCACCTGCTGGTGGCTTGTGGCCTCTGGAAAAAGCTCTGTGACTTCTGAAGCCTGAGGACTTGATCTACAGCCACTCACTCTTTAGTGGAACAGGGAGAAACATGGCTGCACTCTATTAAAGGCATATTTATATTTGCTTTATGAGACAGTTTTGTTCATAGTGGTTTTTTCCTGGTATTTCTTTTGTAAATCTTCAGCTGCCTTGGCCTGTGTGTCAGTTTTCAAAGGATTTTTTACAGAGAATAAAATCAGTGGGAGCAAATGAAATGGCTGCCATCTCAGACTGTGTTTTTCTGGAGAGCTGGCAGACGAAGTGTGAGAAGCCTGGATTGTTGCCTTTCACTTGCTCCAGGTTTTAGAAATCACACTGATTTGTTGCAATGTTGTACTTGTGCTGTATCAGATAAAATGATTTATTTTCACAGTGAAGGCAGGGGGGCAGAATAAAGTGAACAAGTCTCTGCTGCTGTAGTTATCAATTTACAGCACATGCTGTGGTTTTTTTTACCAGTAGTTGCAGGTTTGGTAGACGTGGTTGGGGCTGCTTCCAGAGACTTTGCTGACTCTTGGGCTCACATGTCTGACTCAGGTACTCAAAGCTGAACTTCTAATCTGAGTTTCATGAAGATTTTTAGTTGCATCCCAGTTGTTGCTGACTGCTGTCTTTGACTTAGGCTGTCTGTTTCTAGCAGGTATGCAGAAGGGAGGCAGTTCAGTTGGTCAGTCTCTAGGCAGCACCTCAGGCCTAACAACCACACCTCTGCTGCTCGTAAGTAACTTCGTCAGGGGATGGTTGTTCACTTGCCTCTTCAGAGTCTGGCTAATTTACACATTGTGCCCCATTTCCAGGTGGGCCTTAGAGTCTGTAGAAATGGCAACCTTCATACAGCTCTGCCAGTTGTTTCTGGGTGCCCCTATAAATTTATATTTGTCCAGATATGGATGAAACTTGGGATCAAACAGCTGCACTCCAACATCTCCATCCTGACTTATGCTGTTCTATTTAATTTTATTCTGTTCTTTTCCTTACTACTCCCAAAATAGACCCTCTTAAGAGGGATTACAAGGATGAAGATGTAAGGATGATGCATTTTGTTGGTAAAGTCAGTTGACATCTGTTATCCACATCAGCTGCTGCTGAAATGGGCTAACCTGCTGGAAAAACAAGTGTTACAGATGGAGAGGTGGCTTGTGACACCACAGTGCACCCTCAGCTGAGGTGACTGAGGAGACAGATGCCAAAACCAGGTACCAAAAGAGGAAGGCTGACTGTGCCTCTGTTTAGCTTAATGACAGGGAGATAGGTGTTATGGGTGCTGTGTAATGAGCTGCTGCTTGATGATCCCCTGGGAGGCCTGGGAGAAAAAAACATGGCCACAGGCACATGAACTCAGGGACTGATGAGAAGGATGTAAATGGTGGTATAGAAGAGTGGCTGGGGATGCAGAGTCACCTTATAATGATGACAGGTATCTGATCTAAGTTGGAAGAGGTAGAATTCCTTCACCCGTCTCTGTTTGCTGGTATTAGGGAAGAATCCTTGGAAAAAAGGTCTTTTAGGTGTTGGGAAGTTGTTCTCACTCCACAGCTGCTGACACAGGCTGCCCTGTTGAAGTTTCCCCGTGGTTCTCAGATTTGTATGACTTGTGACTGGTCTGTACCAATGCAGTACTGGGGTGGCTACTGAGAGAGCCCAGCATATGCTTTAAATGGAAGAGGTCTGTCCTGAGCCATCAATGCACTGATAGGAGTTTTGATATCCTTGAGACATCAGTTTGCCCTTTCTTGGGTGAAATTCCCTGGATTTACAAACATGAGCAGGAAAGCACAAGTACAGGGCAAGCTTAACTCTGTATTGTTAGAATATGTATCTCACCCAACAGTGTGGTTAGGGTTCAGAACTGGCATTCATATTTCACACTGTGAAAGCTACTGTTAATGCCCAGTCATGGGATTCTCAGTCACTGTGAAGTGTTGTGAGAACAAGTCATCTGCATGTATCAAGGAAAATTCCCCATCTCTCTCTCAGGATGTCAAATGTTGGAAAAAGGATGAAGCATGGGAAAGCACCTTGCTAGAAATGAATTCATAAACCAGAAGCAGAGCTGCACTTGGATACACAAGTATGATAGCTCAAAAAGAGCCTGTGATCTTTCTTTTAGTCATTGCTGTGTAGGTGGGAACAAGGAGGGGGAAAAGACCACCTCTAAGTGGCTCAGTCTTCCACCATGCAGAGAGATGAGCAGATGAGCCCTTGCAGGTGCTCATGTGTGATTGTGAACAAAAGGGTGTAAGAATCCCTCTCTGTCAAAGGCAACTTTGTGTACTCACAACCCCCATCTGCTGCTGGCAGCTAATCAAAGGTAGGTGAACACAGAGAAAGTTAAGCCTGTGCTTGTGAAAGCAAACAGAAACTTAGGAATTACAAAATCAGAGCAGCTCCTGAAGAATCACAGTTGAATGCATTGAAACCTGGTGCATTCCCAGTTCTTTTCAGGTGCCTCAGCACAGGTTATTAGAAACCTAATCCCTTTTAAAAACAAACTTATTTGGAACCATTCAGCCCTGCTCTGTAGTAGGGCTGAAATACACTAATCTTTCCAGTGTTTGCATTTCAGACACCCACGTCAGGGGATTGTGCAACTTTTGGACCACCTTTCCCATTAATATGGCGAAACAGGCAAAATATTTATTCTCTTTTAATCTGATTGAAGAAATGAAAAAAATACATTGGGATGTTTCCATAAGGTTGGCCTAAAATGTAGGTATTTCAGTGTTGCTGATCCTCATGTTGCTCTTCTAGGGGTCTAACCTGTAGTGGAAGAGGACAGAAAATTAACATGAATGGAAAGAAGAGAAAACAAGAAGCCCCAGCTCTACCTTCGTACAGTTGTTGAAGCAAACCCAATAATTACATCCAGATTCTTTGCAAGTGGTGTGTGAGCACTGTGATTGCTACGGACTGCCTTCAGTAGATTTGGCCTTTTGCTGTTGGAAGGGAACAACATGAGACAGAGTTCTTACATGGGCTTCAAGTAGATTAAGAGTTTGCTTTTACTGCACAAATTGAATGGCATAAAATTCATAACCACACATTCAGGATGGACAGTCTGCTTAGGAATACTGAAGACTTTTCTGGGCAGCTTCCTAAAAGGTATTTAATTATGAGTATATTAAGAGAATCTTTTTGAAATGTTTTAAATATTAATGCGAAATAACTACAGAAATCTAAATGAAATAGGACTAAGTTTGGTCAAGTGATGCATGATTAGTACTAGATTTTTACTTGTTAGTCTCTACTAGGAGGTGGGGCAAATTTCTGATCAAGTATAACATTGCAGGGAAGTTTCCAGGTCTCAGTGGAGACAATCATTGGCTCTGGTGATAACCACCTGGGAAAGGTGATGGGAACTTAGAAAGCTGTCACGGTGCCTCTGCAGTGACTTGACTGTTTCTGTTCTGGGTGGCTGAACAAGACTCTTTAACCAATTACAGGATTTAACCTAGCAGTGTCAGAGTTTCCTGTTTTGGGAGACCAACCAATCCAGAGTTCCTTGACATGTCTGAGATGGATATGGTTTTGAGTCCAGGAGATTTTGAGGGGAGGAATGTTCAAAAAGGCATAGGTACAGTTGTTTAGGTAGCACAGGATAGCTGCAGCCAGCTTCAGTAGGAATTATCAATCAATTCACAAAAGGACTTCAGAAGAGCAGGGAGGTTTGCCTGTGGTGACAGCAGTTATAATTAGCTGGATTAGACATGTGGGAGAATACTGTGTAGTTAATTTCTCTCGGTGCTTGTCATGGAAGATGACCCTGCTAAGAATTTCTCTTGGGACTGGGGGTGTCTCACTGAAATGTGAACTGACTGGATGAGTATTTTTCTGCCCTTTCAACACGCAGTGAGAAGAGTCTGTCTGACCTGCCTTCATGATGAGCTCCAGGCTGTAAATCCCTAAGGTGGAAGGCATTAAACTGGTTGTTTTTCTAGACTATAATCATGTGTTACTCTGGGGGTGAAATCCCACACTGGAAAAGGTATGAAGATATTTAAACAGGAAAAAAAGCTATACTTGATGTATACTGGGCAGTCCTAGAGCAGTTGCAGCAGTCAGAGGTACATGGCTGTGAAGTTTTTGAGAACTGACTGATGTGGTCACTTGTCTTTTTCTCCAGAGGAGAGGAAATGAGATACAGCTGGGATTTCTGTGCTGATTGGTTAGATAACATGGCAGGCTTACAGATGTTTAAGTTGAAAGAAAAAGATGATGTCAGTGTTGCACATATGAAGCAAACTGGGGATTGTGGAGCTGAGAAGAAACATCCATAGGGTTCCTGTTTATGAACTGTCACCATCGATTGTATCGTAGCGTGCCTGAGCTCATGGGGGTGAGGTGAACACCAGACTAATGTTAAACATGTTCACTGGAGGTTTGTGAGAAATTCCCAGAAAGGCTTTCTTCTTGTCAGGGAAGACTTAACCATTCTAAGACACTCTTAGAAAGTGTCTAAAGGAGGGCTACAAAGATGGAAAAGGGCTTTGAGGGGAAGCCTTGTGAGGAATGGCTGAGGTCACTTGGTCTGTTCAGCCTGGAGGAGACTGAGGGGAGACTTCACTGCAGTCTTCAACATCCTCACGAGGGGAAGAGGAGGGGCAGGCACTGGTCTCTCTGCTGACCAGTGACAGGACTCGAGAGAATGGCCTGAAGTTGTGTCAGGGAAGAGTTAGGCAGGATATCAAGAAAATATCAAGAAAATTCCTCACCTAGAGGTTGGTGGGGAATGGAACAGCCTACCTAGGGAAATGGTCAGAGCACCAAGCCTGACAGAGTTCAAGAAGGGTTTGGACAATGCTTTCAGACACATGGTGTGACTCTCAGGATGTCTGGTGAAGGGCCAGGAGCTGGACCAGGAGCTGGTGAGTCACTTCCAACTCAGGGTATTCCGTGATTCTTCATATTGACTGGTTCTGTAAGGCTACAGAAACGTGCTGAATGAAACTGTGTGTGCAGAGGGTTGTGTGTATTTGAACTTGTCACATTAAGGCTGCCCTGTCTGTAAGACTCTTGTCCCTTATTAGACTTGCTGTCAGTGTCGATGGGTGACCAGTAAGACTTGGTTCTAGAAAGTGAAAAGTGTTAAAGAGAGGCTGATTTATGAGGGCTTAACTGTAATAAAGGCAGCTGCCAGGAGGCTCAAGGACTTGTTTAATGTGGAGACAGTAAGCAAAGGATTTGGGACAGGACTGAGGAGGCTCTGCTGTGAGTGTCTCCGCTGAGCTGAGCAGTTGGAATAATCTGCAGTTCTCTTGTAGTGAGTGCTTTGGTTAATGTCATCCAGCTTTTCCCTTCTCGTCACAGTTACCAAGTCAGCGTGATAGGTGCATCATTTGCATGAGGTTTGTGCAGGATGCTGCTGATGAAGTGGAGGTAAAACAACTGTACTTTAATTTACAGCTGGTGTCACTGCATCCAGTACTTACTTACATTAACTGCAAGGCTTTCGTGGGAGTGTAATCCGTAACTGTGCCTTGGGGCTCGTAGGAACTGCCTGGACTGCTGCTGCCATCCCTCCCTGGGGGTATCCTTCTGGGCGGCACTCATAAATGTCTGCCCTCAACACAGGTGGAATATCACGTTAAGGATCTAACCATCTTGGTACATTTATTTAACTAAAATAACATGTGTGGAGGCAGGAGTGAATTCTGGAAATAAGGTTGTGAAACATCTTGAATCTGGATTACTGCCCTCAGCTCAAAGCTTAAAGGAACAGGTAAAATGTAGGGGAAGGGTACATGGTTTGGAGGCTGGTCTGCAATTGTGTCTGAGGACTGGGTGAGTGGGAACAGAACAGCAGCTGGTTTTGCTGCTGTGCCACCCATCCTGTCTAGCTCAGCTATGCAATTATAGGAATGAAAGGTTTCTTTGGATTGATGTAACGTAAATTTGAGGAGTTTCAATGTCACATCCAGGGTATAAAAGGGCTCAGTGGCGTTGCTGTTAGCTAGAACTCTGGTTAGGCTCAGAGTACCCTGAAGTTCTCCTGTCTTTGGTAAGGGTAGTCCTTACTGTGAATGAAATTTCTGGCATGTTTGGATGTAGCTTGCCTTGCTATTTCTTATACAGGTTGCCAGAGGACCCCTTCTCCCAGACTTCTAAGTGTAAATTTGATTGAATGTCAAAGACAACTTCACCCTTCTAATCTTGCCCTTAAAAAATTAGCTTGTAATTTTATCTAAAAAAAATTTGTAGTTTCTGGAGCACAAGGGAAAGAGAAATAATAGCTATTGACTTTGCTGATTTCTTTCACTGTACTGCTGTCCTCAGTTAAACAACTGAAAAGCCCACTGAACCTACACAGGCTCATTTCTGACAGCATCCATGTGCTTCTGTGCTTGCATCTTTGCTGCTGCAGGGATTGTCCCATTTGCCTGTCTAGTATCAGGATGATACATAATTTTGTTGGTCATGATGTTGGATCACCAGATACTACTATAGATTTGAAAATGTAATAAAGTATTTTCATGAGGGGTGAGGGAAAAAAATCCTATTATTTTCATTTTTTTTTAAAGTCACGTCTTTCTGAGTTGCTGTTCTTCCTTTCCTCACTTTTCAAACCATGTTGTTCTGATGTAAAATGCTTTTGGCATCAGAATCTTAAATTGTTCACTTGTGCTTTTGAAAACACCCATTTGTGTATTTCTGAAAAGGACAGTAAAGCTTGCCACTGCAACAGCCCTCACTGAAAACGGTGCTTGAGGCTACTGACAGGAAGGTGATCCCCAGAGCTGACGCTACAAGGTGTGTGTAAGAAATAAGACAACAAAGGATATTTGCTTTCACAGGCAGGAGAAGAGTTTCAGTTTCTGTTAATATTTCAATATCATGGGAAACTTCTTCAAGGCCATCAGTGTCTTTCCCTCCAATTACCATGGCCAAAATCTCTATCTCCAGTTCAACCTGCAAGCCTGCTGCCACCTAGGAGAGACAGAGGATGACTCGGAGGTAAGGTGCAAGTTTCATACATGGTTCCCTCCAGCAGTCCTGGCAGCTGGTGGCTCTTCAGTGTTTGATGCAATTAAAGACTCACTGCCCAGCACACAGGATTGCAATTGCCAGTTACCCAGTACCTGTCTCACTAGAAAGGTCTGTGCAAAACATTGTCTCTTCACTTGGCAGTTTGAGAGAAAACTGCCAGGTGTTGGCATTTTTCCCCCTAAATTTCCTTTTAGGTTCCAGAGGTAAAAGGGGAATTGGGACAGTTGGGGGTGAACTCAAGCAAGAGGTGGTTGATGCCCCAAGCCTGTCAGTGTTAGAGGCATTTGGACAGTGTCCTTAAAACCATCCTCTAACTTTCGAAGTGGTCAGGCTGTTGGACTAGAGGGCCATTGTAGGTCCTTTTCAAATCAAACCAAATTAAATCAAATCAAATACTCTGTTCTATAAAGAATGTAGAGGTAGGGAGATACAAAAGGGACAGATGTGTGGAGAAGAGAATGGAAATTATTCCGGCCATCTAGCTGGATTTCTGTAAGGCTTTTGACACAGTCCCCCACACTATCCCTCTCTCTTAACTGGGGCCTTTAAAGATTCCTTCCAACCCAAACTATTCTATGATTTTAAGTACTGAGTTGTGGCTAAGGCTCTGGACTAGGAGGTTTGATTTGCAGTCTGGCACTGCCTCCCTGCACAAGTCATTGCTTCTTGATTCCATGCATTGGCAAGATACTCCCTGGTATTACATGGATGCTCTGGGGACACTGGCCAGCACTATTTATTCAAATACAACAGGCAGGTGAAAAGAGAGACTAAATGAAAGTAGAAGGCATGAAAACTTCCTATTTAATGGGATAATTTAATGTGCTATGGTGCTTTGCTAGATAAAAAACTCAAGGTGGAGAACAGTTGGAAGCAGGAGAAGAAAGGATTGAGGCAATAATTTAGTAGGGTCAAATCCTGAAGGTATCAGGACAGGAAGTTAAATCTAGACATAAGACAGAGCAGATATAACAAACACCCTGAGCAGAAGGGAAAACTCAGAGGCAGCGACAGACCAATCCTGTTTGCTTTGAAAATGCTCTCTTTAACCTTACTGCTTGACCTCCTGCTTTCCACCGAACTTAACATATTTATCCTTCCGCATTCTGGCGCAGGCTGAGACTTGAGTGCATTCGCTGAAGGTGGCAGAGGGACAGTGGAAGACAGCATCACTTCAAATAACTCTAAACAAAACTGTGTACCCTGGCAGCCCTGTTGCCAGACTGCTGTTGTCCCAGACAGGAGCCCTAGCTAGCCTGAGGGCCAGCTGAGTCTAGGAAAAAACCCCAAAAAAAGCCCTCCTGTGTAACCTACAGGTCCTGGTGTGTACATCACTCTCAGTCCTGTGTACGGAGGCGGCTGCTTCACCCGAAACCTGTCAGAAAGAGAAGAGAATCAGTTTGCCAGAAACTGTTTTAGGCAGGAGAAGTCACATGTAGGAAGCAGGCTGCCTGCTCTTCCTCTGCTTTTGTAAATGACAGCAGAATTTCTTAGCTCATCCCTTCCATCATAATATACAAGTTGGACTACAGCAGTATTCCTGGGCTCCTTGCCAAGCCTCAGGTTTCTAACAAAGCCCCAAAGGAGCAGATGATTGGGCCAAAGTAAACCTTCAAAGAGCTTGTTAACACTGCCTGGTCCTTACAACAGAATGTGAAACATCAGCTTTTTCAACCTGCACATTTGAAGGAAGTTGAAGTATAAACAGCTTCTTGGCAAACACCTGTGTGTTGCACACTCAAAAATCCATAACAATATTTATTTAATGTCCTTTGACACGATTCTATTGTGGAAGGCATGACACTGGTATGAATTTTGTGCAAATAATCTTTAATGTAATGGTACCAACTAAAGCAGAAGTTTTGCTTCCTCATTTCTTACTGATTGTTTCACATCTGAGATTCAGTCATTTCGTGAATGCAACTTCCTGCTGTTCAGATTTTTAAAGATCATTAGATTAGATATGACCTTTACTTTTGCACTCCTCTGGAACTGATCCTGTGGATTTAATTCCTCCTGAAGAACAGTTTACCAGCATGCCCTTGCACCAGAAGCTGTTAAAGGAAAGGCAGTAGAAGAGGCATTCCTAGAATATGGCTCCATCTTATGGAAAGCTCTGGCAGACCTGTAGAGTGGCTGTCAGAATTCCTGCACTTTCTCTGGAGCAGTGGCTGCTATGAGAAACTGTACTTGATTTTTGTCAGGATCTATTTGGAGAGGTAAAAAACAGGGTAACTAAGAATTCAAACTAACCTTGAGAAGTTCACACCAACATTCTTCATGATTACAGTGGTTGCATAGGTGCAGCCTTCCTTTAGCACTCCAAATATCACTCTGGGTGGTATGAGATGGAAGCCAGTAAGATCCTGTCTTGTTGCCAGAGAAGATATGCTGACCTTTCCTGCGACAGGATCTTCTATCTTTGCAAAAAAATACGAGACAAAGAGAGAGTTGATGGCCCTTAAGTCAGGTACAGAGTTACTTAACCTACATTTGACCTCTGTCCACTCACCCTGAAGAATTACAAAAAGACGTCCTAATTTGAGTAAAAACTGAAGCAGCACTTTGAATACTGTCTGAAAACTTATACTGGTTTGAGTTTTCAGAAGTATTAAGCCATTGAGGTGTCTCAGGGAAAATGGGGGAAGCTCTGCCCTTTTGGAAACACAGCTTTCATGTGGGTGCCTGATGCAGAATGAGTTTGTCCTAGCAGCTGAGAGGAAAGGTACTTCTAGAATTGCCAGTCAACGCACATAAATTGCAACAGCCATGTTTCAGTAAACAGATTGAAAATACCTTCCAGTACTGCTCCAGCGTGAAGATTTTATGGAAAAAAAATGACTTACAGGATATGAATATTGACAAGAAAGATGTTATTTCTACCTTTTTATTTGGTATAGTGTTTGGTTTTTTCCCCTGAAGGTATGATGGTAATATTACTTTCTCCGTTCTTGTCTGTCCTGTAACATCCACCATCAGACTTGGAACTTTATGTTTTAAGGGTTTCTCCTCTGCTTTTGCAGCCTTGTTTAGGTCTGGAAGGGAAAGATTTCCAAAAGCATGAAAAGGTGACAGGTGAATTTAAATTTGTATTGCAAATAATTGTGTCAAAAGTTATAAAAAGATATCAAGCTGCTCCAACTATATTCTGGAAGGCAGGTGTACCTGTTGTGCTGCTGGGACCATCATTTTGTTTGGAAGGATCCTGCAGCAGAAGGCCAGATGAAAGTGATGAATCACTTGTGCTATCGAGAAATTCAGCTGCTAAAGGGAAAATAATGGAATACTGAGTCAAGTGCTATTTATGATCACCATCATTTTCATAAATACGTGAAACAAAATCGGTCTTTGGCACTTTAATTTAGACAATCTTGGAAAGCTGTCTACATAACCATGAGAGGCTGGGAAAACTCTGCACATGACATTTTGCTCTACTGGGCCACGGGGATCAAAAATGCCTATTGTGTGATTAGTCATTTCTTGTTCTCTGGCTAACTGAACTATAAACCATAAAGGACTAAAAGACAATCCAACACAGGTCTTACGGTGACTGAAATGAGGAAATATGGGAATTAGTGGGGGTCTGACAAAGCCCCACAGAGGACTGCTTTCCTGATATGAATCTTTGCTGTGTTTGACTTTTAATCTCACTGCATGATTTCAGTAACTTTGTCAGGGCTGCTTTTCAAACAGAATTGAAAAGTTCTGTTCCTCTCAGTTCTGTAAAGCTCAAGCCTGAGATAATGATTCACTCTTTCACTACTTCCTGTCATGGGGTCACTGCTTCCCTCCTATATCCTCCAATCTATCCTTAGCCAGCATGTTTCCTATTCCATATCACTTTTGCACCCGTTCCCTCTTACCACTGAGTTTCAGAATGAAATATCCCATATTTTTCCTACACTCATACTAGTTTTTTTCTCAACTCAGCCTCTTTGGTTCTTGCTCATCCACCCCTAACTATTATTTATTCCATTAAAGTTTTTCTTGAGCATTTTTCATCTATCCACCCCTCATTCATTGGCCAGTGCTTCAGTTTAGCATCCAAGGCTGATGGTTCTTCTGCATTCAGTGATGGCTGCAAGAGCTTCTTCCTCCTGAAGAAGATGCAAACCCAATGCCAGACAGTAGATTACCTCCCCTGGGTTCTCTTATCTCTAGAGCGGAAGTCACACTTTCTTCTTTTTGAAGTGGAGGAAGTTCCTGAAGCATTGCTTCCAAATCAGGATACTAGAGAAAAGTAAGAAAGAGGCCTTAGGTTTCCCAGCTAAACACCTCAAAAAAAGAACCAGCAGACACCCTCCTCTGCAAAAAAAAAAACAAACAAACAACAAAACAAAAAAACCCAAGGAAAAAATAAATAAAGGAGTGCAAAGGAAACAAATAAGCAGAACCAAAGTGGTAACTATCAAAAGAGATACACATAGTTACATCAGATTACAACCTATATTTCTGAGCAGGCTTTATGCATTTACCGCATTTACCAGGTGACATTACAACAGGAAAGCCCCCAAGATCACCTCTAAATTAGGAGTGTTAGTTTTACTTATTCTCTTTCTAACAGGCAGGGAGAGGGGTTTGGGGGGTGAGTAAAAAAACCTGAGGTTGAGCTTTGCTTTGAATCAGACTCTCTCCAGTTTACGTAAGGAATTTATAGAGTTTGTAGTCATCTTCAAGGATTTCCTTTACAAGGGCATATAATTTCCAGTATTAATTCTGCCACAGCTGTCCTTTATAAAGGTTTGTTGAGATAAATAGAGGCTGAGATATAAACCCAAAATTGTCTTTGGGAGTATAGGAGTATGGGAGATACTTCCTCACCTAACAAAACTCATCCAGTTTTCAGCTGCATTACCTTTTCCTGGAAAAAGTCCTTGCTGAATTCAGATTCAAAATATGGAGCAAATATTTTGTTTTTTATTGCCAAAAACGTTGTCTTTTGTTCATCCAGCTCTCTCCTAAGTGTGTTTTTTACATTGTTGGTAAGGAAAAGAAAGAAAAAAAGCATTATGACTGAGTTCACCCCATTTTCAGTATTATGCATTAAAAAATGGAATTGGTAAAGGCAAGTGGAATTTTTTCCCTGATTTGACATATTATGATTACTATATTATGTGATAACACAACACATAATATTTCTGTAATTGGCAATTTTCTTAGAGGTGGATTAAGAACTGACTGGTCTGATCAGAATTCCCATGGACAGTGAGTTGCCTGCTATGAAGAGCTCTTCCTCAGAACATGCTCCACTTCTCTAAACCTCATGGAACATATCTGAGACTGCCACTGGTGTCTTTCCAACCTTCCAACAAACACTGAAAGCTAAGATTTGGTATTCCAGATGCATTGCTAAAATTTTGAACACAAAACTCATCTAATTTCCTTATTTTATCACAGAAAGACTTGACAGCTCTGTGGATTCAGAAGAAGCTGTTCAAACTTCTGAAGGTAAGGTTGAGCAGAGCAAAGATCAGTCATGTTTTCAGCTTGATTTAGCCCAGTTTTACACTACTAGAGTTTCACTGACTTGCAGGGTCTAATATCAGCTATGAAATTATCACTCTTAATCATAATAAAAATTTTAACACTGGTTTTAGAGTCAGAATTGCACATCATGTTCTTGGTTGCTGGCTGCTCAGATATATATAAAGAAATTTTTAAAATAGGATGCAAAACTGTGAAATGATTAAAATCTAACTCGGAAACTCTAAAAGGCTTTTTTATTTCATGCTAGTCAGAAAGTAATTAAGAAGCAATATGGAAAGCCTCATGTGGACTGCTCTGAGCTGTCTGGTGCAGAAAAGGGTTACAAAGATGATTAACGGTTTGAGAGACCTTTCATGTGAGGAGAGGCTGAGAGAGCTGAGACAGTTTTGCCTAGAGAAGCTTTGAAGCACCACCATGTGAGGTATGTCAAGGGTTCTATTTGAAAAAAAATCAGCTTTTATTTGTGGAATACCACAAATTTTAACCTAATTTTAACCTAAATCATCAGCATTTGAAAATAATAATAAACAGTATTTTCCACATTAGTGGCAGAACCAGAAATGAAACACAGGGCTTCTGACTTCAGCCTTGTTTTGCATAGTGTAAGTTGACAGTAATGCTGTTAGGTTTTGAGAAAATAAAAAGAAAGAGACTCAAACTATTTCTTCAGCATTTCTGTTGTAGAAAATACCCCATTATTTGCAGGAAAGCCATTGGACCATCACCCAATATCTGGTGAAATCAATAACATTCTTTACAAAAGTAGATTAAGCTGGCTCATAAAATAACTTGATCCTATGAATATTATTACCTGTTCTGTTCTAGTTTGCTTTGCCACTTGGATGTTAGTGTTACTCTTTCTGGCCTGAATCATCAGGAAGGAAAAAAGAGAGACCAGTGGAAATGAGAAAACTAGCAGTGTTCTATAAATACAACAATATTTACAAGATAACCCCGGAAAGAAAATGCTTTTTATGAGAGTATGTTATGTAAACATCTCAGGTGGCTCCTGACTCAGACTTGTTTGGTTTGCACAAAATTCTTTGTTCACATCTGCATTTTTATTAGATCATTCGATCAAAGAAACATCCAAAATCCTTTCCCAACAAACTTTGAAGTATCTTTCAGGTAAGGAAAGAGAGGCATAGAGGGACAAAACAACCACAGGACAAGTAAGACATTGCCATATCTATCTAAGGATCCAGGTCCCAGTCCTTAATGACAGTAAAGCACATTGCCTTGCTTGTGTGCTTGGTTTCACCCTTTGTGTTATTTACATTTGCACCAGTCCTCGCTGCTCTGTCCTACCTGAACCCCTGCTGTTCGTCCTCTCTTTGTGTAGTGCTTGTCTTCTCCGTGTGGCTCTGGACCACTGTCTTTTCATACAGCTCACACACATGGGCTGCAAGGTGAAGAGGGTTACTGAGTGGCTGTGCTCTGCCAAGCAGTGCTAGGTGTTATGAAGGAAAAACATCAAAGGATGTCTTTTCAGTGCATGGAAACCTAACAGAGTTTTTGTTACCGTGAGGGAAAAGGCAGAAAGAACTTCTTCATATCCAAATCAAGATCAGAACATTAACAGATAAGAAATTAATTGAATTCAATATTGAAAGGACAAAGAAGCAGATTAGGTTCACACTCCCACCCTGTATTTCCTGACATATCTTTATGTTCTTTCGAGGTACAAATACCTGTGAATAGGAAAAGTTGCTGACATTCAGCCACTTTCTAATGGGGGTGCTCTGAGGTCTCCATCTACAGCCGAGGAAAATAATGTGGGCTTTCAGGGACCCTTATTACATTCAACATGCTTAAGTTGTGCTTAACTGAGGCTCTGAAGCAGCCGTAATCAACATTCTCACGGAAGGAACTACTATCCAATATGTATAATGGAGAAATGCCAGTCTTTCCAAGTTTAAGATTGCGACCGGCTCTGGGGCTTTAATAAAGAGTTGCCCTGTCCTCTGACATATTTTGTAAAATGTGTTGTTTACTTTATGCCTTGAAGCTAAATCGTGGGTCCAATAAAATTTCCTTGGTTGAAAACAAATTTCTATGGCAAAATTTAGGAGATGTGAGTATTTGAGAGATTTGATCCTATTAGACTATGACATTATCTCTTAATGTTTTGGGAATTACATAAGTTCAGACTTCAAAATGTGGGGGGCTTCTTTTGGTCAGCTTTTTCACCATAAAATATAATTTTATTTTTCAGCTTTTTCTATTTTTACCTATTTTAAAGAGCTTTTCTTTCCCACTACCTTCTTCATTAGTAATGTTATGCGAAAATTGGATCTCCATTTAAAAGGAAACTGTTCAGCAAGCATTTGTTGCAGCAGTTTCTGTTTGCTTTGCACAGTATGCTTTTTTATAGCAAGTAGAAATACTCTCGACAAGGTAAGAAGGGCAGAAAAATAACACTTTGAAGACTAGCATCATTATGGGATAGAATGTTATGGGTTTTTCTATGGAAAATACTTAGGGGGTTTTAAAAGAAACAGACATCTTAATTTTTATTTGTACATATTGAAAACATTAATCAATGTTAACAGGTATCTCATGAAAACTCTAACAGAGATTCATGAGGGAAGGCTAATATATTGCTCCATCTTTTCCCTTAGGCAGGTGAATGTAACCAAAACACATGATGGCTTGAGATTAGACTTGGAAGTGTAATAAACAACCAGGATTTACTTAGTTACTTTGAAAAACTTGTCTGAGAAGTTGTTACTTGTATAAAAGTAGCCAAGTCTTGTTATAGTTCCTGTAACTAAGAAAACTCATTACATGTGGAAATGTGAGTCAAAATGTCAAATACACACGACTAAAACCAGGAATTATTTTCCAGGGGTGCTGGATCATTGATGCTAACAAGTTCTAATCACCTGTGACAGTCACACAGAAGCATGTACATAGCACATAGATGAATTTACCTTTATATTCCCTCTTTAAAATAATATTAAAATACTTTTAAACTTACTATGATATTTTAAAATTTAAAAATATACGTATTCAATTTTTATTACCTCTATCACTGAGATTTTCAGTTGACTTCTTCCAGTCAGGGAAGGACTGCAATGAAAAAGGAATAACAGTGACTACATGCAAAATAAAATTCACAACCACAGCATCTTGTTCAAAGGATTTATATTGTAAAAAAGTGCTATCTTTTTACCCCCATTCTTGTAGTCACAGTGTCAGGTATTTCCATGTGTTAGAAAACATAAGCTGGGAAAAAAGGAAATGAAGTACAATTTCCCTGTTCTAAACAGGTATTTGTTTCCTTCTTGATGACCTGCTTCACAGATAGCTTTGTATTTTATATGGTTATGTCTTATTAGATCAACTAAGCTAATTCCTAATCAAACTTAAATCCTTCTGCAAAGAATTTGAACAAGATCTAAAACTCATGGTCACAAGAAGTCAAATGGGAAATGTGTTTGGGAATTTTCAGGCTTTGTTACTGAGGAGCTCTCGTGGCTGGCTTACAGTAAAGTGAATGAGGGATAAGAGACTCTACACTAAAGTGTTTCCTTTATTCTCATGCTGTCTCTCAAGCAGTTAACTGGAAACCACAGCTCCTGTGACCAGGGCAGTCTGGGTAGTAACAGAGCTATTAGAGACTTGGGAGTAATGTGACGCTGATTCCTGGGTCACAGCAGGTGCACCGTGAGACTGCTGCTCACAAAAGAGTTGGCCAATGTAAAATCTGTAACTGGAAATGTGCTGAAGGTAGCCAGGACAATCAACAATAATTAGTCACTAAGACAAGTTCACTGGAACTGAGCAGCATGTGAGATTCAGCACCTGGGTCTCATCAAAGTAAATAAATGTCTGCCTAGAGGATAGAGACAGATGGAGTTACTGACAGATCACTTCTTTGTCCCTTTTTCCAGAAATGCTGTGACCCTCTTCTCCTATTTACCCACCTTTCTCATTACCTATTCCTCTCCTTTTTCTCTCCATGCTCTATTTATCCATGCAAATTTCCAGATTACATTTTCAAAAAAAAAAATGCTGCTAAGAAGTATTAACAATATTCCTCCAGACTGTTTTTGTATTATCCCAAAAGCAGGGTTTAAATTCTTACTATAGAGGTGGCTGTGGTTGAAATAAAAATCTCCCAGGTGCAATGACAACAGACTGGAAACATTTTCACCCTGGTGTTGGGGGATATTAAAAAAAGTAAATTACTGGAAAGTAATTTTGGTCTGTGTGTTTGGGAACATATCATTCAGGAGAGCCAAACTCTTGAAGTGTTTTGAGCATTGCTTCCCCCAGTGGCAGCAGTGCCCAGCTGAATTCAGACCAGCAGAAGGCTGAGCATGGCTTTGCTTTACCTTCAATCTACAACAGAACTGGCACTGTGCTACTCTGACATTTGCTGTTTCATTAAGGGATAACGTGTTTCAAGGCTCACACTTCCAGTGCAACACAAGGGTTTTGTTGAAAGAAGAAGTTAAAAATCTTATTTTGCTCACTGTAATCAGTTCAAGGAGACTTGCAGCACTCTCCTTTTCCTCTTCTGTTCTTGGTTCTTTCACATTCATCTCTTCCAGCTCATTTTCCTGCTTCAAGATGTTGTCTATATATTCCTGGTGGAACAACGAAAAAGAACAAGAAAGACGCAGATGTTTTGTTTGCAGAGATAGGCTTAAAACAGATATTTACAATGACACAATCCTACCGACTGCTACAGAAAACAACACTTTTATTTTCCCACAGTTCTTTAAATCAGTTGGATGGAAAAAAGGGGTCTAAACATACCAGCCTGCCAGAAAGCTACACGCAGTACAGAACTTTACTGACAGACAGGTTTGCAGAAACAATCTGTTTACAGTGCCAGTTCTTTTTCACTTGTTTACATCTCTTTAATCTTACAGGACATGGAGAGAGGAAGAATAATATTTTCTTTAGATCTTGATTTTGTTCTGACAAAGTGATGTGCAGCTAAAGATTTAAGATACTTCATTCTGGAAAATATTCATTAATTAAATATTGATTTATGAGCAATGAGGGTATTTTCATTGCACATTTACACAATTATTACAACTGTTTTGTCAGTGCTAATAATTGCAGTTCTGCCTTTCCAATGTAACAAACAGCATTCATCTTTCTCTAAAAATCAACAACAGATCTGGATGATGGAGAGACTTCCCTTGCCATTTTGGTGTGGAACTTTTCTTATAGTGCTGCCTTTGAAAGATCAGCATCCAAATTAAAGAATAATTTTTATATCTTTATAGACTACAAAACTCATAACATTTCATTCTGATAGACTTGCATATCCCAAATAAGTCTGGGCTGGACAGCTGTCAGTGTTTTTCTATTGCAAGCATGTTTTCTTTGAAATGTAATGTGAGGGGAAAAAAAAACATTAAAAAAAATTCTAATTGGCTACAATATGCTACCACCTTCACAAATTTCCCATGCTGTTAACTTTCACATTCAGTCTGCAATGCCATTATCAAAATATGCTAAATGAATAAATTACAGAACACATATATTTTGTTATTTTCTAATTCTCAAGTAATAATGAGGTTTTGACTGTAAAATTTCTTCTAAGAGCATCTTCACAATGTGAATTAAGTAAATGAATGTTTTACACCAACACTGAGAAGGGCAAAGCTGCTAACAAGATCAGATGCAAAACTTCGGGACTCCATCTCAGAACACTGGCACAGGAGGTCTAGCTTGCACCTTGCTATGAACCAGTCACTCATGAGGGATGGCCACAAACTTTGTCAGAAGGCTCCACAGCTATTTCCCAGATGTGGACAGAGTGACAGAACTCAGACTGGAACCTGGGAATGTTTTATATTGATTTATGAAAACAAATACATAATCAAGAATAGAGTGTGTCTCAGTGACCAAGTGAAATGGAGAATTAGGATGAGCTAGAAATTCTTGTTCAGCTTTATAGATTTAAATTCTTAAGACTTTTTGAAGGAAAACAAACCCTAAGCGAAATAAAAATGAAGTAGCAGATATCAATATTGACAGAAAGGAAATCATATGCTAGAGTACTGTCTGTGATGTATACTGGACTGGATCCCATTTATTTGCTCAGAAAACTAGGTTTCATAAGAGGTAAGTGAAACAATTGAGCTTTTTCAGAAAAACACAGCACCTGTCTATGTATGAAATAAATGTTCTTCAAATGTAGTAGATTTCTTTCTCTCAGGTATATACTACACATTTATCATACCCAATTTGTCTACTTGTCTGTTCTCTCTTGCTTACTGGTGGAATGAATAAATGTGGTTGTACTACCTTGAGGGAGAGCTGCAGCTTTTCTCTTAGCTCACCACTGAGAGGCTTGTATTGGAATAGCTGGCGGATTTGCAGTTTTTTGGGACATTTTTGCACTGGTAAGGATGACTGTGCTGATCCAATGCAGAGACCTTTCCAAACACACCTTCCACTTGGGGCACCTGTGACCTTCCCCTGAATTGAGAGAAGCAAACAAAAAGAGCAAGAGGCTACTTACATTACCCAAAAATGCAGCTATTGGCAATGTGTCTCAGATTAAAAGCATATGCAGTCCTTATAGAATCATAGACCCAGACAATAAAGCCAGTAGATTCCTGGGAACAACTTATCTATCCTAAAACATCTTCATCTGGTAAGATAAACTCTCCTTAAAATTTCTCTATCCCCCCTGAGCGTAAAAGAAGCCCAAGGGGACCACACATTTCCCAGACATAGCCTACGCCTTGCTCTGTCTGCTTAATAAACTGAATTTAACATTCATGTTGTTTAGAGATTCATTTCCCCACAGAGACAAGCATCTATTGCTTTAACATAAAAGACAGTTTTGAAACAATTATACCTCAGGAGGAGAAGATTCTTCCTGAATCCATGACTGAAGATATGGAGGAACGATACTCTCTGGTTCTTTTGTCATTACCCAGGGGGAAGTTTCAGCCATAGGGCGGAGGACAGTAATACTTAAAATACCTGGTTCAAAGACACATCTTGCTAAGAATCAGTTCAAATTTAAAAAATGATGGAAAAGTGTCTCAGACCTATAGAAAAAAACCACCTAACTATGAAAAATCTTATTACCAACAGATGAAACTCCATGTATCTGTGGCTACAGACAATATCAGATCACTGAGTTGATTAGAGAATAGTTGTACAAATTCAGATTACTCAGCCCATTTTTAACAATAAACTTCTTATGCTACTTGTTTTGATTCTTGGTTAACAGCTCAGATGTATAGTGTGGAGAGTATCCCAAACAAGGAAGAGCAGAGCATTGACCCATGTTTACTGCATACTAATCTCAGAAGTAGTACAACATATTCAGAACATGCATAATTCTTCACTGTATTTTATGCTTCATAACCTGATCACAGGATGGATTCCATTAGGGATGATTTATTTGTATTGTTTTAATAAATTTTAATGTTCTTCAAAATATTTTTTCCAGCCCAACGCAAAAATTACTTCATCTACTCTTATGTATCCCACAGGTGACCTTCAAAAGGGATATCACCACTGAGGTACTTTGTCACAGCGATACAAAATTGTGAAGCCGTGTTGTCAAGGCAAATAGAGCCAGTACTGCGAAAGGTGGAGCGGGAAGTCTGGAAAATCAGATATACTACTATGATGACTGCTGGTTGTAAGTTTTCTTGACTGGGATTTTCACTGGGTATGTATGCTCTCCATCTTTCTGATCTTTCTACCTTCTGCATCTTTCTGGCTCCCTCTATGTCCCTTCTTTTTTTCTTTTTCCCATGGCAGAATTATTTCATCTGGTTTCCACAACAGGGAACAAGTCATTATTGTGAACACAAGTACATTTAAAAATGTGCAACCCCTTATAAGAGTAGTAAGTGGGAAAGCTGTTTTATGCCATATGCTTATGACATAAATCTATAAGAAATATGTCTTAGTACTTTATGGCTTGAAGCGAACTTCCCTTGTCATCCCCTCACATTCGGGGGAACCATACTTTTTTTTGTTAGCATCTACCTGTTATGCCACAGTGTATTTTATTGAAACACAGCATCTCCAACTAACGACAACCAACCGTTCCAGGATGTAACTTCTCGCATTGCTACTACACGGTGGTTGGTACCATGTACTACTGGCTATTCCAGTCATGTTTCTTCAGCTTCTTAATATGTATCCTTTCCAACAGATAGGCTAAGGGTCAACATCAGGGCATCATTGTCTTCATTGCTGTATCATTAATGGAGACTGCGATACATTCAGTTTTTTTATGATTACCACAAAGAATATATTTATTTGGTAATCACTTTTATATGTGTGACTGGAAGTGGGTAAAGATACGCCATTTGTTTGTCCACTTATCCCTTAACAGTCCTACACTTAATTCTCTGCTTCCCAGAGTTTTCCCCCAAACTCCTTTCTTTTACTGCCAGAAATGTGAACGCTTGTTTACATGGATAAAAATATTTCCTGTCCAAATAATAGTTTCGAAACTTTGCAATTCTTTCTATTAGTAGTCTGTCAGAAAAGAGAAGTTTTCTACCTGTCTGTTCTTGTACAGGATCCTGCAAGACTGCAGTGGCAGGATCACTACAGGCCTCAGCCACATACTTGTGTACATCCTTTCTCCTCAGGAGCTCCGTTCCAGAACCATCCGCAGAGATGACGAAAAACCTGCACAGCCAAACACACGCACGGGGCTATGCCAAGAAAGCAGAGCTCCAACACGATGGCATCAAATGTGCAAATACAGAGTACTGAACAAAGGGAGCACAAACCAATAAACCCTGTACAAATACTGTGTAGTGAAGAAGAGAAAGCATTAACCTGTGAATGCAATGCCGTTTACCTGGGGGCATGCTCATTGTAAGTGACAGGTTTGTTAACTTCATCTGCTGCTGAACTTCTGTCCTCCTCGCCATCAGAGCCAAGGCTGGGGATGCACACATCTGTGCTGCCATCAGCCATGACCTATAGAAGAAATTATGTGAAATTCCTTGAGTTAAAAGATACTTTTGAAACGGTAACTTGCTGGTGAACTTAAATATGACCTAGCCCAGTGAAAGAGACGGAAAAACAGTATTTCATGTTGAGCAACCTGAAACTTACAGGAAAAAGAAATAAAGAGGAAAACCGAAAAGACAGTGAAAAACCCAAAACATTTCTAGAAAGACATGCTGTATCATAAATACTAATATCATACGCTGATATTTAATAAATGCCCAAGGACTGTTACACAAAAATACTCACTGGCCAAGCCAGGTAACTGTATACTCAAGACAGACGTTGCTGTATACCTACTGAGTGAATTTCTACAGTATTTTCCTTCTTGAAAATACTATGTGCTTATTAACTAATGTGACATTAACATATTCAAACAAGATAACTAGCAATGACCTAAAAAGGAATAATAATGCCTTTTTCAAGATACAATTTAAATAAGGGTGACTGAAAGGACAGTCCATGAACTGCATCTGACACACCCAGTTTTTAATCCTCATCTGCAGAGCTGATTTTTTGCTATAGTACAAATCATGCTAATTAAGGGATCTTTACAGGTGAGCTAAACTGTACACCATGTGTTCTGTTTCAGTCTCCCTAAAAAGGGATAAATATTAAAAAAAAAGGGATATCCATCACTTAGTCAAGAACATATCAGAGACCTGATTCTGCCTACTCTAAATATTACAAGGTTTATAAGATAAAATTAGAATGCAGAAACTTGTCTTCTTCCATGTATTTTACCTTGAAAATATTTCCTTCAGGATCCATCATCTCGCAAATAGTGCTGGAAGTGTGTTTCATAATGTATCTCCCTGCTTTTTTCTCTTTTTCCTTGCTCATGACATCATAAACTTCATGGCTATAAACTGCTGAGCAATCTTCATCAATGAAAAGAAAGCCTCCCTTTCTGAGTAAAACCTATGGCATCAAAAAGGGAAGAGATTCGATCCTCAAAGGCGAAAACTTTAAAGGTACCATGAAAATGAAGAACAGATACAAATCAAGAGGACAGCTTTCAGACATTTAATACTGAATCATCTAGTTTAGAGAATCAAAGGGAGAGAAAGAAGGAATATGAGGTCCAAGAGGTAGGCTGATCTTCGTCTCGGTAATATTTAACTTCAGGAAATTTAAGACTGTGATTTAAATATACTGTACATTTGTGAGTAAATATCTAAACATTGGCACAGTAAGAAAGAGATGGAATAATAGGATTTGTGAAGACTATAGAGAAGGGAGGTAATCAAGGTGAGAGCTGCAGGGAACTTGGAACACAAAATGTCACTATCACAACCTAAAAGTAATTCCCACCTGATACGTTCCCTGTGGCTTTGCTAGAACAGATGTCCCATCTCCAAAGAGAGTACAACAGGTACCATCCTCACAATTTGTTGTAACAGTAGCAAACTCAGGATTCTCTACTCGTGTACCTTTGACCTTCTTCGTGATGGCTTCTGAGGGTTTATCTAAGAATTTACACAGAACAATGAGACAGGAGAACATGAATTTTGGAAACATCTTAGGAACTTAATTTGCTTTTTCTCTCATAGTGCTGGACCTTTATCTCCTCAGCGCGAGACCTCCATAAACTTCATGGCATCCTTTATCACATATTTTTATGTTACGTAAACAATACACAACCTTTGAAGTTCTGGACTGTGAATTCAATGTAGGAAAACCCAACAGCAAAAAATTTCTGCAACCATCTGTAGCTGGCCAGGAAAGTACTCTCTGGTACTAACCATAATGATCTGGATATTTGTAACATACAAGTTGGATCACTGAAATTCTTCATGCCTGCAATACAAGCTCTAAAGTGTGAAGGAATTCCTATTCAGCAGCACAGATCTTGGAAAACAAATCAAACAGATACGTTAATCTGGTCATTGCCTTTCCATTGAAGAGACAGATCAGTTCAAGGGTCTTTTGACGTCTAAACTGCCAAAAGGAAACGAAATGTTCCGGAACATTTCCTGCTAACTCAATAATGGTCTTTTCCTACACTGTGTTTGAACAGTCTGGACACCCACACAGTAAATGTCCCCTTCATTTTAATTAAGGAGGACAGGACTTGTGTAGCAAATGAAGCAGGCATACACAATACAACACCAGCCAGAAGAAACACAGATGGCCTTTAGCCCCACTTATTTCAGGCAAATCTAAGTGTCACTTTTCTTGGCATGACATTTTCCACAGCCATATTCAGATATTCAGTATCTCCAAGGTTGGTGAGTCCATGGCTTCACTGGGGAATACAAGGATGCCTTGGTCCTTACATACCTCTTCAGTTAAAACTCAAAGCAGCCTGCTTGATATTGTTAGGGCAGGTGGAGAGAGGGGCAATGAACATACTAAAACTGTGGCACTGTGGTCTCATGGTGAAGGAGGACCATACAGGTATGAAGGAAATTTAATTACTTGCAACAATATAATTTTTGCACCAAATATACTGCTGAAAGAAAGCAGACAAACTAAGCCTAGACTGCACTGGTGGATCTCTTATCTAGGCTCCTAGTATAAGCCACTTTTACTATATAACTTTGACAACTTTTTGCTTCACAAGTTGCTGATCAAGTGCAAGAAAAGTAAGGGCTCCCCTTCTGATGTTACCTGTTTCCACACTACCTTCTGGTACAAATTGGTCTTCATATATTTTAAAAAGAGTTGTGATCCTGGTACCATCAGCATGCTCTACTACTCTTCTACTACTCGGCTTCTCAACAATTATCACCTGATCTTCTCGTACAGTCATAACCTGAAAGAATGACAGAATACTCATTTATGTTGGCACTGTGATACTTGTGACAGCAACAACGATATAAGGCATCAGGACTGAAGCTCTGAAGAAGCTTGACTACCACGTCTTCTTCAGAGACAAAGGAATCACATTTTCTTCAAAATCTAAAGCTACTGCATTTCTAACAGTGCAATAACGCAATCTGTAGGATGTGTTCAAAGAAAAAATCCTACAATTTTGGTGATGGCAGCCCTGTCTCTTAGCTTACAGACAGTGCTATAGGAACACAGAGGCAGTAATACCGTTCCATCAGCTGGGTCTGTGGCCTGATACATGAAGAGCGGCTTCAGATCCATTCTTGTTGCACCCTCAGTGCCCACTTGAATGCCTAATGGAGTTGTTGTTATCCAAGTTCCTGCCTTAGACTGCTTAGAATTGGCCTTTCCAAACTCCTCATCCTTCAGTGAGTGTGAGCGAATGTTCTTGTCACTGCGTCTTCCTGCAGAAACAAAATTTTCTGTATCAGACTTAATATTCTCTAAGGCAAAAGACAAAACTGGTAAAGTGCAGAGTTCGTGAACGTTGCTTTTGACAGAACTGCAAGAAGAACTATTAAACAGGCTAGAAGAAAATTACAGCTCCTGCTACTCAAAGGCATGCTCCTGAACTGACTTTGTCTAATGTGCTTCCTTACAGAAAAAGTAAATAGCATGCTAATGCCATCAACCCAATGGTGCATCAGAAGAAAAGGATGAAGATCTCATCAGGAAAGGGAATTGGAGAGATCTTATTAAGAATGTTATAGAGAGCTCTTGTCTCCCATATTCAGGAAAAATAACTTAAACTAAGTGCATGCAAAAGACAAGAGCATAGTTCAGAGAGCAGGCTAAAAGACTTACAGCAAATATCTAGCTAAAAACCAAACCCCCAAACCAAAAAGAGATTAAACTCTTCAATAGAAATTTTTCAAGAACAAGCAGAGGAGAGGAAAGGTGGAGAAGGTGAAAAACTGATCATAAATAAAGGACAAGGAATAAAGGATATACACTGGTCACAGATATTGAGAATTCATATTAGAAAATGGTTTGCAGAGTTGTTCGCAAACATCTTTCCAGTTATCTTAAGGACTATCTAAGAAAAAGGTCTGGACTTGACTCAAAAAGTCTCTTTTGAGACCCCTTTCTCTTCAGCAGCCATTTTTATTCACATACTTCCAATAAATTTTAAATTAACATGACAGGTAATAATTATTCTGTGTACTAAGTAATACTGACAGTGATCTCGGACTACACTCTGAGGTATGAAGTAAACATTTATTTGGCTCCTTCTCGGTCAAACAAAATACAGTAAGAATGGCTGTATTACCACCAACCACAAGTCCATACAACCAACTGATAATGACCTATAGTAGGTGCCTTAGGATACATACAGTGAGAAAGAAAAATGTATCCTCTGTGAGAGAAGCATTTCTTAATACAAAGACTAAAAAATTGTGTAAGACAAACGTAAGGATTTAAAAATACTGTAGTTACAAGGATTTCTTTTAGAAGACTTCGTGTTCAATCACTCTGATACAATGAAGTTCTTATCCAACTTTTTACTTATTAGAGTCCTACCACGTTAGAAGAAAAAGAAATTTGAAGTAGGAGAGAAGTTGTTTGCTATGAAGGTAACACAGCAGTGTGCAGCAGCTGAGTACAGATAAAACTGCATTTTCACACTGGCAGAGTTTTCAGACTAAAGAAACAGGCCCTTCATTAAGTATCATCAGCTCTACTAACTTTATATCTGTCCAAAACACAAAAAAATGTTACCTTTGTTAGTGCTGGTCTCAGATGAAAGCTCTGATTCTGGTAAGGATTGTGTGTCACCTGGAATTGTAGGTGGTGGTCGGACAGGACCAGAATCAGGACTCCTACTCACTGTGCCATCAGCAAACAGAATCTACAGAAATCAAGGACGTACTAGAGGTTAAAATCAATTCAAACACCACTAGAAAGTCTTAAAAGAACGTGTCGCAAATGCGATAGTCACTAGAATACTGCGGGTGATGGAAAGGAAAAACAGTAAAACTCTCAGAATGAATACAAGATGCAAAGAAGCGATCTTAAAGAGAATTAATAGAACAGACTATTCCAGTTGGAAGGGATCTACAATGATCACTTTAGGGCCAACTCCCTGACCACTTTAGGGCTGACCAGATTAAAGCATCTTGTCAAGGGCATTGTCCAAATGCCTCTCAAACACTGACCGCCTTGGGGCATCAACCNGTTCAAAGAAAAAATCCTACAATTTTGGTGATGGCAGCCCTGTCTCTTAGCTTACAGACAGTGCTATAGGAACACAGAGGCAGTAATACCGTTCCATCAGCTGGGTCTGTGGCCTGATACATGAAGAGCGGCTTCAGATCCATTCTTGTTGCACCCTCAGTGCCCACTTGAATGCCTAATGGAGTTGTTGTTATCCAAGTTCCTGCCTTAGACTGCTTAGAATTGGCCTTTCCAAACTCCTCATCCTTCAGTGAGTGTGAGCGAATGTTCTTGTCACTGCGTCTTCCTGCAGAAACAAAATTTTCTGTATCAGACTTAATATTCTCTAAGGCAAAAGACAAAACTGGTAAAGTGCAGAGTTCATGAACGTTGCTTTTGACAGAACTGCAAGAAGAACTATTAAACAGGCTAGAAGAAAATTACAGCTCCTGCTACTCAAAGGCATGCTCCTGAACTGACTTTGTCTAATGTGCTTCCTTACAGAAAAAGTAAATAGCATGCTAATGCCATCAACCCAATGGTGCATCAGAAGAAAAGGATGAAGATCTCATCAAGAAAGGGAATTGGAGAGATCTTATTAAGAATGTTATAGAGAGCTCTTGTCTCCCATATTCAGGAAAAATAACTTAAACTAAGTGCATGCAAAAGACAAGAGCATAGTTCAGAGAGCAGGCTAAAAGACTTACAGCAAATATCTAGCTAAAAACCAAACCCCCAAACCAAAAAGAGATTAAACTCTTCAATAGAAATTTTTCAAGAACAAGCAGAGGAGAGGAAAGGTGGAGAAGGTGAAAAACTGATCATAAATAAAGGACAAGGAATAAAGGATATACACTGGTCACAGATATTGAGAATTCATATTAGAAAATGGTTTGCAGAGTTGTTCGCAAACATCTTTCCAGTTATCTTAAGGACTATCCTAAGAAAAAGGTCTGGACTTGACTCAAAAAGTCTCTTTTGAGACCCCTTTCTCTTCAGCAGCCATTTTTATTCACATACTTCCAATAAATTTTAAATTAACATGACAGGTAATAATTATTCTGTGTACTAAGTAATACTGACAGTGATCTCGGACTACACTCTGAGGTATGAAGTAAACATTTATTTGGCTCCTTCTCAGTCAAACAAAATACAGTAAGAATGGCTGTATTACCACCAACCACAAGTCCATACAACCAATTGATAATGACCTATAGTAGGTGCCTTAGGATACATACAGTGAGAAAGAAAAATGTATCCTCTGTGAGAGAAGCATTTCTTAATACAAAGACTAAAAAATTGTGTAAGACAAACGTAAGGATTTAAAAATACTGTAGTTACAAGGATTTCTTTTAGAAGACTTCGTGTTCAATCACTCTGATACAATGAAGTTCTTATCCAACTTTTTACTTATTAGAGTCCTACCACGTTAGAAGAAAAAGAAATTTGAAGTAGGAGAGAAGTTGTTTGCTATGAAGGTAACACAGCAGTGTGCAGCAGCTGAGTACAGATAAAACTGCATTTTCACACTGGCAGAGTTTTCAGACTAAAGAAACAGGCCCTTCATTAAGTATCATCAGCTCTACTAACTTTATATCTGTCCAAAACACAAAAAAATGTTACCTTTGTTAGTGCTGGTCTCAGATGAAAGCTCTGATTCTGGTAAGGATTGTGTGTCACCTGGAATTGTAGGTGGTGGTCGGACAGGACCAGAATCAGGACTCCTACTCACTGTGCCATCAGCAAACAGAATCTACAGAAATCAAGGACGTACTAGAGGTTAAAATCAATTCAAATACCACTAGAAAGTCTTAAAAGAACGTGTCGCAAATGCGATAGTCACTAGAATACTGCGGGTGATGGAGAGGAAAAACAGTAAAACTCTCAGAATGAATACAAGATGCAAAGAAGCGATCTTAAAGAGAATTAATAGAACAGACTATTCCAGTTGGAAGGGATCTACAATGATCACCTGGTCCAACTCCCTGACCACTTTAGGGCTGACCAGATTAAAGCATCTTGTCAAGGGCATTGTCCAAATGCCTCTCAAACACTGACAGCCTTGGGGCATCAACCACCTTTCTAGCAAGCCTGTTCCAGTGTCAGACCACCCTCTTCCAAGGTAAAGAAATGCTTCCTAAGGTCCAGTCTGAANAGAGAAGCATTTCTTAATACAAAGACTAAAAAATTGTGTAAGACAAATGTAAGGATTTAAAAATACTGTAGTTACAAGGATTTCTTTTAGAAGACTTCGTGTTCAATCACTCTGATACAATGAAGTTCTTATCCAACTTTTTACTTATTAGAGTCCTACCACGTTAGAAGAAAAAGAAATTTGAAGTAGGAGAGAAGTTGTTTGCTATGAAGGTAACACAGCAGTGTGCAGCAGCTGAGTACAGATAAAGTTGCATTTTCACACTGGCAGAGTTTTCAGACTAAAGAAACAGGCCCTTCATTAAGTATCATCAGCTCTACTAACTTTATATCTGTCCAAAACACAAAAAAATGTTACCTTTGTTAGTGCTGGTCTCAGATGAAAGCTCTGATTCTGGTAAGGATTGTGTGTCACCTGGAATTGTAGGTGGTGGTCGGACAGGACCAGAATCAGGACTCCTACTCACTGTGCCATCAGCAAACAGAATCTACAGAAATCAAGGACGTACTAGAGGTTAAAATCAATTCAAACACCACTAGAAAGTCTTAAAAGAACGTGTCGCAAATGCGATAGTCACTAGAATACTGCGGGTGATGGAAAGGAAAAACAGTAAAACTCTCAGAATGAATACAAGATGCAAAGAAGCGATCTTAAAGAGAATTAATAGAACAGACTATTCCAGTTGGAAGGGATCTACAATGATCACTTTAGGGCCAACTCCCTGACCACTTTAGGGCTGACCAGATTAAAGCATCTTGTCAAGGGCATTGTCCAAATGCCTCTCAAACACTGACCGCCTTGGGGCATCAACCACCTTTCTAGCAAGCGTGTTCCAGTGTCAGACCACCCTCTTCCAAGGTAAAGAAATGCTTCCTAAGGTCCAGTCTGAACCTCCTTTGGTGCCCTTTTGAGCTATTCCCACGTGTCCCATCAATGGATCCCAAGCAGAAGCGATCAGCATCTCCCTCTCCACTTCTCCTGTCAGGGAGCTGCAGAGAGCAAGGAGGTTGACCCTCAGCTTCTGTCTCTCCAAAGCCCACAAGCACAGAGTCCTCAGCCTCTCCTCTCAGGACACACCTGCCAGCCCTTCCACCAGCTTTGCTGTCCTCCTCTGGACTCAGTGCAGCACCTTTCCACCCCTCTGAGGCGGAGGGGCCCAGAAGTGCTCCCAGCACTCCGGGTGAGGCCGCACCAGCGCTGAGCACAGCGGATGAGCCCCCCTTCTGGCCGGCTGTGCTGCCNGTCCAAAACACAAAAAAATGTTACCTTTGTTAGTGCTGGTCTCAGATGAAAGCTCTGATTCTGGTAAGGATTGTGTGTCACCTGGAATTGTAGGTGGTGGTCGGACAGGACCAGAATCAGGACTCCTACTCACTGTGCCATCAGCAAACAGAATCTACAGGAATCAAGGACGTACTAGAGGTTAAAATCAATTCAAACACCACTAGAAAGTCTTAAAAGAACGTGTCGCAAATGCGATAGTCACTAGAATACTGCGGGTGATGGAAAGGAAAAACAGTAAAACTCTCAGAATGAATACAAGATGCAAAGAAGCGATCTTAAAGAGAATTAATAGAACAGACTATTCCAGTTGGAAGGGATCTACAATGATCACTTTAGGGCCAACTCCCTGACCACTTTAGGGCTGACCAGATTAAAGCATCTTGTCAAGGGCATTGTCCAAATGCCTCTCAAACACTGACCGCCTTGGGGCATCAACCACCTTTCTAGCAAGCGTGTTCCAGTGTCAGACCACCCTCTTCCAAGGTAAAGAAATGCTTCCTAAGGTCCAGTCTGAACCTTCTTTGGTGCCCTTTTGAGCTATTCCCACGTGTCCCATCAATGGATCCCAAGCAGAAGCGATCAGCATCTCCCTCTCCACTTCTCCTGTCAGGGAGCTGCAGAGAGCAAGGAGGTTGACCCTCAGCTTCTGTCTCTCCAAAGCCCACAAGCACAGAGTCCTCAGCCTCTCCTCTCAGGACACACCTGCCAGCCCTTCCACCAGCTTTGCTGTCCTCCTCTGGACTCAGTGCAGCACCTTTCCACCCCTCTGAGGTGGAGGGGCCCAGAAGTGCTCCCAGCACTCCGGGTGAGGCCGCACCAGCGCTGAGCACAGCGGATGAGCCCCCCTTCTGGCCGGCTGTGCTGCCCTGTTTGATGCCCCCCTGGACACGGCTTTTGCCCTCTGGGCTGCCCGGGCACACCCTGCTGACTCTCACTGAGCTGCTGCTGCCCACCAGCACCCCCAGGGCCCTCCCTGCAGGGCGCTCTCCAGGCACTCCTCTCCCAGTTTGTACTTGTGCCTGGCATTGCTCTGTCCCATGTGTAGGATCCAACTGTTGGTTTTGTTAAATTTCAATCCCATTAGTCATTGCCAGGAGGAGAGCTATTTGCTGCAGTTCACGGATGTAATTAATGGGGACTCTAATAATAAAAAGACATTATAAAAATAAACAGTAAAGTTTATTCTTTTACTAAATGGCCATAGGTTAATGACTTTCTTTTGTAGCAGTGATAATGCATCTGTATCGACATATTGATCTGAGGTATTCCACATGCCTAGGACTGCTGTTAATTTTTTAGCCATTACGACAGTTGAAAAAGTTTTGGTTATTTATCTAATTATAGCTGGTTTCCGAGATCCATTACACTCAACTCTTGACATGCGTGTTCTCTATGTGTCAGATAAACTCTAGAATTACTCCAACCATCCCCAAATTAATTTATAAATACAGTACAATATAGAAAAGAAATGGACAACACATAGAATCAACTCTTGAAATTGTTACTGTAAGGAATTAAATATTTCTTCTTTTTTGAATGCTTATCATACGCAATACATTTCTGATTATTCATAGGCATTAAGTTAATATTAAGAAGAACGCACTCACAATCTGTTTAAACAAAAACTGCTGTAAAATCATGCTAGGCACATAAGATCTACCTTTTTCTATCAGAAAACAGTACGTTGAGAATATATAGACATACAGCAGCTATTTTCCCTGCATATTTCTGAAATGGATATATTTCTCAGGAATCCTGGCTAAATGGTTTAACATCTAATGTTAAATGAATAAATGTAAAGAACTTACACTAGGTGTTGCGGTTTATTTAGACAGGAAAAAGGAAATTCAGGAAATAAGAAATTATTTTGACAGTTTCTGAGTCAAATTAGATTCCTCTTTTGATCTGTTTGCTAACTACACATAGAGTCTTACAGTTTAAAAAAAAAAAGTTGTTTGTAGATTGATTACAGTATCTGCAAAGATAGCCCATTGCACCTAAGCTCTACCAGAATTCTAGACAACCTAAAAATGTTTAAACAAAGCAGGTACTTAGGAACATAAAGATTTTTTTTCCTGAAAATCTAGGATATGTAAAGGTGTCTACAGGACTGAAGAGCAGTTCAGGTATTTCTGGATCCCATACGACTGTCTAAACTGAAAAAAATATATGGATGCTTTCATATTGCCAAAAATACCCAAAGCTGAACTAATCCACACTTCAGATGCTTAAGTTTAGGAATGTGGTTCTCTGAACCATATTCAGCTATTTCCTAATCACAAACTTGCCTAAAATCTTCACAGGCCTGAAATTTTCATGGTTAAGTCTCCCTAAGTTCTGACTCTGAATAAAGCCAAGAGCATTTTAATCTTGACATGGCTGCATAATTCAGTATTACTTAACTCCTTCATCTACACACTGGACTCTTTTGTACCCCAGTAGACAAAAACGAGCTTAAGAGTAATCACCTTCCATCACAATGAATTGCACTAATTTGTCCCGCTTGCAATGAATTCTACTAAATATACCTGGGTAGATCCATCCATCAGGTACTTTATGACAGTTCCTTGGCTAGTGATGACTCTTGACACCTCTTGTTCTGTTTGTCTCGCCGGAGGTGTATAAAGACGAGAATTCTTTACCTTTTGGGGATAACTCTGTCTAACCAGAATTTCCAGAGTAGGCTGCTCAGCCTGTTTGCTTTTGGTGTCTTCATGCTTTTTTTCACCTCCTGTAACCTGATGTTCCTCCTCTCCACTTTTCATAACCTCTTTCTCCTCTCCTTCATCTGCTTTGGCCTCACTTTCCTCTTTCTCCACTTCTTTCTCTGCTTCAGTGCTAGTGGCTTCACCTTTCAAATCTGAAAACAAACTTTGAATAACTTAATACTGCATAGCACACATTCAAACAGTGCTACTCACCAAGCATCATGGTGTCGACAGAAGAGATGCAACTTAAGGTGAGCAAGACTAACCCCTCCTTGGCTGAATCTGTAATCCAGAGAGTAAGGGACAGACTCTGATTTCAGAGAAAAATTCGAAACAGTCGAACCTACCCAGAAACTCTGCATCCTCTTGTGAAGGTGGCTGTCTTTCCAAATTAAAACAAGTGAAATTTGAAGATGGATTTATTATGGATGCTGAACTTTTGGAAGACTAACATCAGGTGAGAGGAATTCCCTAACCGCCCATACAGGTGAAAAAAACCCCAAGTTTCACCAAGTTTGAATTTGTACAGAAATCCAAGTTACATATTCTGTCTGCTTGAAAAAGTAAGTTTTTTAGATTAAATGATGGCAGTGTTTTGAGTATGCTAATTATGGTAATTGTATTGAGACACTCTGTGTATTTGCTCTGTTCACCTCAACTAGTCATCATTTCAACCTATGCTTCTTGCCAAACTATGTATGAGAATACTCTGCATGTTCTTTACTTCATCCCAGATTAATCAGAGCACAATTGCTGGGCTGTACAGATTTGTTGTACATAAGTACTAAATGACATCTGTACATAGCTGCTTTTAAAACTAACTAGATGACAACAAAATTCACATTTGTCTGCTTCAAAACCTAATGGCATGACTAAAAAAACCCAAGATTTACTAGAGTTTGCAACATGCAAAGATGAACCTCATGCTGATTTTCAAAAACTGGAAAAAAGAATTATTGCAGAAGGTAATATCAGGCACAGAAACTTATAAGTATCTATATACCCCATCAGTCTTCTAAAGAAAATTCAATGGTAAGGGCAGAAAGGCTTATTATGAGTATTTTCTCTGTATGTACCGGATGGCATAAATCAAAGGACTTCTCTGAAATAATTCCTGTTTGAAACTGATTGCATCTTCTGGAAAAGCAACAATAAACTCCTGATTGTAAAACATCCAGTAGCAGAAACGCCATCACAGCCTTGGTTAGTTTTGCTAATCATTCTGACTGTTAAGTGAGTATAACTTAAATTTAGTATAAAGTCCTAGTTTTCAGTTTCAAGCCCCTGAAAATTGTAATACCTTTGCATTCTGTGTTTACAAGTTATCACCAAAATTCTGTTCCCTTGTACTTCCAGGCTGGCACCAGCCACTCCTTTGACCTTTTCTCTGGTAATTAAATCGAGTTCTCTGAGCTCACTATAAGATACAGTTTTTGACGCTTTAATCATTCCTGACACTCTTCCCCGAATCTTTCAAAATATTAACATTTTGTCTTGTGGACTTAAGCACATGCACTTCCAAAGGAGGTGCAGATATAGGTAGCTATCTTCCTGTTATCACTCAAGATTCCTCAATATATCCGTATATATTTATTGAATTTGCTTGGTTTTCTTTAGTATTCCAATCTACATGCATATTCAAATGATTATCCAACATGACTCCCAAGGGCTTTTTAGGGTTGCTACTTCCTAGCCTTTAATCTTTTATGTTCAACAACTTGTGATTCAAGATTTTATATTTGTTTGAATAAAACCACATTACTCATGTTGCAAATACTATTAAATAGACATTATGACAAACTTAGCATCCTGAGATGAAAAATCAGTTACATCAAAACCCATCAACAAAGAAATAATTTTCTTCTGTAATCTTAGCTTCTCTTAAATTCCTTACCTTGCAGTGTCTCAGAAAACTAACCTCTAAACCTTTTACCAAGGAAAGTTAATACAAGTCCATTGGGACAGCAGACATTCAAACTCGGAAAAGCAGGTGCATCTGACATCTCTTGTGTTTGGGGAAGTGGTTCTTCCATTTCCGTCTACGGAAAGAAACATGAATTAGTTTTATTCCACATTCTAAAATAATGAAGAAAAAAACTAGACTACGTATTTCAGTTGTAACAATACATTTTTCTTTAAAAAAGTGCTCTCTACCACTCATAATTAACATTTTCAGAGTTTATGGATTCTGAAGTGGAAACATTAGCTATTTTCTTCGATTATGCTATCTTCTTTCACTCACCTTGAAGAGCAATCCCTCTTAACTTTATTAATTTTGCTGAATCACTATGCTATCTTGTGCACAGTATCAAGATGAGAAGACAATGGACAATGTGAAGCTTAACAGAATGAAATAACTATTGAAGCAGCTTATCAGTTATTTTACTTATAATCATTAAAAGAGCACAAAAGATCAGGAGAGCAGTACTTCCAGTCTGCTGCAAACACAGCACTGACTCAGGAAGGGGGACAGGAAAGAATGTTTGGCAGTCAAAATGTGTAATCTTCTTTGCACTGCTCTGCAGTGGAAACTCTTTTGATGACTAGGAAAAATGAGATTGACCTAAGGAATGTCTGAAGGCCCTGGAACATTTTTTTAAAACATACAGCAATATACTCTTACATGTCAAAGACCTTTGTCATTCCCTCAAAGACCTGTGTAACAATGCACTACACTATGCCAGCAGTCATAAGATGAAAACAGTTTTGGGTTGCAGACATACGTAACAGAGAGAACTTGTCCTGGTATTATCCCATATTGTTACTTTTTAGGAACAGAAATATAGGGGGGAAATGGCAGATATTTTGCCACCTGATTTTCAGCATAAAAGATGCTGTATATTTTACAGCTAATTTACATAATATTACTGTTAATTAAGGCTACTCTCAATACCGTAAGATTGTAGTCACAGGATCGTGAGGTAGAAGCCACAGAATAGGGCAGAAGTAACCCTCAGTTTTCATCTACTTCTGCCTGTCTAACAGTAAAAAGAATAATCAAGTATTACTGTATTGTTAGCAAAAAATTCTAATTTTAAGCTATTCTAAAAATTTCCAGGGCTGGAGGTTTCCTGGTAAACGATTCCAGTGCTTTATCTTGATTAACCTTACTGGCATTTTCCCACTGATTGACCTGAACCACTACTGCGGAAAATTAGTTATGATTTTTTCTGCCGATGATACGGACTCACATAAGAGATAATGGTGTTCTTTAAGACCTTTACAGAAGGCTATTCTGTCTCTCAACTCAAGATCAAACAAACCCAAACCAATTCTTTTAAACCCTCCTCACTGGTTAAGTTTTCTAGACCTGTAATCCTTCTTCACATTTCCCTTAAAACTCTCCATGTGGCCCATATTTTTCTTGCAGTGCAGTATCCATAACTGGACACAATACTCCAACTGAGATTCTACCAGCCCTAAAAGAAAAATAACTTCACATATTTAGCAGGCTGTACTCCTCTGTATTCACACCTCTGTGGTCTTTGCCCTTCTCACAGGAAGATGGCATTGTTGACTTATGTATGGTTTGTGATCCATGACAACTCTCACACCTTTCTCTACAGAACTGTCACTGACATAACTGTTACCCATTCTACAGATATATACTGTTTATTTATAAGTAATTTGTAGAACCTACCAATTATTCTTGCTGAATTCCATCCTGTTTTACAGACTGTGTCCATGTGAACTTGTCAAGTCCTATTTGGATTCTAACTCTGTTCTCCAAAATACTTGCAGACTCACACAGACAGGTGCTGTAAGCACTAATAAGGATACTCTATTCAAAGTTATTCTAAACCAAACAGTTAAAAATCCTTTTAGTTTAGAAGTCATCCTGACAGATTTTTAATTACAGGGCTATTTTTCTATAAGGTCCGTTTGTGCCACACAATTGCTCTACGTTATGCTGAGTGCTGTTTGGCAAGTCCCTACACCACCTTCCATGCTGAAATTAGGTAAGGAGCACTTTTTGTGGGTATGCACAGAATCTGTGTTGCAACAAAAGCCACAGTGTTACTTCAACCACTAGGTACTATTTCAGAACAGAAATCCAGAATCTGCTTTCCAAAGATTCATTCTTTCTTTCCAAAGACTGGTACTGTGATAGAAGTACTTTAGCTAAAGGCAAAAGTAACTTCCTCAAATTGCTGGTCCCTGGCTTGTGATCAGCTGGAAAGAACAATTTACAGAGCAAGCTTTTGCAAAACTGTCTTCACTAATTTGCTGGTTGGTCAGACTTTTGAATACGGGTTTTGGAAAGCACAAAAAAATTCTACTTGGTTAAACTAAAAATTCAGCAGTTCTTGTAACTGAGATATTAGTAATCATAGAATGGCTTAGGTTGGAAGGGACCTTAAAGATTGTCAAGTTCCAACCCCATTCCACGGGCAGGGACAGTTTCCACTAGACCAGGGTGCTCAAAGCCCCATCCAACCCGGCTTTGAACACTTCCAACAATAGTGCATCCACAACTTCTCTGGGCAATCTGTTCCACTGCCTCAACCACCTTCACAGTAAAGAATTTCTCCCTACTATCTAATCCAAATCTTGCAGTTTAAAGCCATTCCCCCTTGTCCTGTCACTACATGCTCTGGTAAAAAGTCCCTCTCCAGCTCTCTTGTAGCCCCATTTAGGTACCGGAAGGTGGTCTAAGGTCTTCCTGGAGCATTCTGTTCCCCAGGCTGAACAACCCAAACTGTTTCAGTTTGTCTTTGTAGGAGAGGTGCTCCAGCCTCCTGATTACCTGCAGTGTAGCAGCTGTAACTGTAAAGCCAAAATCAACAAAAGCATGTGGGCCATGGCAGACACGCTGCTTTACATCATGGAGTCATAAAGACTAAGTTCATTAACAGCTGCCGATACGTACATCTGAGAACAACTGAAAGAGTAAAACATATCCTTAAGAGCACCACAAATTGTTAGGAGTTTTTAAAGGCACAGCTCAAAGCCCTCTGAGAAGAATATATGACTCTTTCACAGAAGTTCATGCATTTGAACTTTCGTTCGTTTCTTTGGATTGGATAATGTCTCCTCTCTCACCTTTTCTTCTTCTTGCTTTACCAGGTCATCAGATGATGAAGACGTTAATTTGCCACGGCTTTCTCTGGCAGAAGGCAGAGCTCTTCCTGATCTTTTTCTGCCATATTTATCCTTTTTTCCTGGAGCTGGTGCAATAGGAGTAACTATTGTCGGAATTACGGTTGGAAGATGAACTGAAGGGATGCTCAGAATTCTTGCTAAGACAGGACCTGTTTCATCAACTAAGGAAGGGAAAAGCAGTATTTTTAATGTAATTAACTTTCATAAATGCAGATGGCCCCATTTCATTTTCTAAAAAGATTTTGTACACTAAATTTTACCTTAGAAATAATAACCTCAGTGGGGGAGTTTATTACTTCAGATAGAGGGACTGAATATATCAGAGTATTTAGAAAATCTTTCCATAGACTGACAACTTATTAGCCTAAAAGACATCTTGAAACAATTGCTTCCCACAAGTCGTCACTTGGTCATCACCTCAAAAATAAAAAAATATTATTTTAAAATTCTCTTTTACCTCCAAAATACTTAGAAATGGAGACATTCTGAATGTAGTATCTAATAAATGATCACTGTGTTATGCCTTATCCTGAGTTGATCCAGCACAGACTGACTCTAGTAACTTTGTACTAGATAGGTCTATTTTCCTATAATTATTCAGAAAGGTTCTAATGATCTAGACTTGATAAGACTCTTACAATTCTTAAAGCCAAGCACTAGGACAGCCTGCTACGCATGTCAACAGGAACTAGTCATGTTGCCTTTCAAAACAATTTATTGAAAACAAAAGAAATACAAACTTAGATTTTCTGTAAATATTTCAACACACTGATACTTCTCTTCCATAGAAATTTCACCCATGCCTTTACTTTGGTTGGCCCCAAAAATGCTGTCTGAAGGTAACAGTGGAAAAGAGTGTAAGACTGAGATAAAGTGTCTTTAGAAATCTTGAGAGAGATGTAAAATTCCAGAGGACTGTCTGGTAAGGAAGGTTTCCCTCCTTTTATACACACATTCACATGTCTAGGACTTGGAATTGTACTCTCATAATTTTGTCAAGACACAAAGAACAAGTGCAGAGGTTCTGTAGCACCTGGAATCAAAAGCAGGTGCTCAAGCAATCCCAAATTCATAAAGAGACAAGGAGATTATTTCTAACATAAATGTAAGGTGATCTGAATTTAACGTTTGATAATGCTGGAGAAAACAAAGAATAATGCAAAACTTGAAGAAATAGCAACATTTCCCCAGAAATAAAAAAGTTGCATAAAGCTGAAAAACAACTTGAGGCCTTTTATCACCTTAGCTTCCCTAAAAGGAAGATGAAATAGACAAAGTGGGAAAAACAGTAAGAAAAATGAGAATTAGAGAGTTTCCAGAAAACTATTTCAATACTGCAGGGGAAAAGGGTAATTTGCACACAATTTAACTGATCAGTGGAGAGAAACTACAGATTCCGTGGTATACCATTCTGCATTAGGGATGGATGGCATGTGAGAATCATCTAAGAGGGTATTTCTGGTCAGAATTATTCTGAGCACTTATGATACATAGACCCACGGGAATTTGGCATAAGCAAATGATCACAGAAAAAACTGCAAGCAATGAAAAAAATCCAGTTACAAGTGCTCTAAAGCTCAACATGGCAAGGATTAGTCTAATTTAGAATAGGATGATTATGGTGAATGTGAAAAAGCCTAAACATCACAGCTGACATGTAAGTGTTTAATCAGACATGTCTCTCTTTTACACCAAAATCCAAGTTTTTGCAGTCCACTATTGTGAATGCTCTTTTGGGCCCAGTCTAAAAAGTCTTTTTCTTAGTAATTAATTTGTAAAATATATTTGAGCAATTAAAACTGAGTGTAGAGTGGAATGGTTCACCACAGTCCACACAAAAGATGCATTCAATTAAATGTTTTCATATTTTAAGAGCTGAAAAATGCTGGAATTATTTTCTGATCAGAGAAGGGTTTCACTTTTATCCATAAGATGGTTCCAGTGGCCTTTCAAATGTAATGGAAACAAAAAGCTCTTGGTAAAAGCAGACGCTGTTTTCACTGTGGTTTTCTGAAGCAATTGCTTCCAGTTGGTGAATGTGTTTATTGAAAGGCTGAGAGAAATCCCTCATTATGCCTGCACAACTGTAACCTAAAATCCAACTCCTAAAGCAAAATGAAAGTTCCATAATCACCTATATAAGTTTACAAAAATATTATTTCTTGGAAAACCAAGAAGACTCCTCAGCAAATCACATTTTCTTTGGCTCAAATTAATTGGCTGATTTTGCTGGGCTACTTAATAACAATACTTGCACTGCTCTGTTTTCACAGTAAGCAGAAAAGCTAGGAGACCTCCCTCCATTTTGAAAATTGAATCATAGAATATTCTTGACAATGTAATCTCATTTTGAGCCTTGCTGAAAATTCCCTACCATGTAGTAACAGCTGCTGAGAAAGGCAGAATTGCATGCAACAAATTATTGGGTTAAGGAGTGTATGAAGGAAAAAAAAGGAAACAAAATTCCCCATATGGTTCTCAAATATCCTCTTCTATTTGCTTACTTTACCTTCTGCCTCCCCTGTAGGTCCATAATAGCTCAGGGACAGCTGGATTCCATTTTCCAAGGTGGCTGAAAAAGATCCAAACTTGCTCACAGATTTCTTTTGATTTTTCAATTCTCCTTAAAAAAAAAAAAAAAAAAAAGAACTAAATTTAAAAATAGCCTCACATACCAGAACCACCTGACCTGTAAACCAATGGCTGGTGTGGAAAGTTGAACCTCAATGAGGATGACTAGCCTAAATAGACTAAACAGGGCAGAGAAACCAACACTCCATTCATAGGGTACTATATAATAGTCAGGTTTGTGCAATATACCTGTGGTTTTTTATCCAGAAATAGCATTCTAGTTAGCTAGGTGTGTAAAAACAGGTTTAATAGCAACAACTAGTGAAAACTCTTATTGAATTTAAGCAGCAAAAGAACCTAGTTCTGGAGTTAAGCATCCTTGTCTCTTGGCTGACAAGAATCTTAAACTGCCCATTTCCATTGCATGTGGCCTATGCACTAATAAAAATCACTGTCTCCCACATGTTGTCACAGGGACAGGAGCTGCACTTCGATTATCCTCGAGGGTCCCTTCCAACTCAGGATATTCTATGATTCTATGTGTGTGCTTGGAGGAGAAAGCAAAAGAAAGGACAAAAAGTGGAGAAATTAGATCCAAAGACACTTCTGGGATTTGTACAATTGGATGAGGAGTCAAACTCACAAAAGGTGCAAATCAAGGTGTCATGTGATGAGTATGTCATGGTGAAAACCACATGAACTAGGCAAGATACACCTCCCAGACACTGGCTCCTACCTTGCCTCCACTCCAACTGCTACTGCCTTAAAGACATATTCTGTTGGTAAGAGGAGAACTTGGCATTTCCCATATGGGGAACAGCTTCTTAAAACTGTGAGGAGTAGAAGAGAAGACTACAAAAGAAGGTTAAGGCAGGCCTAGCCATCTCCCAATCTCATCAACATGGGACACATCCTGAGACTTTGTCTGCTCCTATTTCTTGTCTGTCATTGCAATGCTTGTTGCTGAATAGCACCTGCAGGATGCTGTTCTGGAATTTTGACTGCTTTTCAAGTTTACCATTGTACCATCCAGCCACTGTCAAGTATCAGAATGGATTGATTCTTGTCTTCCCTACTGCCTTTCTATAAGGTGTTCTTGTTTACATGGGAGGAAAGCCTCTTGCTTGTGCCCAGTGAATATAACTTGTCTCAGATACTCGCACACTGGTGACTGCCAGTACTGTCTGGCAGACGCCGGAATGACACAGGTCAGCTTTCAGAAATGCAGACAAAAAAAATCTCATCTGTAGAAGGGATGCAAATTTTCTATTCAGACAACCTACAATTACATCACTGGTGGCTGCTGAAGCCAAGGGGCGAAGCAAGAGCTGGATGCTTTCTAACACTGATGAGATCAAAAGAGCTAATATGTCCAAGTTATCTTTTTTCACTCCTCAAATTGGTGACAGAAATTCCACAATGCTTTTGGCAAATATACACACAAATTTTTAGAAATTTTTAGGAAGCTTCCTTCTTTGAAATGCTCTCACCTGGGTTCAGACGGGATTTGGATTCAATGCTTTCTGAGTGTTAACGATATGTCAACCAACACTAGAAGCTGCTGGACTGCAGAAAGATCTGTTTTCACTGCAAATGTCTTGAGGAGGCACTAATGCTACGGTCATCTGACCCACAAAAAGAGGTCAACACCAAAAGAGGAAATCTTCCCTTTCAAGGGCAGATATTTACTTTGGTCACAATGGACAGGATTCAGTTTTCATCTTCTTAGGCTTTCTCAGGCCACTTTAAGATCTGAATGAGTCCTCCATGAAGGAAGAAAATTATTTTCTTAAAGAATGGTAACTCTTCATTGATTTCCTTCCTTTGGAAAAGAGACTGGTTTGCACATGTTGACCTGCACTGTGCTTCTACATCTTGCTAAGATCTCTCTAGACAGTGCTTAAGTCAGCCAATCAGATTTTTACTTCGTTTTATGGAACACTGACTTTCTTACTCTCTGCCATTAGTAACAATTTATTTTCTGTTAGTTGATAAGTTTTGCATCCAACTACTAAATATGTTAAACTATTAATTCTTTATATCAGTGACATCAATCCACTGACCTGATCTAATTTGCTGTTCTTCATTAATTTCTTGCTCTTCAGCTTCTTTGAAGTTTTTCTTGGGGTCTGTGATATGAATGAAGAAATTGTGGTTGTCTTTTATTACTTTCACCTTTATCAAAGTCGGACCTGTAAAGCAATGGAATGCTATTATTGCTTCCACAAGGTTTCGGAACTTATCTGCACCCAAACAAACCCTGCACCTGCAACTTTAAAGCACTTTAATTTGCAATTTAAAGCAAACTGCTCACAACTCGACTGAATCACGTAATAGAAGATCAAGACAACAAAACTAAGGTTATCTGAGTTTAGAATAAATATTCAAAACCTTCCTGATAATTAGCTCGGAGAGGCTGCAGAAGAACCTGTTGCTTAGGTATATCGATTGCATTTGACTGGAAAAATAATTTCAACATTCTTGAAGTATCATGCATCAGTTGCCATTAAACAAATAAATATGAACTGATTTTTCTGCCTTTCCAATTTTCTGGCACTTCATTTATCTATCAACCATTAACATATTACAGGAAAATGTAAAGATTAGTAGTGATAAAAGCTAATATGGAATTTCTTTAACTGAATTTTTACTGCCGAGACATGAAAAAGCCATTTATGGTTTAAGAAATGATCCCATCGGTTACTAGAGTCAAAGCAAAGCAGAAAGAAATAAAGAATCACTTTTTACAAACTCTATCTTCTCTACTTGAATCTGTCCTCCATCGGATGGGAAAAGGTATTGATTGGATCCTGATACTTGAATGACCTTCTCCCCTGTATTGTAGCCATGAAACTGGAAAAAACAAGTTTGAAATTATCTGTAAATGAGAAAGGCAGAACCCATGGAAGAGGCAAATGAAGGACAGATCATCAGGATCACACTGTACTGCTCAACATCTTTTGCTTAGATATTTAACTCATGCAATAAAAACTTCAGCAAATATCGAGCATGCTATTGTCATATCCAAATAATTTCTCCGTTATTAACTGAAGTAACTTACTACATGTGAAAACCATCATGGAAACTGAAGAGTAGCAAGTAGACTGGTGGGTTAACATACAGTGTGAGAGAAAGAAAAGTTCTGGTCAAATACAAAGAGACAATTTACAATGCCATGGGATCACAAATAGGCCAGGTAAAGATTCAGCTTTCTACCCTCTAGGTTTTAGAATTCAGATATTGCAAATCTAATTAGATTGCTATGCCTTCCAAAGTGCCACAAGATGGCAAAAATTACGTGAGTGTACTCAAATAATTTCAGACTGAAATGTCATCTATTTCTGAGTCTGAAGACTGTACTTCAGCAAATATAGACTAAATTATATTGATTGTATACAAGTTTTAGATGCAAGACAGATTCTGCAAATATAAGGCGGTGCAAACTGCTGAAAAACTGAACAAAACTAGTGAAGAGCTGCCTATGTTTGTGCAAGAAGCAGAAAAAGGGGAGCTGCTGCCTCCATCGAAACATCTAGACATGAGTTCCTGTGATTGCTAGCGGACATGAAGCACAACTGCAGTTTAGATTTCATGTGCCATTATCTTCAAGAGTGAGCTGAGCTCTACATTTCCTGTTGCGCACATGCCAATGGAGTCACTTTCTGAAACACGGGAAAAATCCGTATTTAAGATTAGGGCACTTCAAGAACTTGAATTTTGAAAGAGGAAATGTTAGAAACAGTGATTTCCATTGTGGACAGTCAAAACTTCGACTAGGTCTAGCAGTCCCCTAATATGGAAGATGGGACAAGTTCTTAGGTTTCCCTTTCCTATCCTCGCCTACAAAAATCACAACTTTTACAACTTATGCTTGTGTTCATGTCATATTACACCAAAAAATAAAATTAAATCATCTGGTGTAGGGTAATCTTGAACATCAAAAACTGCTTTTCAAAACTTTTAGAAAAGGATCTTCTGCTTAAACAACAGAGGTAACAAGAACCAGTTAGGCTTAATTTGCTCTGAACTCAAATTTCACAATAGATAATAGCTTTGCTGTAATCTTGACTCTATATATAGTTAGCACTTTTCTAATGTGGTGTAATAATACAACTCCTTACCTTATAAACTTTCTCAGAACGTGGTTCCGGAATGCTATGATCCTCCTCAAGTTCAGAGGCTTTTGCTGGCTCATTTTGAGACTTCTCTTCAGAAGGTTTTTTGCTGGAATCTTTACTTTCTTTGTCTTTTATCTCCTGTCCTTTCTTTAGACTTCTCAAATATTCTTCCTTTTCTTCCTTTTGTTTTTTTTCTTCCTCCCGTAATCGGTCCTGCTCCATCTTCCAAGCCTACATTCAACATTAGGAATTAAACAGACTGTGTTCATCTTTGTACCACAAGATATTTTGTATAAGCATGCTGAAAAGAGTAGAAGCAAACAAACCCAAAGGAATGAAAGTTCTAAGCTAAGACATGTTTCCAAATGTGCCAAAGTCTTACAATATTATGCACTAAATTTTGGATAAAATTACTGATTCATTCAATCTACAACAGCAGCCACTGTTGACCACAAGAAATGAATCAGGTGATTATTCATATCTTACACAATCAGTCACAGGAGAATGATTTTGCTGTATACTTTTCCACAATGTTTACCACCAAACCACAATGCATCGCTGGTATTAGTTTGTTCCCGAAATGCAACTGTGAGATAAAACAATTTTATTTTTTTACAGAAAGAGGAATCAGGTATCAATGCCAAAATTATCAGCTTGCATCAGGAAGACATTTGAGATTTTCTGGAGTATTTAGGGTTTTGTAGCACTTTATAGTTTAAACATACCAAAGCAGAAGCATTTCTGGGGAAGAAATGGCAAGCATTGGGAGTTACAAGTCAGGTGTCAGCCTTGCTTGAGCTGTGACAGTTAACACCACTTCCTATCTACATTCCATATCAGGACTTGAATTGCACAGCATTACACATTGCGAGAAAGATGAGACACACTATGTCTGTGTTGAGTCAACAAAAAAAGCAAGTGAGTACAACATCAATAAAGCTAAATTTGTGCATATTAATGGACAGTGCCAATGCTAAGACCTAAACAACTGTGTGCTTAATTCCTACCTCAGACAGAAACTTACTGTGTAAACCTGGGAAAGACAATTAATCTGTAGTGATTAAATCTATAAAATGGGATTCTCTGACATCAGAGAACTCTGAGGTACCACATCTCCTTTCCCTAATTTCAAAGAGCCGTAGACAGTCAAAGTAGAGTTGGGTAAACAAGTACTTCCATGAATCCGGATCTCATCTTTTCATACCTTTACAGTCAGAAAACTTCAGTAAATAGTAGGATATTATCCATAACTTTCATTTCCTAGTATTGCAACTATAAATTGCTTTGGAATGCCTAGTCTAACTCCAAATAGTCTTCCCTTAAGAAAACAACATAACATGACTCACAATCAATAAGGAATAAATTTAAGAAAATAACATATTAAAAAAATAACAAACAGCAGAAAAAATAAGAGGACTCAGACAAGCCTGTATAAGAACAAAGGCTTACCTTCCTAAGAAAGCAGTGCTAGTTAGTCCATTTCAGAAACATGTATTTTTGCCTCACCTTTAGAGAACCTTCTCTGATAATGGGACATTGCTCATTCTTGGATTGAGACTCTGTTCCGTTCTCAGGTCTGGATGTGCTGCCTTTGAAAAGGGAAAGGGAGAACAAGCAAGGTAATAAATATAGGAAAATGGAATAATTTTTTAAAAAATGGAAAAAAAAGTGCAAGTAAATAAAAATATATATTTAAAAATAGTAAAAGCATAACAGTACAATAAAGCAAGCCTTAAATATTTTTAGAAATGAAATAGAAAGTCTGTTTAGGTTAGAAGAAACTTACCTGACCATGAATATTGCTTGATTCTCATAACTGGGGACCAAATACACTAAACAATACACCAACAGATGTAAAGACTGGCTCTCTGCTTCTCGCTGTTGAAGGCTTTGCTCCAGCAATTTTTATGTTTGCTTGTTTGTTTGTTTTTTAACTGAGCCAGAACAAGCTCAATACCAGAGTACTGCAATCTTTCAGGACAAAAAAACCCAAGTAAATGCTATCTGAACCTTCAAACCTTCACTAAAGAAACATTCACCATATCCCTTGTTTACTATTATGGCATTATAGCACCTATGACTTAGAAAAATCTATGAGCGTAGTTTCACGCTATGCTTGGATACCCCATATTTACCTTCTAGAAAAGATAATTTAAAGTATGCTATCAGAAACTTCTAGTTAAATTACTTTGTATGATAAAGTAGAAATTGCAGTGTCAGTGAAATTGAAAACACCTAAGGACACTGTCGCCCATCTGTGTGCTCCAGCTAGAGGTGATTATGTCCTTTCAGCAAGTGAACTACTCCATAAATCATATCTGTCATGAAGCACTACATGGGCAAGATTCAATCTAGCTCCTGTGACAGCTAGATATGTACAAATTATGATTTAGTAGTCATAACTGTACTTCTAGTTTCCAAACTATAATCAGAGGTGTTAACTGGGTTGAGGAGAAGCGTTTCTATTTTTGTAAATGCTAACTGCTAGTCCTGGGAGGTTTCGAAGTGCATTCTCAAAAAAGGTAAAAAAGCAAAGGTTAAACATAAAAAAATCATTGTTAACACCATTTAAATACACAAGTAGACAATTTTGACAAAAGTTCTTTTTTGTCAGTAGGGGTTTTCAGATTCTGCTGCCTGCTGAACAGTTGCTATATGAACTGCTTACAATTTTCACTTCCCAAAATGCTGCTTGTAATTCAAGTTTGCTCTGCAGTCTTGTCAATTCAAGTTTCCAGTTTTAGCCTCTAGCCCACAGCTTCTGACTTCCAGCTTTTATCCTGCCCTTTAAAAAGGAATTTTCCTGAACCATGTTGCCAGCCTTCACTACCGCTCATCTCTTCACATGTTCAGTCATCTGAACAGATTCATATTTATACGTAATTCTTAATCTCATTAGATAAGCACAGCTACTGAAAATGTAAATTGATACTAAAGGTCTCAGGTTTCAGAACAGAGAAAGATCCAGATTATATAAATATATAAATTTAATTAATTCCAAAACACACTTATACCTAGGTACATGTCAAAAGAGGGTCATCCTATGAATAAACATATGCAATTCTGCTCTGAATAAATTTGTGTCTCAGCACTTAGAGTGAAAAATTAATTTCCTAGAATACAATAAAAAGATATCAATTTTTGGCTTTCTTACTAAAGTCAGTTTTTTTGACGGCACAGGCAGACAGTCCAAGAGGGCCCTCTGCCATGGCTTTTCTAAGTTTAAAAGACTCTATTTCCTTACCCCTCTTCTCTTTTTGGTATTTTGCTTCTTCCTCTTTCACCCAGTCTTCAATAGAATTGGCCACCACCTCAAGATAGCTCCTGAAAAGCAGAATATCCCTCTATTTAATAGAAAACAGTTTTCACTAACATGATTTCAGGTCAAGTGAGATCACTTGGCTCCTGTTCTGTTTCTTATACAAGTATTTTTCTATCATCTTTGACACAAGGCTTGTATTAGACATGGTTTCTCAGTTTCTACAGGAACTGGTACTTTTGCCCAGCTGGTATTTGCTTAGTACATGTTATACTTGGAATTTTGGTTATCCTTTCTGCAAAGAGACATAAGAAACTTGGCTGCCAAAGAACACCTTCTCCTAAAGAAAAATCCAGGAAATCAGAAAATTTCAAGACATTCCGTTTCAGAAAGGTTCAGTCGTTCTCATCCTCACTGTTTTACCACTGAATAACTTATTTTCTTAGCTACTCGACTGATGCTGATTTTTAGAATATGCTTCATTTGTTTGTTCAGAAACTGAAGTGTTACTGTATGTAACGTCAAGATCTTCTTTATTGGTGTGGCGAGAAAGGTTTGGAAATTGTCATCCAAATCCAGATTAGAGAATCAGAGTACCATAACCTGGCATAAATTAAGAATGCTAAGAATTAACAATTAAGTTGAAGTGAGAACTGAATGACAAACTATCCAGAGTTTGCAGCTGGCACCTGCAGTTGCATTGTCTCATCTTCCAAAGGTGTCTGAAACGACTGGTAAAGTACCTCACTGTAAACAACTGCTTTCAAGAAAGGAGGAAGCCTGGGAATCTTATATGCAGTTGCCACTCAACCCCTCATTTGGACTGTTACCACAATTCTTTAAAGGAAAATTCTTCATGTGTGCAAAATTAAAAGGAGCTTTTGAAGAATGGATCAGATTCAGTTGCTGCGTCTTCATGATATTTTGTATTTACAAGTTCAAGATGATTCAACTGTATTCAAAACCTCTGTATGGAGTAGAGGCTTTTGGGTATGAACATGTAGACAATACAATCAATTCTTGACCTCATGACAGTTTTAAAGTTCTTATTGCAGCAGGATGTCCAAGAGAATTAATATGTAGGCCATGTACATAGGTCGGAGTATACAGCTCATGCACAACTTCGAGTTACACAAGTCTCTCCCACCTTCTGCAATGCAGGTGGAGTCTGCTTTGGGAAACTTGCATGTTGATCATGTATATACTCAGTAGGGAGAAGGTTATTCTGCTCCTATCTGAAGAAAAGAGTACAAGCTATAAAAACCTATGGTGTTGGAAACAAAAGGCAAAACTAGTCGGGAACAGAGTTGCCAGTACTGGAATAACTTGAAGATGAATATATGTTATAAATAAAAAAGACATTATTTGTGTGGAAAATATTTCAGGCCAATGAAACAGTCATTCAAAGTCTAAAATACACATTCTATTAATATGTATTCTGATGTCACTACTGCCAATGTCTGACTCAGAAGCATTTCTCTGAAAGGATTATTCTTTTCCAGTAACTTGTGTAATGTGTTTACTATGAAACTGTAAACAAATGTCATTAAGGTTAACTTTGAGCAAAATAATAGTTTTGATAATGCTGGAATTCATTTGGCTTCCTGATAGAGTGGCCACTTATGGTTATCTTAACCAGAGTTTAAATGTTTTTTATACACAGTTATCACTGCAGGTACATGTGTTCATACCTTCAGATTCCCTTACTCAGAAGCAACATTAGATTTCACACACAGCCTCCTGCTGCCTACCCTTTAAACAGTATAATTTCTGAATTTTTGGATGTTCTACATGAACTACAGGACCTGATATCCATAAAGAAGAAGGAAGGTAATTGGGATCTCCAGGAGCAAAAGCTGCTGCAATGCCAGAAATTTAATTTCCTCTTTGCATGAGAATTTGCTGTAACAGGACTCACTGTAATCAAAATGAAATTATTCTGTGATTCTGGAACCAACTGATTAGCAGAAAACAGAATTATATTCCAGAGAGCAACTATGAAACAACCCTACAAAGATGGTTTGTGGTCTACAAGATGTCACAACAAAGAAGTAATAAGTGAACACAGACACAGAACTCCTACCAGAGAGATGGTCAGGCACAGCATCTGTTGTGCAATTGCAACTCTTCTGTGATGAAAGTGTGATTCTTAAAGATATACCAAAAACTAGAATGATAGTATTTTAAATAAAATATTAATCAATAAATTGTTACTAAACTCATCAGGAGTCAGTTATTTCATACAAAGGTAAAACCATGTACTAATGGGTACTAATACTACCCCTAGGGTAGGAAGTAGAGTTTGTGCCTGTTTCTGGCAACTCAGCAAGATCTGGAAGCTAATTGCAGGCAACAGCTTGAAGCACTCCAGGTATTTAATGAGTGTCTTTGACAGAAATGTTGTTTATGTTGCTTGGAAACACACACTAGCAAATATTTATGATACTTTGTCAGGAAATCTGAAATGATCTTTAGCAATAAGGCTGAATAAGGTCTGAAAACGTGCTGATTATTTTGCAAAGTATAGGCAGGCATCAATGCCACATAACAGAACCAAAAGAGGACCTACAGCTCTTCAAAAATTCTAAGTAGCATGCATAGCAGTGATGTTGAATATGTCTAGGAAAGAAGAGCAAAGCCAAAGCATCTTGTTAGAGTTCATGCCATTTTCTTTAGGAACTCCTTGATGCCTTGAAACAGAACCTGGTGAAATGTCACTGGACAAAGAAGGTGTGCCCCAAGCAGAAGCTATCTTTAATGTCTAAGCCTTGTTTCCACGTGGATGTGGAAGAGTAAGAAGGAGAAAGCACACTGTTATTTCATCCTCAACCGAATTATACTGCATCTATCAGATAAAATGCATAATTTCTCCTTTGGATGTAAAATTAGCAACTTTTCTTTTGCAGATATCAAGAGCTTTTCCCATTTCTCAGTTGGTCTTGAACTATTTCAATGAATGCCCTTTCAAGGTGACCAGCCAATCTGTAGTTCTATAACCTCACAGATGAAAAGTTGTTGTTTCAGGGAGGAATGCTTCCTGAGGAAGTCTGGGACCTCCCTCTGCTTCCACAGCACCAATGTGCTGTTGGGATGAGGCGTTACTCAGCGTAGGCAAACACCAGGTGACATGTTAGATGTTCTGGGGTGTGTGACCTGCTCTCTGGTGTTCGTTCCAAAAGTGTCCCCTTGGGTCTCATGTCATACGTGTCAACCTTGTCCAGACAACTCAAATACACCAGGCAGCTAAACTGGCATCAACTCTTTACGTTCAAGAAACTTGAATGAGGCAGTTAAAGTCCAGTGTCAAAAAAAAAGGGTAGGAATGGCTGGCAGCGTGAAGAGCTCTGGGTACTAACAGACTTGTGTGTAACAGACCTTCAGACCACTGACCCTCTGCTTGGGTCTATCTGAATGCAAGACCCAGCTTTACTTGAACACACCATCTTCCACTTAACTTTTGGGGAAGATTTTAGTTGCTATATTAATGCAAAACCACTGACCAGACATTTAGTGGATCTGCCCAACAAAACACAAACCGGCCAGCATTTTCTCCAAGGAACTTTGAATTTCTGCTGGTAAGTGGCTCTGGTCACTGCTAATCACAACAGCCTGTTTTCATGGCAAATAATTTAAGTCCAAGTGCCTGAAAAGCTGAGAGAGACCTACACAGAGTTCCTTGACTGAGAGCAAATATACAAAATATAATACAAAATACAGCTTCAGGGAGGCATATTTTGCCTATTTAATATTCAAACCTGTTCAGATATATAGGTGCCAACAAAAGTTTACTATAAAAAATTCCCATAATCTGATAAATGAGGCACTACACTTAGAAAGGGATACCTGGAGACAGATGGTGGGAGGGAAGGTGTTTTTGTACTGGATAATTTGCTTGAAATTCTATTTGATAAATCTAATTAATCCATAGAGCACCACAGCAACATAATTAAAGATAGCTCAGCTGTCTCTCCATGGCATTTTAAAATTTTTATGTATCAGTACATGGACACTTATTCTTTTTTCAGTCAATTATTTGGAATAGCAGTTGGATCTACATCATCATTTATATCACTGCTTCAGTGCAAAAATGTATTCCAAAATAAATAGGTCCAGTAACAAAACAGCTAATAGTGGACATATCAACCACTTGCACGCCTCTAACTGGTGAGCAGATAGTGACAAGGAATTAAGAAGAATGTGTTATTCTGTGAAAAAAATTCTAATATTAACAAAGGGATTTTAACTTTTCTCAAACTAATTTTCCCACTGAATCGCTACATTTATGTATATATAGTTGAAAAACCTGGTAAGTATATAGGTAGATTTTTTTTTAAACATCCTTCACCTAAAATGTCCCCAGCACAATTTTCTTGATGTGGCATTCCCACTATGATTTTGTGTGTTTGTGTGCATTATTTACACTTTTATATTCGGTGATAAGGAGCTACACACTGCATTGTTCTCGCTCAGAAAAGTTCAACAGAATTCTTTTCATACAGTACTGGTTTTGACTTGCATAACTTGCTTTCTCATAAATGTGTCACACAGCCATATCTTAATTCCAAAGCTTTGCCCTAAGTACACCCATACAGGCTTTAATGGAAAACGACAGAGAAGATAAAACCAATTACCTGAATCCAACATTAGAGTGAAGGGCAATACCCCAAGTATCTTGGCACAGACGATATTGATTCATAGGATTGTGAAAGATCATCAGTAAAGAGTTATCTTGGGTATGATAAAAGGAATCAATACATCTATATTCTTGGGATGCTTTATTAAGAACCTGAAAAGGAAAGAAATAGAAGTACATCCTCCCTGCAGACAGCAGCATGAGTGCAGAGGCTACATAGCACAGCTTTAAGCCACAGGGGCTCCAGAACTCCACTCTCCTACAACATGTACTCAAAGCATTTGGATTGCAGCACCCTGAATTGTTCAGGTGGGTGGAAATTGAAACTGCATTGCTATTCATGTTGAGAAGAGACACCAACTATGCTCCACCTTCTGACTGACCATGAATGAAAAAGTTCAGCTACATAAAACCCAAATAAATTGAAATCTTAGCCAAATACTTACACAAGTTCAAATAATATTTAAATAAATAGTAAATAAAACCAAAACTATCATATACCAGATAAAAAGAAAATGAATTTACTTTTTTCTTATTCTCAGTTGAGTCTACTTGATATTCAATTTGCTATACTATGACTTGAACATCTCAGAGATTTACTGTGGTCTACATTACTCCACTCTGCTCTGCACTGCCCCATCATCTTCAATATTTACATTGCCTGCAGGTTGAAACTTATTTTATAGCAATAGATAGAAGAAAGCCTTCTTTTAAATGATTATTTTTCAGAACAATGCAACTGAAGCTTCTAGAAGAATCTGTTCCATGATCTTCCCAGGAACAGAGGTGAGGCTGATTAAGTTGGTAGATCCCAGGGCCCTTCTTTGTACCCTTTTTAAAGATGTGTGTGTTTCCCTTTATCCAGTCATCTGGGACTTCACCTGACTGCCAAGACTTTTCTTACAAAAGGCTATTTCCTGTTGCAATAGAATGCTATTTTCTACTATTTTTATTTTCCATCAGCATCTTTTCACTAGACTCAGTAATCATCGATAGTTGAAGTAGCATTACCTATTTATGATGCATGCAAAGGGATTCCCCATGTAGCGAAATCTATGATCAGATTTTGAAATTGTCACATTAATGTGGTGCTGCAAAAGTCCAAGCAGCACTTCCTTCACCCATGTATAGCATGTGTCAGGATCAAATAAGAATTACAGCCTATGAAGCTCAAGGCAGCACACGAACTAGCAATCTACTCCTCCCAAGAGGATGCCTCCCAATTCAAGCCAACTCCACTGGAACATATCTTTCACATTTCAGTCTTTCTGCAAGATAAATGTTAGTTTTTTGCATTCAAGATTGCTACAAATGATGCTTTTAGCCCTTAAAGGGTGAAGTACTGTAATATCCAACTTTTCTATTTGCCCATAGGCATTGGCAAAGTACGTTTTCACATACACTGCACTAAGTTCCAAAACTGCCACAAGGGATCACCCCTAAGGGCAAGGTGGTTTTGTCTCCACCACATTTTTAGCTAAGAGACTTACTGCCAAATAGGATAGCTCCAGTTTGGCCAAACCAGGAAATAAAAACCCATTACAAACTAAATTTCACATGAAGAATTGAAAAGCAGCTAAAGCACAACGAATTTTGGTAAATATGAAAGAGATAAAACTGAATCAACTATCTAGGAGAAAAATACCCTGAACTCCACTAGTAATACTTTCTATAGCATTCTCAGGGGTGACTGTATGTATGAGATTGTCAGTTCACAGATACCTGATGAAGAACATGTGGTTGAAAATGCTCTTCCAAACTCCAGTCTGTCAAGCAACGCCTCTGTGTCTTTTTTATTTCTTCTATACTTGATTGTAGGCCAGAATTTTCCAGACTCACCTCAAAACACAACAAACCAAAATAATGAATATCAACATTTCAGTGTCAGTTGTATTAAATTGACTGTAATCTTGTTGGATTAATAGACAGCACCCCATGTTGCATCACAGTTAACTGCATAATGATGCATATGTGCAGACCCATACGGCAGTGTTTAACAAAAAATACACTTACTCCCAAGAGGTTTTGGTTTTGGACTTTTCATGACAAAATAATCTAAATACTTTTATTATTAACTTATATGTTTTTGAGTTCTGTAAGCAATTATGAGTATTCAAACATGTCCTATGATGTAATTTTAAATTGCTGTGTTTATTATGGGATGTATAGCAGACAGGTGATTCTGAAGATGCCAAACTACACAGTTTACTAGTGTGACAAAGTTTGACAATTTCTTTTAAACTTTCATGTGTGTATTTGACCCCCGGTATTCAGCATAACCAGCACAGAATTATCATTCATCAAAACCCGTCACCTTGGAATTCAAAGAAAGTGATTCCATGGTGCTTAAAAGTTATGTCAGTATTTGCCAAACATCACAAAATTAACATTTGCATGCAGCATTGCAAAGGAATCCCCAGTAACATGTCCTGGCATCGAGCAGTATCTTCTGTAGTCTCATTGTAGCTGACACAATTTCTTACATTTGTCATATCAGGAACAAAAACATCCAATTCTTCATTCAAAGGAGGATCATCTTCTTCATCTTCGTCACTTGTTTCTGAACACTCTGGAAATCGAAAGCAGAATTTAAAGAATTGTTCCAGAAATTTCAGCCTTACTAAGGTTGAAGTAATACAATTTCCTCAGTCTCCCTGATGAGATCAACATCAAGCTGAAGCTTTCTTTCATCACACTTGTCCTGTAAATACATGATCATCTCTGCTACGCTTCTTAATCAAAAGAGCACTTCAAACTCCAGTGACAACAAGCATCAGATAATTAAATAAAATTTAAAAAAAAAGAAAAAAGAGAAAAAAGAACACTTTATAAACCCCACTCAAATCACCCTCTCTGTCTGACCTATGCTGGCCCACTAAAAATACTCTCAGAAGTATCCTCCAGATTCATAAAAAAGAAGCATTTTTCTTCATACTTTAACAAGCAGTCCTTTGCACAGATGACATTAACATAAAAGGAAAAATCAATTGTTTTTACATTTTCAAACATATTTGACGAATGCAAATTTTAAAGTTTTAATTAATTTGGGTTATAGAGATCTATAAGCTACTGACAGAATACTACTTCTGAGAACCTGACCTGTCATTCCATTGTTACAATGAACAGATGATATAAACATCACATGAGGACTCTAAGTTCTATATACTTTTAATTTTTTAAAAATAATCTCCTTTTAATAGATTTCTTTATTCCCTAAGTTATGGCAGAGGTCACTAATATTTGATCAAAATTCACATGTACAAGAAAATTACTCCTTCTGGTGGAAAATACACCACAAAGTACTTGTCTGTAAGTGTCTTATAACCAGCTCAGCTTCCAGACATATATCCTTAGGCTCTGCTTCTCTTGGAAATGACTCCTATTTACTGACTGCCTTTAGAAGACTGAAGAAACCTGAAAGCAAATGTTTTATCTTCCTGGTATTTGCTTTTGTGCTGCAGAGGTCCTGAAATGTTGTTATGCTTGTAAACTGCAAAATTCAATATTGTGACTAGTATAAAAGCAAAATAAACTGACATCCAAAAACTAACATCACAAAGTACTGTAACCAGCTCTGGGGTCCTCAGCACAGGGAACACAGAGATCTGTTGAAGTGGGTCCAGAGTAGCGCCAATGAAGGTGATTAGAGGAATGGAGAACCTCTCCTGTGAAGTCAGGCTCAGAGTTCAGCCTGCAGAAGAGAAGGCTCTGGGAAGCTCTTCTTATTGTGGCCTTGGGAGAGACTTTCTAGCAGGACTTGTAGTCATAAGAGAGGGAGTAATGGTTTTAAAGGAAAGGAGAATAGATTCAGACTAGACATAAGGAAGAATTTTTTATAATGAGGGTGGTGAAACACCGGAACAGGTTTCCCAGAAAGGTGGTGGATGCTCCACCCCTGGAAGCACTGGTGCTTCTCAGGATTGGACTCTGAGAAACCTGATCTAGTTGAAAATGCCCCTATTTATTGTAGGGGTGACAGGATAGACGACCTTTAGAGGTCCCTGCCAACTCAAACAATGATTCTATGCTTCGGTGATCATGAACCTAAAGTTATAGTTGCTTAAATTGACCTAATTTCTATTTTTCTTGCCTACCAAAAAAATAATCACTTGGTTTTAATGTTGCTTTTTGGCCAACATGTCTCCTTTAACCAGGCCAACAACTTCTCATTATGTTAGAGTCTGCAGGAGAAAATTTAGAGCTTCAGAAAATTCACTCTTCATTGTCTACAATTGTTACTGCTGTAGTACAAAATAGCTTTTGTCTTTATTCTAGTATTCCTGCAGAGTTACTCAATGTACAGGCTAGACAATACTTGAAAATCTGTTGACTTGTACCAAGAAGAGAAATCACATCCCTACAATAGCAAATGATATGGTAAGACAAACAGTGGACTCAAATTCTTCAGGAGTAATGTAAACAGAAAGCTTTTTACCAGAGCTTCTTGGAGATTTCTCATTAAGCTTCTTTTCCATAAGGAAGCGTTGTCTCAGCTGTCTTGCAAACATGGCTGGATTATCCCAAGGGATATAAGACACTTCAGAATCACCTCCAACCCTAGATCCAGAGCTCTCCAGGAAACCAGAGTCACTCAGCCCAGTCAGCTTCAGGCTTTCAAAAGTAAATACTCTGAAGGCTCTTTCTACTTCAGCCCAACTCAGAAGTTCTGAAAAAGAATTACAACCATTAACTGAAAATGTCCTTACAGCTCAGCAGAAAATAAATACAAGACTATTTAAGTGTATTGTTCTTGGCACCTCTGCAAAAGCCAACAGCAATTTCCTTAATGGCACTGGATCAACTTATGTGGGCTACATTTTACACTGCATTCAAAGCTGAATGCTTCTAAATTGCAAAATGATACACCTAAGTATTAATCCATCTTAAATGAAGTGGTTCCTACATCTGAATACCTTCTGGCTCATTAACTTTATATAAATGATGTTGATTTTAAAATACTGAGTAGACTTTATCAGACCAGTTAGCAACTAGCTATTTTCAGTTCACGGAATGTTTCCATTATCTATAACTTCTCAAACAAGTATCAATTTCTTTTCCTCTTCAGACAGATTTTTACACATAATTTAAACAGAAGTATGCAAGGTGCAAAGGCAACAATAAATCCCATTTATGCTTGTATGCATCGATGTCCATATAACAATGATAATCATGCCAAGGACTGAAGTTTAAGACAGGTAGTACAATGCCCAAATCACATAAAGAATATCTTCAGTTTGAAATGTTTTCTCTTTAGGGTGGTTAAGCACCTAAACATGTTGTATATCTTGAGATTGTTGGATCTCTCATCTTCTGTTCAAATTAATCATCTCCTTTGACAAAAGCAAAGGCTTTGCTAGCTAAGTCACCAGTTGGGAGAGTCTGGCAGTATAGTATGGCCCAGCGAAGACCACCAAATTCAATATCCATCAAATTCAATACCCATCAGCTGGAAGACTATAGCAATACTGAATACTTTAATGGCTTACTGTCCAAAATGAACGTAGCAACAACTAGAAACAACACAGTGCAGTGTAAATTAACCCAACACAAGGGATTTCAGGATGAAAGAGCTGGGAAAGTACCTTCAAATTCCTTAAACAATGACATAAATGTAACCAAAGGGATTTGGATGTTGACATTTCTTAATAACCTAGAGCAGACTTTTGATACTACCTAAGGGTATTTACAAAGTCTTTGGGATTGTTTCCCAGTGCATGTCATGGCGACAAGCACTCTCCAAGAAAAGGTAACTGCAGAAGTGATTATGGTTGGATAAGTGAACGTATTCTTGGTTTGATAAAGGGACTTTAATAAAGTAGTCTCATTATTAACACCAACAGCTTACACAGAATACATTCTGAAAGCCATGTATTGTTCCACAAAAATTGTCTACCTAAGATACATGTGCTTTACCTCCAAAAGGGTGTTGATAAATAAACACAGTTTCTATCAGTGTCTCCCAAAATGCATTCTACATTCTAGGATCAAAACTGCAATTTTTACAGCTATTTTTTTTCCTCAGAATTAGTAACTGTTTGTATGTTTGCAAATATAAATAAATAAAGTAGTTCTAAGATACTTCCAGCTCTTAGTTATGCAATATTTAACACTCATATAGTCATTCCCATTAACCATAAAACTGAGGTCTGAAGTTAGGGTGAAATTGTATAGTAGGCTATAATCATATTTAAGCAAGAATGTGAAAACGGAAAATTCTGAAAAGGTTTTTTAGGCAGCTTAAAAATCTTGTCACAAAATTCCTGCTATTTAAAAGGATCATCAACCAGAAATAAAAAGAATGGAAATTATATCAATGAAAATCCTTTTACCACTAGTACAATAATGCATGAGCTCATGAGCTCTGGCCAATCGTTTAGCGTCGTTTGCAGCTGAAGGAGGGGTGAAATGGATAAGTTCTGTAAGAGGCAGTTTATCCATCATTTCACGCTCAATCTTTTCTGGATTTAAGTTCTCCTGGACCTGGAACAAAAATCAAAGTACCAGAGTCAAAGTAAACTTTCGCACTGCTGATTTTCCAAAAACTATGTTTGAATAAAGAAGTCTTTCTACAGAAGACATTAGCATGTGCTTAAGTCAGTTGGACATAAAATTAAATTTGAACATGTGCTCACAGTGTGGTTTTGAATCATGGCGTCAGATATTGCAAGCAGAAAAACATTAGACACATAAGAGAATGACTGACAGCATAATAACAGACATTTGTTAGCACTTATTTGCCTGTGCTAGCTAGACTTAAAAACACAGAAATATGTGTTATAATACTGATGAATTCAGACTGGCAGCAGGTACGTTCCACATATCTTTCAGGTGGTCTGTGATACTTTTCATGGTACTGAAATCCATAAACTTATTGATCAGTCTATGATGAGAGGCCTACCTATATATCCAAGGATTTATTTTTTCAGACTTAGTTGTATCTTTCAGATTCACTCTTTTTAGTATTACACACTTACGGTACCTTTTTCTTCAACTGCATATTCCAAATGTTTTTCCACTACTCTTTCCTCAAACATTGTGCTGTATCCTGAATTTCCTCTTCAGCAAGTATATAAAATACATCAAGCATATGTCTGCTAAGACCATCTCTCACATTGATTACTCAGTCCTTCCTTCTGCTTGAAGACATCCAATGTGTCAAACTTGAGTTGTTTCCGAATAGTTTTAACCAATGCTTGTCAAAGCATTCCCCAGATGATTTGTAAACCATGAAGCCAAGGCAGACACTCCTTAGCTGTGAAATCTAGAACAGTATTATCACTTGTATTATCTTCAGTGAATTTTTAAAGTTTAATGGTAAAATTACACCTTGTCTTTGGAAAAAATTGAGACATTTACAGTGCTTTTTGGTTCAGAAAGTCTGGGAACTGTTACTTTACAATAATACCAAATTATGCTTCTCTGAACCTTTCTGCATTTGTTAGAATTTGGCAGTATCTTGATTACACACTATGCTCCAACTATTTAGCCAACCTGAATACACTTCTTGTGTTCATTAACAACCTCTATGTATTTTCTTACACTTCCCTACATTTTAGTATTCAGTCTAGTCTCTATGCTAAATCACCGTGAACAAGTTAGCAATTCATTTTCCATAGTATCATCAGTGTTTAACAGCAAATCAACAGTTCTGTAATATCTCTCATCTATGCCAAGGGCTAAACATTCTCATTAATAATGCAAATAGATCACTGAAATCAGTATGTTTGTGCTCTGTGCTTGTGAGATGTCCTCCGTCAGTAACTCATTGTTTCTTAAGTGAACTAAACACATGTTGGTGTGTCCACCTCAGTGGAAAAAAAAATTAGGATATGCTGTCCTGTTTTGTAAAAACACCACCCCTCCCCTTCTAGTGCATTGAGCATTCATTGCCTGTGAACTTTGGAAACATTTATCTATGATAGGTAGCACTGTACCTTCAGCAGGTGCAACCTCTGAGCCAGGGCATCATGGTAGTTAAATAAGAGAGGGTACTGGGGGATGACAGTCTCCTGTCCACAGTACTTAGGAGAAAAGTAGTCATATAGATCCTGTTCAAAAAGAAAAGAAAGAGGTATTAAACCCCAATAATGAGATTTTTCATTTTAGGAAATGAACAAAAGACAACACAAACCTTTTTTTCACTCATCGGAAGTGAAAGAGAAGGAAGGACTGAGATGATATGATCTGCAATGGCACGACGTAGCCCATCTGCCTGAGGCTCTGACGACACCAGACTCGGTGGTGTAAGGTCTTCTTCACTTGCAATGACCTGGCAAATGTAGTATATGTTAGCTTTCATTGCAGCATGACTGCTGCTTAACTTTCCCAGAACCACCAAGCAAATCCTGCTATAAGATAAGCACACATCCAGAAATTCTGTCAGGAAAGAAGAGCGCAATTTTTTCTACAAGTAGCAAAACCACAATTTTCCAAGTTAGCTCCTGCACAAAGCAAAGATTATGGAAAACAGAATTAAATGCTTTTCCTATTAGCTGCTTTTGGAAGGATAATAAGAAAAATATTTCTAAGTTGAAATGTTAAGAATAGTTAAGGAACACAGGTAATTAAAAACTGTGTATTAGGTGTTGGATTTTGAATATTCTTACCCAAGTCTATTTTCAGACTAAGTTACAAAAAATAAAAAGCCCCAAAACTACGCCGAAATTTTACTCCTACAATAAGAATGATTTCCCAATCATACTGTACGTCTCTTCTAAGTCACAGCTTGTGCCTGAAATCAACAGAATTTCAGACATGGTCTGTCTAGGACTAGCATCGACACTCTTATGTTATGCTTGACCTCAGACCTTTGAATTGAGTAAACCAGCAAAAGTTCAGTATCAATAACATTGTTGAAGGACATGAAAACTTGCTATTAACCTAGACAAGAGACCTTTCTCCTCATTTGATTATATTCGTAGTCTTCAGAAAATTAATTATGAAATAACACTGTGTGTATAGATATATATATATATATATGCAGGGTAAGTGCACAATATGAAAGAAAATCAAAGTTTGGAGTTTTGACTCTTTTGTATTGAACCTCCTTGCTCAGTGCCTCAATGTGCCTTCTCATAATTTAGGTTTAAACAGATGGATTTACTGATCTTTGACCAATTCATTATATCAGGTCTAGCCCAAATTAAACAAAGAAACAAAAAAAAAGAACATTCTCACCTGTTCCAACATGCAGCTCAGCAATAAGGGTACAGAAATGTATTCATCAGGAATCTGACTCAGCAAGTCACTGTAATACCTCATGTCCACAGGAAGAGGCAGAATAGAAGTGTCTTCATCTGCTGAATTAGGAGATAAAACATTAAAATATGTTTGTTCAGAAATGGCAATTTATATTAAAAGTCACTTCTGCAAGTTTGCAGATGATACAAAACTGGGAGGAGCTGTTGACTCTCTCAAAGGCAGGGTGGCCCTACAGAGAGACTTTGACAAATTAAAGGGCTGGGCAATTATCAACCTCATGAAGCCTAAAAAGGGAAAGTATTGGATTCTGTGCCTGGCATGAGGCAATCCTGGATGTACAAACAGACTGGAGAATGAGATGCTAGAGAGCAGTGCCACAGAAAGGGACCCAGGAGGCCTGTTTGGTGGAAAATTGAATATGAGCCAGCAGTGCCCTGGCAGCCAGGAGGGCGAACCCTGTCCTGGGGGGCATCAGGCACAGCATCGCCAGCCGGGCAAGGGAGGGGATTGTCCTGCTCTGCTCTGCACTGGGGCGGCCTCACCTCAAGTCAGGGGAGGGTTAGTTTGGGTATTAGAGAAAGGTTTTTCACCCAGAGGGTGGTTGGGAACTGGAACAGGCTCCCCAGGGAAGTGGTCACACCACCAAGCCTGACAGAGTTCAAGATGTGTTTGGACAATGCTCTCAGGCGCATGGTGGGATGTCCTATGCAGGGCTAAGCTGGACTCAGTGATCCTTGTGGGTGCCTTCCAACTCAGAATATTCTGTGCTTCTATGAAGCTTCAGACAATATTTATTAAAAAGAGTCTAACAAATTTAGAGATCTAACAAAATTACTCAGATCTTTTAACTCTGACTGCGACTAGAAACAGATAGAAAAAGTGATTTTCTTAAGAACTTGGTTATCACCACTGCAGTTTTCAGACACTTCCAAAATGTATTCACCAGGATACCCAACATCTTCAGCTAACAGCACAAATAATTTTGAGGATTTGTGCCATCAGATGAATGAGTGGTTTGACAGAGTGAACAACTACAGATGGGTGCTTTAATCCTTTAAGCATACCTTCTGACAAAATTACTGTCGGCAGAATTTCTTCTGGTCTTCCTCTTTTCTTTGTAGGTGTCTTTCTAATTGCTGGTTGTTCCTAAACGAACAAAAATTAAGATAAAAAAATCAGAAATCATAAAACAAATGAGTATTGCACAAATAGGTGGGAGAAATTAATTTCATTTAGCTTTGGTTACCCACTGTAGACTAGATGCTAAACTTTTAAATGGAACAAGATAATAATATAGTGCATGTTCTAATAAGCTATTTTCTTCTGCCAGCTTGAGCTTTTGCCTACTACGAATAAAATAAAGTGATCTTGCATAGAACTAAAAATCTTCTTTTTTTACAGTCCACAGATCTGCAAGATTGCCTAGTAGCTTTGTGCAGGCATATTGATTTTTCAGACACAAGAATGTATCATGAGACACTGTTCAAGAAATTTTTACACCTGTGATACTTTATATCTCTAGGATCCTTCCAATTTTCCTTTTTCTGTTTCTCCAGTGCTCAAGTATTTTTTCCCATTTTTTGAGGTTTTAAATGCTGAAGACAAAAATAAAAATTTCATTCCCTGAAAATTACTTGTAGAGTGATGGTCCAAAGTGAATTTTTGAGTCGAAATTAAAGACAGGTCATTCTAGCCTATAATTAGTTATTCACAACAAGAAGAGAAGGATCCTTGCCTCGATTGCAGGTGGTTGTGTTGACTTCCTCTCTGGTAACATAGGCACATTAATGAACTTGGTGTTTTCCAAGTAGTTGCAATGCTGTCTTCTCCACTCCAGGCAGTCATACATCAAAAAAGCAATGTGTTCAAACAGCACAGTACCAAACGCAAGCTATGAGAGAAAATCAGGTAAAAAGGATGAAGTTTGCTTATAAAAGTGTCATGTAACTTAGTGACAGGAGTCATTAGCTCTTTAACCAGCAGATCTGCTTCTGTTTATAAATTTTCCAAAAGACTTTTTCCTCCACCAATTCAAAATGTTTTATAGAGTTATTCTAAAGCCTCCTTCATTTTATTTGCCTTAACACTGACACAGCACAGTATGGACTGTATATTGCCTAAGTGATTTAGTTGTCATAAAGGTAATTTGTCATAACAGTAACTGTTCAAGGCCTGCTATCTTGCAAATAGAACTTACGGGTTTTTCTGGATGTGAAGGAATGGGAGAGGAAAAGTAAATATTTTGTAATGTGTGTACGTTTTAGCAGTGATCAATCTGCAGGATATTTGCAAGGTCAATAATTTCCCTGCCCTAGAAGAATAAAAAATAAAACCCCAACCAGGTCATTAATATCATCTTATATTATTTTCTTTCTTTCTGTTGCCCTTTGAATACAAAGAAAGCCTCAAGAATGGCACTCTGAAATCCACAGTTGTGAGTGAAGGAATGTCAGCATACTGCCCAAATGTCCAAAGGGAGAGCGCTGTATCTGCAAAAATCTGAAAAGGAAAGAGTCATGGTTCTTGAGGTCATGTACTGTGGTTTTTGCCAAAGCTTGGGAGGAATAAAAAGAATAATAGCAACTGCTATTTTAAATATTAAATGTTTCTGTACAAATACCAAAATCCTGTTGGAGACCACATGAAACACTCAAGTTTCAGCAGCTTTAATGGATGTATTCTTCCCCTCTACATCCTGGACTTTGTGGAAAGGATGGAATTATTATACCTTTTAGACAATTTCTGCCAGAAGTCCTTTTCTGAGTGATTCTTTCACTTTTCTGAAATTAGGGCAAGTCTCTTGTACTAAGAAGCTTGCCTCTAAGAGGTGGCTAACAACATTGAATGTCTCGATTTTAAGTTTCCCAAAACAAAACTGAAGAAGTGAAGAAGCACAACTGATATTAAGCACTAAGAAAAATAACAAACCCTTAAGAAATATTAAGCATCTGCTTTCCTCAACTCAGTGCCTTTTTATGACACTGGAAAACAGGCAACCCCAAATCACTGATGAGTTATGGAATAGTTGTCTCAGTTTTCACAACATTTAAAGACTAGAAGAGACACTTGGGAAATAAATTCTATTTGTGACAATAGAATGTCCATTAATATACTTGCACCTTTGTTTTCAATACTCTTTTGAAGAATGGGTTAGTATAACACCTTTTCATCCACATGTTACCTAAAAGGTATCACTAGAGCACATAAAAGTTTTATATAAAAAACTGGAGTGTTTTCAATGCACAGCCTTTTAAAAAAAACAAGATTTTTTATAAAGTTGTAAATAACAAAACTGGGTGCTACTCAGTGGGATGCAAGCAAAGTTTGGTGTAATCACAGTTTTGTAATTCAATTTGCCTGGTCTCTCCTCAGGACACGGTTGCTTGTCAAAAGTTTTTTAAGTCTAACCACGGGTGACTCTTCTACAAAGAAATATATTTTTGAAAGTATTTTCCTTTCTAAAGATCTCAAATCTGAGAGCAGAGACTACTTGCAGTATGCAATACTCTGTCATTTTTATATTCATGTCTAACATTTTGTCACAAGAATTTTCCTTCCTTGTATCTTCACTTCAGAGATGCAGCAAGCTTGGACTCAGCGATTCTCCAGCAAGTTTACAAGAACAGACTTACTCTATCCACCTCTGATTTCAGAACTTATATGCTCCCCACCTCTTTCTTTAAAAGCTTACTAACTTTCTTAGTTCTGTAGGGCTCATGACATTATAACTACAATCTGTCGAAAACTGTTTCAGTGACAAACCATTTTGCCATTATTTCAGCTATAATATAGGTGCTTGCAGGATATTCAAAAGTAGAAACAGTCCCCTCTGAGATGTGATTATAGGGAAAAACCCCCCTGTTTTCCCAAAAGAGGCTTTGCACTGTAAGATTATATAAAGAGTATAATGATAAGTAATATTATAAGTAGCAAGCCTACATGTTTCCACAATTAAGGCATTTTTAGTGAATGCCGTGCAAACCACTGAGTTGTTTGTATACAGAATCTACTGTACTATAAATAAGGGTTAGAAGAATGTAGTTTAACCCTAGAATGCCCTTTAACCCTAATAGACTACAAATACAGTAGGTTAAACTATAGCATGCTACCTTATTTTGCTTTAGCAGTTCGTATTTTTTACTGCTGACACTGTAGATTGAAAAATACTGGACTCTTACCTCACTATGCATGAGAATCTAGGATGGAAAAAAATCCTAATGATTCACTTTCTCCTTCAGTGCCTGGTAATAGTCCTGACTCAGCAGGCTATAATGAGTAATAAGTTAGAGCCATGTTTTGGAAAAAAAGAAGCACTACTGAGTATGATAAAGCAACATCATATATCAAAAAGTATTCTTGCATTCATCTTAATTTTTTTCTCATGTGACTCTTCTGAGGTGCAGCAAGCAGGCGTGGTGTTATGAGGACAAAAATACAACTTCTGTGTTACTTCATACTCATATATCACTCTCTAACAAGATGCAAACTGGGTCTACAAAGATGCTGAATGAATTTAAAACCTCAAACTATTTTAAAGCTCTTCCGCTGTGGCCTACAATGTTAAGAAACTCCAAATCAGGCATTTTTATTCAAAGGATTCCTTGTGAACAAATGCTGAATAAAGTTGCTGCATACATTTTTGTTTTAGATTACAAATATACTAACTTCTGTGGTCCTGTTTCAGAGAAGACTTGAGATTAAATTTCTAAAGTGTTCTTAAAAGTTACAAACCCTTAAGTATGCCATGCACTGTAAGAACAGACTGTACTGACCAGCATTTCGCTGTCTGACCAATCAGGGGGAAAGTCACTTTCCTCAACCAGGTGATGAAGCCTGGCAACATCGAAGAGACTTGATCCATGCTTTCCACTGTTCAGAACGGGGTCCAGGTATTTCCAAAATGTTTCCAGGTCTTTGATAGCTTCATCTTCCTTTCTTTTCTCAGCTTCTACATCTAAAATATATAAGTATTTGACAGATCATGGCACAATGTCTCCTTTTTAGATAAAGCAGAAATCATGTATCAGTCATCTCTAAGTACTGTTAAAATATTTCCATCCTCAGAGTCTCAGCAAACGTCTGACACCCAACTTTGGGATTAAAAAATACCCCACTTATATCTTGCTAGTGTCGTCTATTCCAATTATAGAATCATTGATTCAATTACAGAATCATTAGCCCTTCTGAAAGGGCCTTGTGGAGGTCATCTGGTAAAACTCCTCTGCTAAAGCAGGGTCACCATGAGCAGACTGCCCAGGACCATGTCCAGATGGCTTTTGAGTACCTCCAAGAATGAAAACTCCACAACCTCTCTGGGCAGTCTGTTCACTGTGTTTACAGCATTCAGTCACCCTCACAGTAAACAAGTGTTTCTTTCTCTTCAGTAATACCCCGTGTTTCAGTTCTTGCCATTGTCTCTCGTCCTGTCACTGAACACCACTGAAAAGAGCCTGGCTTCCTTTTCTTTGCACACTCCCTTCAGGCATTTATACACATTGATGGGCTCCCTCCAGGCTCTTTCTTCTCCAAGGTAAACATTCCCAGCTCTTTCAGCCTCTCCTCATGTGAGAGATACTCCAGTCCCTTGAACATACTTGTGTTTGTCTGATGGACTCTCTCTGGTAGCTCCGTATCTCTCCCATACTGAGTAGCCCAGAACTGGACACAGAACTCCAAGTGTGGCCTCACCAGTGCTGAGTACAAAAGAAGGTTCAAATCCCTTGACCTGATGCAGCCCTGGATACCATTAGCATTGTTTGCTACAAAGGCACAGTGCTGGCTCACGTCCAGCTTAGTGCCACCACCCCTAAGTCCTTCGGTGCAGAGCTGCTTTCCAGCCAGTCAGCCCCTACCATGAACCAGTGCAGCACTTTGCCCTTGCTAAATTTTAGGAGGTCCCTACTAGCCCATTTCTTCATCCTGTTGAGTCCCTCTGAAAAGCAGCACAATTCTATGGTGTTTCAGCCATTTCTCCCAGTTTTGTATCATAAGAGTACTTGCTGAGGGTACTATCCTGATCACTAATGAATATGTTGAACAGGACTCATACCACCAATCCTCTCTGACACCCTCTGGGCCAGGAGATTCAGCCAATTTTCAATCCAACTCAGTGTTTGCTTATCCAGCTTCTTTACAAGAAGACAGTGCCAAAGGTCTTACTGAGTCAAGGCAGACAATATTCATTGCTCCCTCCTCATCTCCCAAGGCAGTAATTTTGTCATAGAATGTTATCAGGTTGGTTAAGAATCACTTGTATTGGCAAATCCATGCCAACTGACCAACTTCTTGTCCTTCATGTACCTGGAAATTGTTCCCAGGATTAGCTGTTCTATCATCATCTCAGAGACTAAGAAGGGTCTGAGTGGCCTTTAGATTCCTGAATCATTCCTGTCATTTCTGAGGATAGGAGTGATGCTTTCCTCCAGTCCTCAGGCACTTTTTCCAATCGTCATGTTTTTTGAGAAGTAATTAACAATGGCCTTGCAGTGACATCACAGCCAGACCCTCAAGATGCCTGAATGCATCCCATCATGTCCCATGGACTTATGCATGTCCAGTTTGTCTAAGTAATCCCTAACCTGATCCTCTTTCACCAAGAATCTTGCTCCAGACTTTTCCCCTGTCTCTGGGGCCTGAAAATCCCAAAGGACATTCATGATCACAACCACTTTTTCTTCTTCCACAGTCCTTTAGCCAGTCCTTACAGGGAGGCAGTTTGCCAGACTGAATAGGTATCTATGCTGTAGAGTCCATAACTCTATTCTCTTGACAGCCAAGTAACAGGGAATAACCAATTCCCTTGACCTAGTGGGTCTGTCACTACAGCCCAGGATAGTCAGCCACCACTGATGGCACATATTTAGCTTGCTGCTCACCAGGATGCCAGTTCAAGAGAGGAGTTACAGCCTGGAGACAGCTGAGTACAATTACAGAGCGTTATCCTGCCGCATATTTTCCTGTGGCTGAGGCCACAGTCCCAAAGTAGCCAACTGTCCACTCTCCTTGAAATTACTAAACGAGCCAAGTTTTCTTACCAGTGCACTTCCTAACAATTCACAGAAGTATGCATTTGATAAAATGTTGTTCTTTGGCGGCTACTGTGGCTGCAAACACTGCCTGCTTTGTCAGTCCCTCTTTCTACTGTCCATTTTGTGCACTGGCAAACCATTTAGTTTGGTGGCCAACCAATGGCAATACTACTTTGGCACTGGCAAACAGAGGTGCTCATAAGGTAGCATGCACAAACACAAGGCATGGAGAGGGAGGAAAACACAGCCAGAACATTAATTTCCTGGATATAAAATTATCTCCTTTCTACACACTTTTTTCTAACCAGATTACCTTCAGATGAAATTGAAGATTGTCCTTCAGCTTTAGTTGCTTCCAAGTATAACTGCAATGGCTTGTAATTCTCAGAAGAAATTTGAATTATACTTGAAATGTTAATCCCAAGGTCAGCCAACACAGGCAACAACTGAAGATTGGGGAAACCCAGAATTATAAAGTAATGATGAGCACCATCATCTGGTTCATCATCTGTTCAAAACACAACAGAAACATATTAGAGCAAGGACAGTCATCAGCTAAAAAAAATTAATTTTTTCTTGACTATATGGGTTAATGTAAATTAAGAGAAACAGTTATTTTGGGAAAATTACATTTAAGTTCAAAAATACTATGTGTATCAGACTGAAGTCTTTTGCACCAAACCACCTAGATCACAGGGAAGAATGCAAGTCAGAAGTAAGAACTGTTTGAAGAAGGACCAGGAGAAAAACCGCAGAAGCTGATTATAATCAGAATGTTGTAGCAGCATTTCTGTAATTGCTCCTCTCTAAGGAGTTGAGTGTCAGGACATATCCACATGCTCTAATGGCAGTTTAAGCTATCCTATTTCATCCTGCATAAAGCTGGACATGGGAGCATACACAGAGTAAGTTACTGTGTCTTACACGAAAGATTATACAAGCCATAATAATTTCAAAGGATAAGCTGCAGGTATCAGCTGACTCACTGCTGACTCCTCCCTACCCAGCCGCTTCGTGTTCACTAGATGTATTTCTTGTCAAAATACTTATCAGCTGGTGATACCAGCTCACTTTAGTCCTTTTAGTTGGCAGGGGCATATCCAAATTCATCTTAAAGTGCAGATGAGAAGTTTCATTGAGTCCCTGCTCTATTTGCGCTTATCAGTTATGTAGAAATATGCATAGCAACATTTCAGTACCAAAGCAAAAGGTTAAGCATGATACAAGTAAAAATGAACTCTCTAGAAGCTCTAGAATTGTGTAGCTTCCCTTCATGTCCTATGGAGAAATAAAGGTTGTAAGCCAGGTACCAGGTGATTTAATTCATCCAGCACAGTTATTTATCCTAAGTTAACAGAAACTGCCCACTGAAGGTCCTGTATCTCTCCATCAATGCTCAAACACATAGAGTTACGCAGACTATCCTGCACTAAAAGCAAATCACAACTTTATACTAGCATTAAGGTCCTTTCTTATGCTTATTAACACATCACATGTCTAAATGCTTTACTGACTCCTCAGCTCGTGGGACTCATTTATTCAAGGAAGGAAAAAAAGTAGCCTGGCACTGACATCTGCCTATGCTCAAATACATAGGCAGGGCTGTGCAAATGCTGCTACCACCTGGAGCAGCAGGCTCTCTGTTGCTTGTAATATTAGCTAAACATAAAATAACTCTCTTTAGAGAGAGACTGACTGAGGAAGCAGCCACCACAGTCCAGCACATATATTGCATAAAGCAAAAATCTAAACCAGAAGAAAACTGGCTTATTATTTCACTCCTAGTACTGAAACTGAAGTACATAAATTTATGTTTTAGTTACTGCAGGAAAAAAAGGTATGAGCACATACAATTACTGAACATCAAAAATTTTTAACAAAAAAGACAGGTGTCTGCATAGTCATTTACAGAGATCCAAAAATTCCAATGCATACATGCTGAAGACTGCCTGCCATTTGAAGATTATAATTATGATTATGCTAATAATCATGACAAGTGGATAACAATCAGCCAGTTCTAATTATCAGTGACCAGTCCATATGCAAAAGAGGAAAGACATCAATGCAAGTAATCTCAAGATTATTCAAAAGCAGAAATGTTTTATTTCAGAAAGGTGATAATGTATTAGGGATGAACAATGAAATTACGCTTAGCTACCAGAAACAGATACAGACTGTCTTTGAATTCAAGGCATGGCCTATTTTTTTTTTCTTCATACAGCTATATTAAAACAAATATAAACAGGGGAAGTTTAGATTGGATGTCACAAAAAATTTCTTCGCTGACAGGGTTGACAATTCTGCCAGCTCCACTTTAATGGAGAAAGCCATCTTTGGATACTGACACATTTAGTTATTCTAAAATCTTTCTGTATGATGAGTTTTCTGTAGGATTTGTTTAGCTACTTCCTTTTAGTCTTACATATGCTCAAACATTTTGATGTTGACATGCCACTTATATCTTATTTGTATTTTACTTCTTGGACTGCACAATCCATCCTAACACTGAGCAGAACACAGTGCCCTCTCCAAATGCAAAATGGCAAAGCTTTGATATTGCCAAATGGATCCTGACTTTCCAACATGGAACAAAACAAAGTACTCCAAAGCTTTATCAGGAGTATATCTGCATTTTTTACATACCAATGTATTTGTCTTTCACTTCCACTTCTCCCCGTTGTTTCAATTTGGTGTCCTTTTTAACAGGGGGTGGTGCCGCTGTCTTTTTTCCTCTACTGTCTTTTCCAGGTGTCTTATCAGGAGGTTTAGCTTTTTCTTTTTCCTTTTCTTTCTCTTTCTCTTTTTCTTTTTGCTGCTGTTCTGCCTGACAAGATGAATAAATGAAGTTCTCATTGTAGCCTTTGTGCAGAACAACGGTCAGACTGTTGTAAAACTTTAGGTGTTCAATTTTTTTATTTTAACACCTTTCCCTCTCAGCTGCTATAATATCCATGCGGTGGAGCTGTCTTGAACACCCTTCTTTTTCCTGCTCAAACACATCATTCAGTTATTTATATATTCTTACTCAACCATAATGCTAAGACTTCACATTGAAAAGGAACTGCAAGGGGTAGGTAGACATTATACTTACCAAACTAACAAAATGCATATGGGTAGAAAGATAAGTAAAAAACCCCTGTGCTTTAGTTGCTTCTGCTACAGCACTTGCATCAGCCAGAAACCTTTCTTGGACTGAGGGGAAATATGGCAAAAATTCAATATCTGCTAATACCTTTAACATCTCTGTTAACGCTCTTGAGTATGGTGTAAAATGGCACCAGCACTATTTTTCTTTGATGTAAATATCTGTCTAATATAAACTAGAACCGAGAGTCTTGTGGTCATTTCACACAGGATATTACTTAGGCATTCTCACTATTTTCCAACAAAAACATCTACATAAAGCTCTTCCCAGTAATTTAAGAGTACAGGACGAAAAAAGATTTTGTAAGTATCCCAAAGCCTCACGCTATAAATCCAGAAAATCAAGAATCGGTCTAAAATTAAAACAATCCAAAAAATATTAAGGTAAAGTAGGTTGTGTAGAGCAAGAAAGCCTCCACCTTATTTTTGCCCAGCAGAAAAACTACATTCAAACTATGCAAAAATTACATTTCAGGATTATAAAGCTAAATTAAATAAACCAAAAATTTTAACTTAACTTACAGTTACAATCCTGCTGCTGTCACTTTAAAGGCTATTAAAGCAATGAGAAAAGCCCTTCATGCAAATGAGAGAGGGTAGTTAACTCTACATAGTTGCTTTCCCTAGATCCAGCTGAAAAGCAGACTTTCCAGCTGTGGAAGCTGTATTTCGTTCAAATTCAAAATCAAAACAGAAAATATTTTTCTGCTTTTCCCTTCCTTCTTGAATTTCCTTTCTGTAAAATTTAGAAATGTCTTCGACAGATTCTTGAACCTATTTGCACTGTGAAATGAAGGATTTGGAGGCTTCAGTTATTTTCTTTCAAATTTGTTCCACTCCTGACATTTCAAATTAGAAATTTTGATAGTACTTCGTTGAATTCTAAGCTGATGAACACACCAAACAGGTGATACAATCATCATGCCACAAAGTTCACAATCAGCTTCATCTACTGCATCTGCACCATTTTAAGTAATTCTTAAATAAGCAGAGACATTTCTGGACTTGCCCAGATTCTAACAAAGAACACTACTTGACCTTGGTACTTTAGAAAGTAAAACCCTCTCCTTTCTAGGACTCTATCCTTTTCCTTTCAATGTCATATTTCTCCTTCCCGACAAGGTGCAGCTTTTTGTGGAGTTTCTAATATTCCATTAACTTCTGCAATTTTGTTATTTCAAGCTTCACATTACAGAATTTTACTACCTCAAACAGTTTTCTAATTCAGAGACACTTCTTCTCTTCTGCATATTATTTTAAATACATACACCTGTCAGTTTATGATAAGCTCCTGCTCCTAATGAAATACAAAAATTTCCTAATGCCTTATTTTTGGTTATTTACATGTTGTATTACTTCTGCTGATCCATTCTATTAACTGGTGTCTATTCAAAGAAAAAAAAATGGACAGATATGTTTGCTTTCTGAGAACTGATTTGTGAGTAAAATCCTGTTTTCAACACCCAGATTGTTGGCAACAAAACTTCTATTGTACAAGCTAGTTGGGAAGGATTAAAAATTTTATGGCAGCCAATTTAGAGATAGAAGTCTAAATTAAAAGGCAATTTCTGCCCCCTCTGTACTGCAGAGCATCTTCATAGCCAAGAGCCCTCCAATTCTTGACTCAGTCCTTCAAGTGCTGCTCTCATGTTTGCCTGCCACACGTTGATACAGATACAACTCAGAGGAGGTGACAACTTTTGCAGACAGTTTGGCTAAAACAGAGAAATAACTGTAAGTTCCAGAGACTCTTCAACCTTCAACACCGACTATCTTCAAATTAACCAGGGAAATAAAATTACAGTTACAAGACTAATCTTGCTAAATCAAAGCTAGAGACTCCATTCTAATATTGAAGTGCCATTAAACTTCAAATTTTTGTTTTACAGTTTACTTACAAGAATTGACTGCTAGCTAAGAGAAAAGCCATTTTTTTCAATTCACTATAAACAATCTATTCCATAGCTTCAGCCTCTCACTTTCTTTTCTAATTGAAAACACATTATTTTTCTCATATTCTCCATATATATCTGAGGCTTACATTATCACTTCCGAATAAATTGACTTCTGTGGGAACAGGACACAATTTTAATGTAATCACCTAGCATTTAACGTTCTTGTGGTCACGTGCTACACTTCATCCACCAACTACTCCCACAAATAAATTTGTTGATCAAAAAAATTACAGACTTTTCAGCTATACAAAACCCATTAAACCATTTTCTTCTTGCATCTCTTACATACACAGACTGATTAGGTCTCCATGTCATCACATTTTATACTATAGTTTTTGATCAGTTAAAAGGGTAAACTTACTGCAGCAATTATATGACTTTCTGATAATGGTCTTCAGTTTCATGAACGTTTGTTGGAAAAAGACTATAGCAAAACCAACTGTTCAGTAAGTTGTTGAAATGTACCACTGACAACTCCAAAAGATGTTAGAAATAAATCAGAGGTCTGATCTGTTATTCTGTGCAAGCTTGGTGAAATTCCTCCTAGGACACATAAGCAATCTGTCCGAGGCAATCTTGGAGCTAGTAGTGACGACCTTGGAGAACATATGGAAGCAAGTTTTGGGAACACTGGAAAATGTGGTACCCGCTTCTGAGGAGCAGACTTCAAAATATGTACTCTTTAGAGGGAGTTCAGAGGAAAGGAACATGCATAATCAAAAACTAGAAACCATGAAATATATTTGGGTTTGTTTAGTTAAATATGTAATAGATTTCTGTAGAATGAAGGGTAATGTTGTCCCCACACACAGTGAGAAGTGAAACTGCAACAGATTTAAATGAGGGTTGGTTTGGTAAGATCAGAAACTTTTTCCAAATGGGTGCATTACAGAGATTGTTCTGAAATAATACTGATCACCATGGAAATGCAAAGACACGGCACTGGAAAGTTTTAAGAAAAGGTTCAGCAAACACCTGCCAGGAATAGTTCATGTAATTATTATCCTGCCTTAGTGCCAGAGGATGGAAGAGATAACTTCTGCAAATTACCTCCAGAGAGGAGACTCGTAACAAGAACTCCATCATAGTTTGCTCTGTGTCTATCCTTGATACCTCCCAAATAACAACATCTCCTACCTTTACTTCAGCAGAGATACATTCAGCTGAAGCCTGTTCCTAGCTCTGTTTTCTACTGGTCCTGAGACTCAGCTAAGCCATTACTAGCTCTCACTCTAGCAAAGAGTTCTTGTGTATTATTTTTATTTTCTTTTATTTTCCACATTCTCACTGGCATTTGAGTAATTGAGAGCTTCGTCCACAAAATCTAATCAACTTAAAAAGATATTTCTAATCACATTTCTCTTTAATTACAGTTCTAGAAAGCCAATCCTGAGAAGAAAGCTGGATTTATGGAAACAACACTAGAAGTGTCTTCAAAAAAGTAATGTTCCTAAGGCATACTATAGTACCTTCTTTTCCTCTTCTCTTCTCTTAAGATCCTTCTGTTTGAGACACAGCAATTGAAATTTCAACAGCTTTCCAGTTAGTGTTACAGGAATTTCTTCACCCCTGTCCAGAAAGGCTTTGGCTAATTCTATCACCTGTAGAGGAAAAAAATATCCCAACAAAACTATTACTTGCATAGTTTGAATACTGCACTTGACTCATATTTATTTGCATGCCGAAATGAGGAAGTGCTATCTCACATTGTACCATGTGTGGGTCAAAATGGCCGCATTTCCAGAAAAAACAACATATCAGTAAGACACACCATTATTCTTTGGTTCCAAAGACCAATGAAGTCTTTGGAAGTTATGAAGTTATATTGGCTATATAGTATGAGATAAAACTAGAATGGAAAAAAAACTTCTATGATTTATGAGAAAGTCAAGAGACACAGAGTTCTCACAGGAAAACGTAATTTTCTTTAGGTTTTAAACAAAGAAGCAACATTAAGCAACTACATATTATAAAGCAATAAATTAAAACGCACATAACAGAGAGCAAATCAAGGGGAATAGTTTGGAGAACTGTTTACAAAGTGACCAGTGTCTGAGGGACTAACCTTGCAAGAAAGATAAAAACTTCTTGAAGGGAATTTGAGGGGGGCTCTCTTGGTGAAAACACACCCCCTCCCTGTGTAATTCTGATTCTGTTGGTATGCAGCCTAATTGGGGTGAAATAAGGCTATTGAGTTTTCTTAGGGTGATGACAGCAGCGGGAACATACAGCTGCATTGTCCAGATGTGTGGCATTGACAGGCTGTTTTATGACTATGTTTTTTACAGCTTGTTTCCACTAAATTTCATACAACTCACTAACATCTGGGCCGTTTTCCTTGGAGCCTCATAACCACTTTATTTACTGCAAAAAAAATAAAATAACATAAAAATACTGTAAAAAAGTTGTTTTATGTTTCTTTTCACTTCTGCTGTCTCTATAATAAAGTTCACCTATGTAGGAAGCGCTGTTGAGGAATAATACAACCATAATATTTTCTTACTTTTGTTTTTAAGCAACCATCAGCTTTATTTATAACCGTGGGCTGAATTAGGTGTTACTCAAATGTTCTGACATGTTTCTCTTTTCTCCTCATGGAGCAATTACAGCTGGGCACATATGGTGTCAATTTTGCTTGCTAACACTGAGACAATGAAGGTGCACACTGCATCTCACTGAACTGTGTCTTGTCTAATGCTAACACCACCATGAGCTTTGAGCTTTCATAGATTCTTGCCTAGTTCAGAAATTTTCACTTCTCACCTAAATGTAGACACTGAAAGTGCTTCTAGGAATAAAACAAAGCCAAATTGGAATCCAGACTATTATATGCCAAATTATTGTTTCATACAAATGAAAGTAAGGAGCAGAAAAAGAAATGTCTTAAAATTCAGATTTTGTCCAAGTCGCATTAACAGGGAGACAAACCAAACCATAAGCATCTAAAAAGCCTTTCAAAACAATCCTGCTCCTCCAACACAAATAAATCTAATGATGTTAACGTACACAAAGGAAGATACATCATAATTAAGATGAGTTTTGCTTTGCATGTTTCATATCCAAAGCAAGACTCCTTACCAGTCACTAGCTCAACAAGCCAGTCATAGGCAGCTTACAGAAAGACCCACTGACACCAGAACCATGGCAGAAAATCAAGGATCTATTAAGGATAAGACTTAAAAATTCCCACAGAGTGTGGGCACACTAGGAACTCCCAGTTATTCCAACAAAACATAGTCACTCAGAGCTAGGCACACAAATCTGTGCTCAGAAAGAAAGAGACTTTGGTAGAAATATCATAGTAATTTCCCTCAGAGAGAAAAATTCTCATACAGTTTTTTATTCAGAATTGATGTTAACAGCCTATGGAAAGTGATGCTTCTCAATGGCCTAATGCAGATGAGTTGCACATTTCTTGAAACACAATAGAGGGGAAATGGAGGGATTCTGGAAGGATTCCTGAGAAGTGTATATATAGTAACCCAGCTTGATGGCAGTTACTGATTTATTGTTCATGGAAGAAGAAAAAAGTGCTTAGATTCTTAAACCCCTTTCTTCCTGAGAATTTCAAAGCATTTTACCAGTCAAAAGCAATGCATCATGATTATTCCTATTTTGTAGATAGAGAACGCAGGAATGAAGAGACTTGATGAAGGAGAGTGGGTATGAGGGACGAATTTTCTTACGTGAGCCATGAGAAGTATAATCAAAACTATTTAACAGGAATACATTCCATGACTGCGGAAAGAGGTCACATAAATAAAACAAAGAAAGAATAAGCATACAACATTTGGCAATACAAAGAAAAGAAACAGCTTTTCATACAGAAATGTAAAATCTGCTTTATGCATGAGGAAATTAAAACCAATCCTAAAGACAGAACATAGATCAATCCATGCACAGTAGATAAAAGAAATTAAATTTATTACACATCCATATTTACTCCATCTGAGGTCCTGTGAATTATGCAGGCACCTGGCATAGACAGTTAAAAATCCACAGCCCCAAATGAAAAAAAAAAAAAAAAAAAGCTCAAGACAAAAAGTTGGTAGGAGTATAGAAGGAAGTTTTTTGGATACTATGAAGCAGATTTATTACAGATTGGCTACAGATTCGTCCCACCAGTGATGATCTTTTTCTTATGTGAGAAACCATGGAAACTTGGATGGACAAACTTCATTAGGTAGGGCCTCTTTTCCTTTAAAGCAAGAGGAAACTTAGCATTCCTCACACAGCAGGGGTCACCCTGGTGAAGTGCAGAAAGGCTTTGGTGATGCAGTATTTGATCTCATATGGTGGCAGTATGAACCACACAGAGATTTAGCTGTCTGGTGCAAAGGGCATGTATTTCAAGCCACTCAAACACTGCATGAGTGCTTGTAAGTGACCCTATACTACTGACAGATGTCAGCACCACTGAGACAGGAGATAGGTCTTAAAAGTTAGGGAAACATTTAAAGCCAGAGTCTTTGTGCTATCTTTCTTTGAAATGCCTCTTTTTTGAGATACAGAACCATTGTGGCTGCTAAATGATTATTGGAAAATCTTTCAGAAAGATAAATTAGATTATAAACGTTCACAGCTTTATTACTACCTGGAAGCAGTAACACTGCTTCCTGTGAACAGTGGTCATCCCACTTCACAGTATAGCTCTCCCATATCTAGAGTGAGCTTTCTAAAGCCCTGTCTTCCCTCTTGTTCTTGAAACTATAAGAAATCCAGACCATCACATATGCCTCAGACTCATATAACACTTCCTAAAAGAAACACAATAGTTCCTAGAAGAACCAAATAAGTAAAACCCCTTAGCTGCTGACACAGTTCAAATCAATTTGAAGCAGGATAGTCATCAGTCAAGAGGCTACATGGATTACACAACCAAGTCGGTAATTACTACTCAGATGTATTTTCCTGAGCAAAGTAATAAAAGCAGGGGGGGAAAAAGTGATCTTGACATTTTACAATCTGCTGTCAGTCTTATGAGTTCTTCACAAGCAACTTTCAAGACAGTCTAGGGGACAAAAGCTGCATGCAAAATTGTTTTTTCCAAAGAAGATTTCTTAACACACACTTAAATATTTCTGACTCTACCAATGTCATTCCATTGACTAAAGCACACTATAAGCAATCATCTTGAAAGAATACCAGGAAGGATCTGAGTTAACTGAAATAAAATTTTTTTTCAGATGACACCTCCAGTGTGTTGAAAAACAATTCAGTTTCTCGTATTAAACCATCCACCTAACTTCATTTTAACTCTCAGAACCTCTTCCCACCTACGATGTCAAAAGATCACTTGCTTAACCGTTATCTTGCAATAGTGAATTAATGACTCACAGTTCAAAGAGAACTTAAGGACTCACATAAACCAATAAATCAATTGCATATCTGAACAGAGCTCCACATAAAGCTTATGTATCCACAAGGTAGACTATAAAACCTAAGATAAGTCAAATGAGTCATCCTTGTTAACCAGTGAAGATGTATTCCACAGAATGAAAATAAATAAAGTGGATTTGATGACTCTTTCTACCCCACAGAGTCCTTTTCAAATAAACCTACGAAAATGAAGCAATACTGAGCAAATATGAATGCTGTTCATGGGCTAAAGATCCTGCTTTCTATTGTGAGAACATTTCTCAAAGCAGAAGCAAACGGCTGCTTTTACTCTAGAAAAATAACTTGTCACTCACACGAGTGAGTCTGTTTTTTGCCAAAACACAACACAGCTTGATCCGGTTAGCAGAAACATATTAGAATTATCCATTGTAAGAAAGTCTGTTCACTAAACCACTCTCTACAGAAAATCTGCAACCTGAGGGGATATTTTATTTGTTCTAATCTCAGTGATGCTCTATGTGAATTTTCTAACACATATGTACAGCGTTATGTCAAGTACTTAAATAATGTTTTAAGAAAAACAGAAACGGTGAATAACCTAATTTCAGTAAAAATGAGAAAATACATTACATAAAAATAAGGAGGGCTTTATCAGAGAGCTCATACAGGAGCTCTCACCATCTGGGATGTGCACCTCCTATGGCTCCCTGAACACTAGCTGCTATGAAAACCAAACTGCTTTAAGGGATACAAATATCCAGCAATCGGAAAGATTAGGCATTAGCACTGCTATCTCAGGAAGATGCATAGGGAGAGTTTTCTCATGTGACCCTTCATATATCTGTTTTCTTTTAACACTGGTTGGGGGGCAATATTTGAAACAGCATTTAAGTGATTTCTGAAGAACTCCTACAGAACCCAGATCCTTTTAGAAAAAGAGGACAGGCCAGTCTGTTGTGATTTGTGCTCATATGAAGAGATATATTGCTACGATCAAATACTGAAATGTTTACATTTCAGTGAGATGAATCTGCCCAGCAAATCTTTCCATTATGGCACAGAATACTTAAAGCTTCTGAGAAGCAAATTGTCTCCAGCAATTTCAGCCAACTGAATCCACACAACGAACATCACAAAGTTAAAAGATTCAGTCACGCTTCTCTAACACTGCATCTGGCTAAGAAGAGAACCCAATCAGAGGTGGAACAAAAAGATTTAAGAAGCAAAGTTGCCTCATTAATCCTTGTGCTGGCAGAACCCATCCAGCTACGTCTTCACAGAGTTTTCTAAGCCATGTCAGAACATTTGGGGCAGGTAGGCTTGGCACCACAAAACTGAGCAGGATCTTTCCAACTTGGTTGGTCTGACTTCGCAACAGGGCTTTGAGCTTTTATTTTTTAAAATTTGGTGACAAAGGATTCTGGGATTAGTTGCTGTACTTGAGAAGAATGTCATACACTCTATTGTCTTTAATGAACCAGTTAGAGTCCCCTGAAAACTTTAAAGACAAAAACCCAGAAGACAGCATTGCCTTTGGCTACTTCAGAGAGTCTCTCTACCACTTCAAGGATGATGTTCTCACAGACATAATTGCTGTTTTCTCTAGTTATACAGACATTTCAACAAAACCTGCACAGAATAAGCAGAAATTTTATACCAATTTGCATGTATGCAGGAAATCTTGTAATCTGTGAAACAAAACCAAAGTCTCACCAGTGTTCTAAAGCGGGTTTTAAATAGGTAGATAAATTTCAAAAGGTATCAATTCTCTTTCCTAGAAAATAAATCGCAAACAATTTGAGTATTATGAATGGTTTCTGGTCAAATAATTACAACTAGCAGTAATTAAACAATAATGCATGTTTCTAAAATCCTAGCATTAGGGCTATCAAGAGTCACTACTCTGAAATGAAAATAAAAGATGTGCACATCAACTGCCTCATGTAAATAATAGAACCTGACCTCTCAGATTTTAGGAAACAAAATTAGAAAACACAGATTGTTTTTCTGCTCAAGCTCAAGACTTTTTTCTCGAGATTTAACGTTTAGAAATCCTGGTACTTCTTAACATGACACATTGTCCCTGGAAAGGGATACTGAACTGGAGATACTTAAGAAACTGACTGCGAACAGCTACAATTTATAGAACTGACTGGCTCATAGCAACAACGGTTTCCTCTCATGGAATAAATAAATCCAAATGGAAGGCATACAGTTTGATAACTTAAAGGACCACACTTGATCATGCAATGGCATCAGATGCTCTGAGAATGGCAAAGGCTGATGCAAAGACATGCTAAACCTAAATTAACAAATTCTTTTCCTAATATCCTTTAAAGTAGATTGACCAAAATACTGGGAACCAGCAGGCAGAGTAGTTAAACCCTCCTCAGAAGACAAGACACTAAATATCTCAGGTAAATATTCCACCTCATTTAGTGGATAATTTATAAAACATACTATATTCTGTTCTACAAACTGGTAGGAGCTTGGTAACAGGTAGAAAAGAGCTGAAAATAGATGAGTAGATGATGCCCACAGTAGGATTTAAAGCCCCTTAACCTTCCCTGAAGCCAGTACCTCCCTAAAAGGCATATTCACTTGACAATAATTCCCAAGTGCACACATGAAATCTCTGCACATCCACACAGTGTAAGGGCCAAGTCCTTCTGCAACAAAATTCTCTTGCATCCACACACCACCACTTAACAATGGAGAACTGCTCCATTTTATTATGACATTTAATAGTGCAGTATTAAATTTGTTTTGTATTGGAATGAAAAATAAAATTAAATCTTTCTATCCTTCTAATCGTTCAGCATGGCTGCCAAAGTTGTTTTTAGTGTCAAACCCTCTCATGAAAACAAAGAAACCAGATAAATTTTGGCTCCTGAGCTGTTCCATCTTACACCAACTTTTAAAATTAATTTCATTCTTGCGGAATGAAAACAAAATCTTTCCAGCTGGTTTTAAGAATAGAATTCTATTGAAATTCATACTTAGAGTGAGAAGGTTCAGTTTTAATAGGGCTATCTTTACTTTTGAGAAAGCCTAATCTTGACCACAACCTTTGTCATGGTGTCAAAATCAATGGTTGTGTCAAAATCTACACACTCCCACAAAAATATGGTATCTTTAATTATGTTTCCACAAGAAATCAAAAGGCTTTCTTAAAAATGCTCCTGACTAACATAATGTTTGAAACCTTTTTCTTGAGTGCCCCATATCCTGGCTACTACTGAGTTCGCTCTTCTCTCAGTGCCAGACAACTCTTCTGAGCTTGTACTTGGGGGAAAATATTCCTTCCCGTAAGTGTTATGTCTCTGACATTAACAGTTCTCTTCCACACCGAGCTAAACCCAACATTTTTGATTTTTCAGCTCTAGAAATTTACTATAATGAACACAATTAAATGCATAGGCCTTGTCCCTAGCGCTGCCCTCCCTTTTTTTATTTTTCTGAAGATGTTGTTAGACACAATGATGAGAGAGTTTAAAAAAGGGAGACAGACAATAGAAAGAGATACAGTAATAGAAAGGTATAAGGTATTTAAGACTTACCAAAGAGAAGACATGAAAGATATTTAGAAAGAGATATTACCTATTCCTAACCTTTTTAAAAATGAAATTCATGCCACTGGGGTGAGTAACAGTAGGTAGTTTTGAATAATTATATACATGCATACACATTTAAAAAGATGTATTTTAAATGTATCTATTACCTAACTAATTACATATAATAAAATAATATAATTACATATAATACAGCATACAAATATATATAAAATTTCATAATATAGTAGGAGCACCTATCCCAGGAAAAACACACTCAGTTCCAAGCTAAAGTGGACCTTCTCTGTACATCATGATGTGACCAGCACTTAAAATAATCTTACCAGCAGCAACCCTTGCTTCATAAGTCTACACTCTACACATTTCTAGCAAAGCATAGCACATTCACAGGAATGCTTGAAAACTGCTTTACATCCACTTCTTTCTGGCTAATTTTATTTCACTTTTTGACTTCGGCTTGTTAATTGTTATGTTTTACTATCCTACAGAAATTCTTAACATCTTGGTTATATATTTTGTGTTGGAAGTACCAGAAAAGGAATCTGTTTCATGTACACACAGAAAACTCAAGGATTCTTCTCTATCTGCTACAGCCGACTGCCTATTAAGGCAAGAAGTATGGTGAACATTATACAATTTCCCAAGGATTATGGCAGCACAATCTCAGGGGGAAAAACAATAACAACAATAACAACAACCCCCCCCCCCAAAAAAAACCCCAAAACATGTACAACATAAATAATTTCAAAACAGTAAGATTCTATTTCTAACCAATAACCTTTTAGTCCTCTAAATGAGCTGTACAAAACATGAAGTAATTATGATTTAAATGCAAGCACCCAACTGAACTGGATTTTAATGGCAAAACTGTGCATATCCTGTGCTTGGCAACAGAAGGATCTAGTTTGGGGATCTCTTTGGTTTGTTTATTGAAACTGCACAACTAGTTGATATCTCAGTAAGCCTAGCGATTAAGGGCTGCCTGTGATGTATCTTGACAATAAGCCTGGGGCTTCTCCTGCTTTTATCCATCCAGAGGTTTGAGGTTTCTGAGCTGACACCGCTTCCCTGTTCGCAACGAGGCAAAATAAAGTGAGGTTTTGTACGAAAACAATTTGCTGTGCAGATCTGGAACAAAGCCAAAAGAGAATCAAATAGGTCATCTCTTCACCCAGTGATGACAAAAAGTAGAATGATTTGTAGTCAAAATTGTAGTCAAAATTTTATACTATCTTCTGTTTAAATATTTACAGTTCCAGCATGTGATTTGCAAATTAATGTTTGCTTGCTTGTCACATGTGAATATCAGAGATAATTCAGATAAACCAGGTGGGATTACAAGATCCTGGATAGTCTAATTTGAAAGTCCTCACTATTTCAGATTCAATGAAGAAAGAAAAAAAATAAGAGAGAGATAACATATGCCAGCAGAGATAAGGACGATTTTATTTTTAAACTGTATCAGAGAAAAAAATCACTAACATGGCATTGGTCTGGTATTAAATTGAAAAAATAGAAGAGTCAATATAGATGCAGGAAAAGTAGGTCTAATCAGTGATTATTCTGCTTTATATTCAGAACAAACCCACAGATAATATGGTTGTCTCATTTCATTAAAAGCAATTATTTCCAACTGCATCAATAGAAAGTTGCAAAAAGGCAGCTTTTAAAGCTAGGCATACCAAAAATCAGCAGACCCGGAAAATATAACCAAAGTATTAAAACCAGGTAGCTGAGGAACTCTTTGGATTACAAGTATTGACTTCAACCAACTCTTGGAGAAGAAGGGCACTTTTACAGCAAATGAAAGAAAATATCACACCAACACATAAAAAAGGGAAATTGGAATAGCATATGTACTGGCAATGTAATGCTGATCATTGCAGAACAACAAAGGAGATGTTATTTCCTTAATGTCGTAAAGGAAGATTCAATAGACAATAAATAAAAGCAGGGTAAAATAATGATCAATTCAATTCTGTTCTCCTAAAGAAAAAAAATAGGGTGGCCTTTTCACAAAGAGAATAGCTTTCTATGGCAAGGCCGCAATTCTATTTGAAACAGAAAACATGATACAGTGAAAAGCATAATTCCATAAGCTCTGTGGTATTGGATAGGATGAAAAGAAAAACAGGAGAAAAAAGGCATCATTGTGTTGGCATCATTTAAACCTACACAGGGTGTAGGTTTAAAAAAAAAAAAAAAATTATTTGCTGGAAACTTTCAGCTGCACCAAACACTTCCACTACATTTGAGGTCCAAAGCCTAGGTAATTTATTTACCGTTTCCTTTCTAATATGAATGCCTTCTCCAATCACCTCCTCCTATCTCCTGCAAGTTATGGGAGATATATATATATATATATATAAAATTTATATATACATATATAAATAACAATTATACATATACACACACACACATATATATATAACATTTCTGCTATGCCCAGGATGTTTTCTATCTTGTATTGAACTATAATTGTCCTCATGGAATCATAAGTCTAGAGAGGAATACTGAAATGCACTGCACACTGCTCATGCTGCCTCCAATCCTGAAAATGCAGGAGATGCCAGTAGAGTTAGCTATCAACCTAGTGATTAACAGCTGACAAATACTTATTTACAACTGATTTATTCTGCTCCAGTCTCACAGAATTCCAGGACGAGAACGAGACACAATTTGGATTTGGCATCTGATCTGATAATATTTTTCGGTTTGACAACTGTAGCAGGAACTTTGCTGGGAGAAAAAAAAAATTAATACACTAATTCTTGACCAGCAGTGGAATAAAGATTAATATTTTATTGGCAATTACACCTTTTTGGTTATACAGGATGACTTGTCCCAGAGATGAGTCAGAGCAGCACGGAAAGATGTTTCTGTTCCAATATCTAAGTTTTGATGGCTTCACAAGCACAAGGACATGTTTTTGAAGGCAACATTCTGTGACCCACAACCAAACAAAACTGCTCTCATCTCTGCCAGTTGTGCTTTTTTCATCTTTCCATGAACCTTTTTCCCAAGCATCTCATCTGATAGAACCACAAAACTCTTCCACATCTCTGTCCCTTCTATCCCTCTCTCTCTCATGGCCATGACCCTTATTCAACTGCCCATTTCCAGCAACACTATCCATCTACTTCCAGTCGTCTCAGGTGAAGGGGCCACATGAGGCTCCATCTGCTCTCATAATCACCACGGCATTACCTCTCAGCTCTAGCTTGTTTCCTTATTAGTATGGGACACAATTCCTTCTCAGAATTTCCTGGGTAGCATAGAGGCAACTTTCTGTACCCTGCCCAGTAAGTCCAACAAAACTGGAAAATAACTCTTACAAGAAAAAGAAAAAAATATGATTCTTTCATTCCCACAGCCCCTGAACTCAGTCTCACCAGAATTTTCAAGGGTGATGTGGGGGAAATAAAAAAAAATCAGCCTCATGAACAATTTTAGTGTGGAAAATTTAGGGCTGAATAGATTGTCAAAATTCAAAGTTTGGAAACTAAAACACTCGTAAGGACTTAAAGAGCACAGTTGCTGGTCTCAAACACTGTTAAGGCCATGGAANTGATCATTGCAGAACAACAAAGGAGATGTTATTTCCTTAATGTCGTAAAGGAAGATTCAATAGACAATAAATAAAAGCAGGGTAAAATAATGATCAATTCAATTCTGTTCTCCTAAAGAAAAAAAATAGGGTGGCCTTTTCACAAAGAGAATAGCTTTCTATGGCAAGGCCGCAATTCTATTTGAAACAGAAAACATGATACAGTGAAAAGCATAATTCCATAAGCTCTGTGGTATTGGATAGGATGAAAAGAAAAACAGGAGAAAAAAGGCATCATTGTGTTGGCATCATTTAAACCTACACAGGGTGTAGGTTTAAAAAAAAAAAAAAAATTATTTGCTGGAAACTTTCAGCTGCACCAAACACTTCCACTACATTTGAGGTCCAAAGCCTAGGTAATTTATTTACCGTTTCCTTTCTAATATGAATGCCTTCTCCAATCACCTCCTCCTATCTCCTGCAAGTTATGGGAGATATATATATATATATATATAAAATTTATATATACATATATAAATAACAATTATACATATACACACACACACATATATATATAACATTTCTGCTATGCCCAGGATGTTTTCTATCTTGTATTGAACTATAATTGTCCTCATGGAATCATAAGTCTAGAGAGGAATACTGAAATGCACTGCACACTGCTCATGCTGCCTCCAATCCTGAAAATGCAGGAGATGCCAGTAGAGTTAGCTATCAACCTAGTGATTAACAGCTGACAAATACTTATTTACAACTGATTTATTCTGCTCCAGTCTCACAGAATTCCAGGACGAGAACGAGACACAATTTGGATTTGGCATCTGATCTGATAATATTTTTCGGTTTGACAACTGTAGCAGGAACTTTGCTGGGAGAAAAAAAAAATTAATACACTAATTCTTGACCAGCAGTGGAATAAAGATTAATATTTTATTGGCAATTACACCTTTTTGGTTATACAGGATGACTTGTCCCAGAGATGAGTCAGAGCAGCACGGAAAGATGTTTCTGTTCCAATATCTAAGTTTTGATGGCTTCACAAGCACAAGGACATGTTTTTGAAGGCAACATTCTGTGACCCACAACCAAACAAAACTGCTCTCATCTCTGCCAGTTGTGCTTTTTTCATCTTTCCATGAACCTTTTTCCCAAGCATCTCATCTGATAGAACCACAAAACTCTTCCACATCTCTGTCCCTTCTATCCCTCTCTCTCTCATGGCCATGACCCTTATTCAACTGCCCATTTCCAGCAACACTATCCATCTACTTCCAGTCGTCTCAGGTGAAGGGGCCACATGAGGCTCCATCTGCTCTCATAATCACCACGGCATTACCTCTCAGCTCTAGCTTGTTTCCTTATTAGTATGGGACACAATTCCTTCTCAGAATTTCCTGGGTAGCATAGAGGCAACTTTCTGTACGCTGCCCAGTAAGTCCAACAAAACTGGAAAATAACTCTTACAATAAAAAGAAAAAAATATGATTCTTTCATTCCCACAGCCCCTGAACTCAGTCTCACCAGAATTTTCAAGGGTGATGTGGGGGAAATAAAAAAAAATCAGCCTCATGAACAATTTTAGTGTGGAAAATTTAGGGCTGAATAGATTGGCAAAATTCAAAGTGTGGAAACTAAAACACTCGTAAGGACTTAAAGAGCACAGTTGCTGGTCTCAAACACTGTTAAGGCCATGGAAGGATTTTGCTACGTGATTAGCACAGAAGGGAGCGACAGGATGGTGCTTACTCCAGGCCTGGTGGAGGCAAGATCTGGCTAGCACATCCTGGGTAATGCATCTGGACAAAAATACGCACTGTGGCAAACTCTGTAAAGAAGCAACTGCCCATAGGTATATCACCAGTCAAACAAAGATCAGCCCAAGTTGTGGGAGAGATGGCATCTGTGGCCACCAACAATGACCAAAGCCCCACCCAAATATTCCGCTGGATACCTGAAACCTGGACCGTAGATAACATAAGATAAAGGTGATACTATAGTCCGGGTGTTATCTCAGACCTAGGGGGAGGTTAACAAAGCCAGGGAAAAGAAGTTATCACTGATAATGGACACAAATGGGGAATCTATGGGCCACAAGGAAAGCCAACTCAGCAACTGTGCTGAAATCAGCTCCAGCTGGATAAACGGTAATTCTGGCATGGGAAGGTTGCCAACACTGATGCCAGAAACCCACCGACCCAAAGGAAGAGAGAGACTGAGCATGCAGACTAATTAGCACTAGAGGTGAGGCAATCATTTAACCAATAGCATAAGAGAATTACGCAGCCAACAAGCATTAATGCCTCTGTTTGCTAAAATGTACAGATAATGAAAAGTTTTGAACGACCTCAGGACCCCAACCACCAAAAAGCCCAGAGTGAAGAAGGACGAACAGGATGCTGCTGGATTCACAGGTGGTGACTATCTTGTACTTGAACTCTCTCTCTCTCTCTCCCCCCTCTCTTTTCAGTTTCTAATCCATTGTTAAATAAAATCTGTACCACTGACTTCGGCATACGGTCTTGTTTGCACCTTAATTTGGGCAGAAGCATCTCTCAATAATCAGATCTTAACAACACTATCATATTTAGTAGTGATAAAATATCTTAATCATACATGATGTTATTAACCTTACTAGAAAACTGACCCAACAAACAGGTGTGTAAACAATAAAAGATACGCACCTTGCTGATAAAATACATAAATTTTTAGTTTTAGGTCTTGTTGGAAAAACTATACATGATAAATTATGAAATCTGTTGATATATTACAGGAAACATAACATTTTCCCTTTCATATATAAGAGAAAAAATTATTTCCTCAGTATCTTTGTGAGATAATCAGACTATCATCATACAATTAAATGCTAGAACTAATACAAAATTACCAAGCAGGACTCCTACCCCCATCAAGTCATGTAAGAGTCAGAAAAGGTGTTAGACAGTTAATTCTTCTGGATTTGGAAATCTTTTACCTACATATTTAGAAACCCTGCCCTGATCCTCTTCACTTTGTACAATAAGAATTATATGAAATACAAAACAGTAAAATGATAGAAAGCCTGAAGGCGAATAACTGAGAACAGACAGCAGGAATTATTTTAATATGATATATAATTAGTTTGCAATATACCATGAGCAGTTTGTTAAAGGTTCTTGACTTCTAGGCACTGCAGACTGCTGCACTGAAATTTATTAAAACCCCTGCATTTCAGTGGGTGCAAAGTTCAAGACTGATGACATAGGTAACAATATTACTATAACTACCAATAATAACCACATTACTATGCACGTCATTAGTTCCAAATTCACACACATGTACATGTCATATGTTCGAAGACCATTAAACGCCAGGAATCTCACAGCATCTCCAGAAATCAATATGGAAACTTGTGGAAATGGCAGCATGTTGAATCCTGCCACAGAGAACTGTCTGCGGGAACGGTAGAAATGCTCCTCTCAGAAGAACTTTTCACAACCCCGCGTTCTGTGCCAATGTGGTATTTGTTTACCTTTGCTAGTGGAAGCAGAGAAAGCAGTGAAAGCTTTGAATGCACAACCTGCACATGGAATCTATGGGAATGTTCAGGAGCAAACTCTGCCCAGAGAGGCGGGATCTTAATGCTGTGGCAACATGATCGATCTTCTAATTCGCTACAGCCTGAACGGAAACTGAGTCCAAGCAAAAGGTCAGAACAGGCTTTTTATATTCTGTGTTAAAGGAGGGGAGGGAAAAAATGTCTTTGAGGGTAAAGTAAGTAGCTAATGAGACACAGCACTGACAGCTGGAATTTAATAAGTGTCCACTTCACAAGGAAAAATGCTCCTAGTAATTAAATACAGGTATCATACAAAGCCTCTGCTTGCAGCTAGACTTCAAAATCCTTCCGTCAAGTAGGACTGAAGAAGTTTTACATACCAGGTAATATAAGGGCGAGTTTGCCTGGGAGGCTAGTCCTAAATGAAGAGGGTTAATTGCATAAAATTCACAGTCCGGTCAGTGGTAAATAATTCCAAAGGGACTTGTTCAGATAGTAGCCTGGCATTACTGAAAAACAGACAGCAGCTAAAAAAAACTGTTATAAAGCCCACCAAAACCTGAGACACATAAAAAGTTTATTAGTCATTGCAGAAATAAAACGCAAACAAGATCTTTTCAGAGGGATCCAAAATTCTTTACGCTCCAGGTCTGTAGGACCATAAAACTCTACCTGAGAAAATTTTAAACAATCTTCTAATTAATCGCAGGATTTTATAGCCTCTCACAAGCTGTAAGTAAAACATCAACACGGTAGGAGGAAGTACTCTTGGTACTAAGCATGATTCCAAACCCTGCTGACACAGCCCACTAGATGAATCAGATTACATCAAACCGAGATTATAATGGGTACTAGCACACAGAATAGTGTTTCATACAGGGGACTGCATTTCCTTATGTAAGTGAAGGTATAAGTGTCGAAATTTTTGAGAGCATTTGAGAGAGAAGAGTCTGACAGGTTTTCTGTAATTTGAGACATCACCATCAAAATACGACCATGTAATATATCCTTCAATAATAAAACTCATATCCCTGAAAAGACATTTGGATCATCACTTAATCAGTGTCCAACAGAATACTGTTGGTATCACAAAAACAAAGCAGTTTAAATATCTAGATGGTTGAATGTTTTTACCAGCTAGATCAAATAAATTTGCATTTACTTGAGAACGTATAACAAAACCACACAGCTCTACATACTTCAGTGTGAAAGAGCACTGACTCTGCAATACATGTTTTAACCTACCTCATAGTACAGAGGCATATCCTTAGGCTTTCTCCCCTTTTGACCCCCATATTCTGTGATCTGAAAGTAAATAAAGCATTCCAGTCTGAGAAGATTTTATGTTTACACAAATTATTTTGCTCCTTATTCCCTTTTGCAAATGCTACACTCACACTTCAAAACAGTGAAGAATCATCTTAGGGCAACTCTGTACCTTAATGAGGGAGTTTTTGTGATCAGCACCTTGAAGAAAAGCCTGCAAGAAAACTTCGTTTTCAAGGAGCAGAGCAGCTTACACAGTAAACTCTTCTTTGTCGATTTTTAACTCCTATGAATTACAGCAGTGAAGCTGGTAAAAAGTATAGAGATCAAGTCCTGTGAGGAGTGGATGAGGGAGCTTGGGCTGTTTATCTGGGGGAAATCCTTTTCTCAGGGGAGCCCTTATCACTCTCTACAGCTCCCTGAAAGGAGGTTGTAGCAAGGTGCGGACTGGCTTTGTCTCCCAGGCAACAAGTGACAGGATGAGAGGAAAAGGCCTCAAGCTGTGCTGGGAGAAGTTCGTTTTGGACATCAGGAAGAATTTTTTCACAGAAAGGGTTGTGAACCATTAGAATTGGCTTCCCAGGGAGGTGGTAGAGTCACCACTGCTGGAAAAGTTCAAGAAATGACTGGACATGGCATGTAGTGCTGAGGTTTAGTTGATAAGGTGGTGTTCAATGAAAGGCTGGACTTGATGATCCTGGAGGTCTTTTCCAACCTTAATGATTCTATGAATTAGTGCAATTTTTGAAACTTCCATAGAGTAGTTTATCATTATCACAGAATAGAGAAGGCAGGATCTAGAAGTGACATCTACAGCTTGGTTCATTATTAAAAGTTACTTTCTTGGAATACCTGTCTGAAAACATCTTCACGTGTTACCACACTGAAGAGCTTTCGCAGTGGCACCTGCACAGCAAGAGACAGGGCCTGGGTGTGGATTTCATCCTCAGTCTTGGTCCCAACAACGAAAGCGATGCTAGGCTTCCAGTCGTCCTACATTCCAAAATAAAATATTTAAGGTATTAAAACTCATGCCAACAAAAGTGTATCTCTGCAGTTTCAAAGAGCAATCTTGTAGAGGTGGCTTTACGTCACTTTAAGTCATATTAAACATCACTGTATTAATCACATCGAAATTGCATGCAACCCGAAAAGGCCCCTACCACAATTCTTTCTGCCATGGGGTGGCAGCATTATGCTACACAAAACACAAACGCCTACTAACAGCCTTAACAAACCTTCACTCAGGCAAACTCTGCATCAGCATCTCACAAAGATGTACTAACTTTTAAAAGGCGCTTGCAGATTTGACAGGTCACATAGTAAACAAAAGTGGATTTTGAATATATGTATTATTGTGATTATTTGATGTAGAAAAAAATAAACAATTTTCAGCTCCGTCATCCTGTAAATCAGATAATGGCCAGATACTATTTTCTGAACAATGTAGCGCTATTTTTATGATGTTTTATGAAGGTATAGTTATGCATAGTACGGTTCTTGCATGGTGTCACTAAATATCCTGAATGAAGAAAAATTACTTACCAATGGCACGCTGTATTTCACTACAGTATTGATGAAATAAAAACACTAGCATTTTTCAAACATTTGCAGTAGCATTATTTTAATAATACACATTACTTTAATGAAAAAAAATGTTTTCAGCACTAAAAAATGCAGAACAAGAGAAGATTGGAATACTTTTTTTAGTGCTATACCTCCACAAAAGCTTAAAAATTATGTACTTAAAGCAACTTTTACTGGTTACTCTCTTTCACATTTCTGCTTTAACCTACTGGAATCCCTTTCACAGAGTGAGTCGCTATCTCCAGCACATCTACATCTCACTCTAGAGTATTCTTTATCAGCATCAGTGGTGGCTAAACTATAAGCATTTGTAATGGTTGTGCTGCATAGGAATCACCAAATTTTTTTTTTTCAATGCATATCTGCATGTGTAAACTGCAGGGTTGCCAATACAGCTGCATGAAGGTAAACATGGAAAGGGATTCAGTCAGATCAAGGCACTCCCAGGACAGTCACATTAATCAGGACCAGGCTAAGCAGTGTCACAGTCCAGTGTGCATCATAGCAAGGAAAGATTTTAAGAGATTTAAGATAGGGTGGTAAACTTAGGATATTGAATATTTTCATATATTTATATTACCTACAAAGTCCCTGTGGAATAGGAACAAAACTGGAGCTGAGCTTGTGGTAAAGTGAGGAAAAGGACCATTCTAAGAAAAAGACTCAAATGGTAAGAGAAGCATCTTCTTCCAGTTTTACAATACCCTTCTTCATTTGTTCATTTTCTTAGCTCATAAAAAGCCTGCCTAAACGTTTGCAATTTGAGTAACTGACAGCTTGGGATGGGAGAAAGCCACGGTTGACCTAAGTTTCAAAATAGTGCATGCATGCATGGCAAGAAACAGTTTGACAAACATGTAAAGTAACAAAGGATAACACCACATGAGGATGCCCCATTTTTCTAACCACAGAATATTCAGAAAAACAAAAGAGAGGTAAAGATCATGTGGGTCATTAAGTGAAACTGCAAGTAGCTACAGATCAGATAACTAATCCAAAAGGGCGCACACAGCTCCACACATCATGAACTTCCCTGACGGTTTATTGCAGCACAAAATAAACCTCAAGTTTTAAAAATTACGAGTGATAGAGAGTGCAAGCATATCACAGATATTCCAGGCATGTGCAAACATGGTGGAATTCATGAGTGTCCAGCTGCCCTGGGGCAGCAAACATTGCTCAGTGGAGAAGTGGCAGCAGTAGTGGGGACTGCACCAAGTACACTGAATTTAATTTTCATATTTTTCCTCTGTGGGAAGGATAGGGCACGGTAATTCCTTCTGCCTAAAGCTGCAAGATAGCTACTGGTGCACAGGACTGTGAAAGATTTCTAGGTATTCCAATATTATCAACATATGCAGGAGTTGCAGCTAATCTGGATTAAAGCAACCATTGTACACCACCTGCCAAGAGCTGGACAGCAAAACTTCAGCATTCTTTGAACAGTAAGTATTTAAATGCCCATGCCTGTGTGGAAATGCATAATTTTCTAGGTTATCAGAACTGAGATTGAAATGCTCTCCCGTGGCAGTGTCCTGGTGTTCCCAGCGCTCACCAGCAGACATGGAGTCTTCAGAATAACCATCTACCTGTGGCATGAGCTAATGCAGCAACTGTTATCACTACTCTGCCCATTTCAGTGCGGACCACCAAGAGAGGGAAACAAGGTCCAGTAAGACTCACACAGAGAGCGACAGCACAAGAGCAGCAAGAATCAGGAATGTCAGGTTCTACTCAGGATCCTACGGGAAGCACGGTCCAGAAGCAATACAGAGCTTGCTCCCACAACTGCCTGCAGTTCTTCAGATATATAAAAAAATATCTATCAGAGAGTTCTAAAACTCTGCCTTATGCCTTCTTTAGTTCCTCCTTAAAACATGCTGATAGCTTGCTGCCCACAAATAAAACCTGCTTAGCAGAGATTAATATCACAGTAGCAATGCCTATGGAACCTGTCTTCCTTACCATCCTCTCTCTTCCTGATTTTTCCACCCCTTGTTTACAACTGTCCCTCGTCAATACCTCCTTCCTTTTCCACTCTTCGTTCTTCATCTGAGTTACACCACCTGTCTTAATGTTTCCCCCACCTGTGACGTGTTCCCCAGCTCTTGTCTTCTCTCCTTGGTCAGCTAGTCTCCAGTTTCATTATCTGATCCCACTTCAGGCTTTCTCCATCCTCACATTCCTTCTCCAAATCCTTATCCTCTAGCCCCTATAACAATTCCCAGACACTTTCAGAGATATGGTAGAGCAATGAGACCCTCCTTCACAAAGGTACTACAAGCCTTTCTACGAGAAGAGAATTTTCCTGGTTTCCACTGTGGTGCCCACCTTTACAGCAGCCTGTGACAAAGCACCAAAGCAAAACATCAGAGTAGGTCCCACTTGTGCAAAATGAGTGTTTAAAAAAAAAAAAATAGGACTTAGGCAAACAAAACTATCCAACCCCAGATTTTTGTTATCCAAGCAGAAATTATCATCAGTGGGCCACACCTTCTCCCCACTGAAAATGCTCTGCTTCAAAGAAACAAGGTGATAAAGCTTCTCCACAGAACAGCTGTGAGAATATTTATAGTACAGCAATAGTATAGCAAACCACTGGCTAATACATTAAAATTAAAATACATGGAATGAGCCTTTACAAGATAACTGAACTGGTAGTGAAAATTATGACCTTTCTTAATTCTACAGAAGTATATGCAGCTCGATACAAGGTCTTTCGCACAAAAATTTAAGTATTAGAGACAGCCTATATCTCCCTAGCGCTAAATGAAGAAAAGAAACTGCTTTCTAAAAAAAGTGCAATACCTGGGAATAGGAGCTAGAAGAAGGTAGTAAATATCTGAAGTAGCTACACACACCTTCACAGGGAATAATGATCTAGACTTCCCAGAGTCATTAATAACATGTCACTAATAACTATTTCTAGACTGACCAATTTTGAAGCCCTTAAAGATAATTTTTCAGAAAAGCTGCACACTGAGAACATGAATTGAAGTCAATAAGGATAGTCAATGCGCAGCATTAATGCACAGTTTAAGGCGTTTAATCGATTATACTCTTTTCTGATGTTAAAAATCTAGTATTTTTGCAGTACTGCCTTTATATTATCGATCCTGTAACAGTATCCTTAATGTTCAAGGCACTGAAAGGACAGAGAAGAAACAGACCCTGCTTCTACAGCTCACCACCTAAAATCACAACATAAAAATGTGAAGGAAAAGTAGTAAAATGTATATGGTTACTTTAAAAATATTTTCTCCCTCAATATACAACTGCTCCTCTACTTAGTTTTATTCTTTCAAATATTATTGTAGTATCAAGGCTTGAGAAAGGATCTGAAAGAGAATAGATTAGTGACCCTAAGGCTACCTCAAATGACGTTCCCAGCCTAATGAACAGGATAGAGAAAACCATAAAAATAACTACTGGAAAATCATGGAAACAGTCTAGGGAGGTTGCCATTGAGAATATAACACAAGCACTACAAACTGCACAAAGAAGACCAAAATGCAGGGAGCAGATATCCCACAGGATCAAAAACGCTGGTTCAAATGTGAATTTAAAAAACAATCAAAGCTAGAAATGTGGCATTGGCAACTGAATACTGTTTAAACAATCTGAAACAAACTCCAATTAAGGGCAGGCCAGATTGCTCTCACTGGAAAACGTCCAGTGACAACCAATGTTACAAATGACATTGTCCTACCAGTTTTAAAACTCTTGGCCATGTCAAGAGTTGAAATGCATGAAAGTCTCTCAGTGTTAGAAATAACCATCTGTGTGGGAAACTTCGATGTCCCTCAGCTGGAAAGGCTCCAAATCTGCAAGATCAACCTAATTCTGAAAGCTCCATGTAAGTAGCAAACTTTTTTTTTGGTTGTCCAAAATCCTTGCTTTCACAAAACACAGAAGGTGCCTCATCTTCTCACGATTTTGTTCTCAAGCCTCCATGGTGTTCCTCTGTAATGCGATTTTTTCCAACTGTTAAAAACCAGTACACATAGCCTGTGCATCTTGTTCATCACAGCAGTATTGCAATAGCATAGGTATGTTAAGAAAATTACCAACTTTAATTCACATTGAAAAAAAAAGCAGATGTAGCACACTTTTTTTTCTTGCTTTTTAAACATATCTTGTTTTCCCTGCTTCATTTCCTAGACACAAAAGGGCAGCTGTTCTAGGGAAGACAGTTGAACAAGTCAGGTATATTGTTTATTTTTGCAGTTTCTAGATCTCTTTGGCCAAGAAAAGCATCAAGCAGCCATCTCACCCTCCTCCCATTTCCAGACAATCTGGGTATCTGTAATCTTATTTTTGTGGTGCTTAATATTGTGGGGTCTAGTGGGTTTTGTTTGGTTGCTTTTTCGGTTTGTTTGTTTGGGTTTCCCCCCCCCC